>JALMQS010000096.1:991191-1564605 GCA_024734495.1 Forficula auricularia | reverse complement strand
AAAAAACTGGGATATATCTAAATTAAAAAATAAGGAAACCCAAAAAACTTTTCGAAAAACGTAATGAATAAGAGGCTGGAAGAAAAAACACCCACAAATAACAAAGAAGAAGAAATCGAACAAGAATGGAATGCTATGAAGCACCCAAGCCTGACTGAAAACAGCCAACGAAGTCCTTAAATCAAAGAAAAACGAAATTAAAAAGCCATGGGTAACAGACGAAATACGGCAACTGATTGACGAACGAAGAAAATTTAAGAACAGAAAAGACGAAGAAGGGAAAGAAACATATAAAAATTAAAATGGAAAGTTATAAGAGAATGTAGAAAAAGCAAAAGAAAAAATGATTCAAGAAAAATGTAAAGAAGTCAACGAAAATCTAGTATTGGGAAAAGTTGATGCAGCCTATAGGGCAATAAAAAGAAATTTCCAAGAAGACAAGCCAAAAAGCAAGAACATAAGAGATAAAGGAGGCCACATTATTCTAAACGAAAACGAACAGGCAAATAGATGGAAGGAACACCTAGAAGAACTCTATGGAGAAGAAAAAACAATGAACCCAATAGAAGAAGAAGAATCTGCGGATCGAAAACGAATTAGGAGACCCCATACTCAGGTCAGAATCTGAGACAGCTTTGAAGGAACTAAAAAATAATAGAGCACCCGAATAGACAATATACAAGCTGAAACTCTAAAGAACTCTGGAGAAAAGGCACGTGACAAACTCTTTGAACTAATTAGCAAAATCTATAGAATTGGGAATCATCCCAAAAGATTTCTGAAAAAACAAAATAGTCACACTTCCCAAAAAGACAGGCGCGGATAAATGTGAAAATTTCAGGACCATTAGCCTAACCTCACATGCCTCCAAAATCCTAACCAAAATAATCCAAAGAAGAATAGAACAAAGAGTTGAAGAAAATCTGGGGAAGACCAGTTCGGCTTTAGAAGAAACAGAGGCACCCGAGAAGCAATTCTCTCTTAGACTAATAATAGAAAGGGCTTTTATCAGGGAAGAATCTGTCTACATCGGATTCATAGACCTAGAAAAAGCATTCGATAACGTCAATTGGGAAATTATGTTTAAAATATTAAAACAGGCGGGAATAAAATTCAGAGAGAGAAGACTAATCTACAATCTATATCAAAACCAGACGGCAATTATAAATATTGGTGATGAACAAAGAGAAGCCAAAATAAAAAAAGGTGTAAGACAAGGATGTGTGCTGTCACCCATGATTTTCAACTTATACATAGAAGAAGCGATTAAAGAATTCAAAGACAAAATTGATACAGGTATAGAAATCCAAGGTCAAAAGATCGCTATGTTAAGATTTGCCGATGACATTGCCCTTCTAGGAAGCAATAAAAAAGAATTAGAGGACGCCTTGAATGGAATTAACCAAATCCTAATAGAAGAAATCAAAATGAAAATAAACAAGAATAAAACCAAGTTCCTAGTATGTACAAAAAAAGAACAAACGAGACAGGAATGCATCAAAATTAACCAAGAAAACCTAGAAGGAGTTAAGGAATTCCGCTACCTAGGAAGTAAAATAACATGGGATGGGAGGAGCGAAAACGAAATTAAATCAAGAATTGCCCAAGCAAAAATGGGGTTTATTTCAAAACAAAAACTACTATGCTCCTCCTCAATCAGCTTAGCAAACAGGAAGTTGCTATTGAAGACATATGTATGGAGCATAGCCATGTACGGGTGTGAAACCTGGACAATTAGAGAAGCGGAGAGAAAGAGATTAGAGGCTTTCGAAATGTGGTGCTACAGAAGAATGACGAATATCAAATGGATGGATAAAATTACAAATGAAGAAGTTCTTGGAAGAATCGGAGAAAGAAGAACCTTGTGGAAGAGTCTGAAGAAGAGAAGAGGTCAGATGATGGGGCACACACTGAGACATGGGGGACTGCTTAGGGATATCTTGGAGGGGGAGGTGGGAAAGAAAAGGGGAAGGGGAAGAACCAGATTAGAATATTTCAACCAAATAATTGGGGATATGGGATGCCAGACATTTAGAGAGGTTAAACAGCTGGCGGGGGACAGAGTCGAGTGGAGACGGATTGTTGCATCAAACCAGTCTTAGGACTGTATACTCAATGATGATGATGAGTTTCGCCAAATGGGTTTTCTTAGGATTTTTTGAAATTTAGACAGATTATTATTTAATAATAATTCTGCATCGATTGGTGGCAAAACGAAATTTATGAACAATATAGTTCTGGAGATATAAAATTTCAAAATAGAGTTTTTCAGACTCTTATACATTGCACTATACGGGATATCGGAAAATTTACATACATATCTATCTATCTATCTATCTATCTATCTATCTATCTATATATAAAATAGAAAAGTATGTGGATATATATGTATGTGGAAACGATCTGATTGGCCAGTGCATAGCCAATGCCAAAGCGTTAAATTATTAGAACGATTCTGATTGGTCAGATAGTGATCGTGCTTAGGCAATGTGTTAAATAAATCTTTCCTTATTCTTCCTTATTTTTGAATCAATTTCATTCAGCACATTCTTTCGATACTTACAGTAAGATTTTAAATTTCAATTATTAAATTGGTATGAACGAGACGCTTCCCCGCCAGGGGCTAGTGACGCCGGGCCGAAGGCCCGGTCGTCAGCTAGTTTAATTATAATTAAGAAACCCTTACCATTTTTATAAAAAAAACAACATTAAACAATAACCAATACATATTTTAAGACAATTTTGATTCATAGTTACAAGACAGTTTCTGAGATAATAATGAATAAATTATGAAAAATGTATAAAAAAAATGTACAGTAAAAACAATTTGGCAACAGCGCATTTATTTAACCAGCGAAAGATGTATAAAGCGCGCACGCGCTAGATTTTTTCAAAATAATAATTTTCATAAGGTGTAAAGTAGGCGTTGATTACATTTGTTAAAAAATAACAAAACGATTTTTATAGAAATTTAAGATGTATTTTATCTCTATCATTTTAATATAAAAATATTCAATCTCTTACAATGGTGCCAGATTTGTAAAACGAGAACGGGATTGGCTAGAATCGGTACATAAACAGCAAAAAGCTTTGGGCTTATGAATTATGAATCCTTATTGTCTGTACTATATACTCTAGCATTAATCTTTTGCTAGTATTGTCGCGCAACAACTACCTTAAAATAAAAATTTGAAAATTTGTGAATTTTGATTGAACATATATGTAAATAAAAAAAATTAATGCGGGTAAATTTGAAACTTTAAAAATTACATCATTTCATATATAAATGAAGGTTGCTAGAAATTGACTTTTTTTTCTTTTAATTGAAACAAGTTGGTAATTTGTAGGATTTTATCATTAACCCTCAAAATCTTTAAGAGAAAGTATAACAAAAATAAATCAAAAATTTAAATAGGAAAAGATATTAATAGAAATGTAATCATTATAAAGGAAATTTCACGCCACCAGTGTCACTCCTTTATTTCTTAATGGAAAATAATTGAAAGATGGTGAAAGAATTTAATGAGAAACAAAGAGTATAATAATAAAACTTGAGCAAGATGCGAGGTAGGTTTCACAAAAAAAAAGAAATAAAACAAAATTGAGTTTTGAGTTCGATATATTTCGGGGGTGAGCCCATCATCAGGAGTCAGAAGAAAGTTTCTCTCTGACTCCTGATGATCGTATCGTATCGTATGGATATTGAAAATTTTTGATCTTTACTTAGCCTTAGCTGAGAGCCAGTTAATATTAAAAAAAGATCAAAAATTTTCAATATCCATACGATATTGAACCCATAAAAAAATAATATTTATAATTAAAAAAAGACTGATGGTAAAGGCCAACTCTTCGAAACTATAGTCTCAAACAAATAAATAATATATATATATATAATTAATTAAATTAATTGAACCGCGTAAATTTGAATTATACACTGCGCGTCAAAAAAAAGGTAACAAACAAATTTTTTCAAAAAAAGACAAATTAAATATATTTTAAATACAATTTAATCGATTAAACCTTCAATAAAATTTATTTTAAACATTTCTAAATAATATTAACATTTATTTAAATCATTTTAATAAAAGAACTTATTTAAAATTAAAAAAAATCAAATAATGTGATATTTATCATATTGCTTTGAATTCTGATATCTCGATTTTAATCGTTTAAAACCTTTTTTTTTGTCAATAAAAACAAAAACAAAAGTTTTCTCGCACCTTAATTCTTCACCTCATTCTTGCCTCCTCGAACACTAACAACTTCTTCAATCCTTGCTGGCATCCCCTCAATTAGAGCTCTAATGTCCTCCTGAGGAATTTTTTCCCATTCTTCAATAAGGACACTTTTAAGTTCTCCCAGTGAGTTAAAATCCCTTTTTCTGCCACGTTTCCCAAGCATATCCCAAACATGTTCTATCGGGTTTAGGTCTGGGCTTCGTGCTGGCCATTTCATACATGCAATATCAACCTCATCTAGGAAATTTGACACACTCCGAGCAGCATGAGGCCTGGCATTGTCTTGCATGAGAAGAAAATTTTCACCAATATAAGGAGAAAAAGGGACAATATGTTGTTGTATAACCTCCTCGATATAGCGATGTGCGTTAAGAGACCCATTCTCGATAAAAACGCGCTCTGTGCGAGCGTTGGTATTGATGCCGTCCCACACCATCACAGATCCTCCACAATATGCTGTTCTTCCCGAGAATGTACATGGTGCATATCTCTCCCCTGGTCTTCTCCATACTCTTTCACGTGCGTCAGATGATGTTAAGGTAAATTGTGACTCATCGGTGAAGAGAACATTAGCCCAATTGTTCCCATGCCAATCTTTATGTTCTTTGGCAAAGTGAAGGCGCGCCATTCGGGGTGTATTGGATAAAAATGGACCTGTAGCAGGTCTTCTAGAAACAAGGTTTGCCTCTTTAAGTCTTCTTCTAACTGTGTTGACGCTTACATTGACTTGCCGAGCTTCTTGAAGGCGATTTCTCGACTGTACCGCTGTTGTGAATCATTCCCGAAGGACTTGAAGAGACATAAAGCGGTCATCTGTTCTCGATGTACATCTTGGACGTCCTGACGCCTCTGATAAGTAATGTGTTCTCTAAACCGCTTTAAAAACAGTTTTTGGTGTTGTACCAAGTACGTCAGCTACGCATCTGTAAGTGCGACCATCCTCGATTAGAGCAACTGCTTTCGCACAATTTGTAGCGCTAAGCGGCATGATTTTTATCTGTCTGGTCGAAAAGAGACTCACATAAAGACTAAATAATAAACTTATTGAAAAAAAAAGGTTTTAAATGATGATAAAATCGAGATATCAGAATTCAAAGCAATATGATAAATATCACATTAATTGATTTTTTTAATTTTAAATAAGTTCTTTTATTAAAATGATTGAAATAAATGTTAATATTATTTAGAAATGTTTAAAATAAATCTTATTGAAGGTTTAATCGATTAAATTGTATTTAAAATATATTTCATTTGTCTTTTTTTGAAAAAATTTGTTTGTTACCTTTTTTTTGACGCGCAGTGTATATATGTGTGTGTTTATTTGCATCAAGCAGAGGTCGACCTCTTTGTTTCTCTTTATGAATCAACAACTCTGCTCCTCTCGGCAAAATAAAAACTTTTCAATTAAAGAATTTTAAACATTTTAAATAAATAAAATAAACTTTATTGGTTCTTTTGATGAGATTTTTTATTTCCGGTACACATATTAAAAGTATGTCTAAAAAATTTCAAATGGGATATCGTTGGATAGATCTTTCAAAAAGAAACAACACTTAAAGGGGGAAAATAAATTATTATATATAGGATTTTTTAGTAAAAAAAAAAAATGGCTTAGGATCACAAGATCATTACTTCAAAGAAATAATTTTATTTAGTAATTACTAGTTTTTGTGGCTATTTTTTTAAAAACTAGTTTCTGTTGAAAGGTGAATGAACCCATTTATGAACGAACCTTAGGTGCCTATGCACACAAAAACAAACTATTTATAAATTATAAAAAAGAATGAAAATGAAGGGCAGGCTTTCGGAAACTTTTAGTCTCTATCAAATAAAATTGTAAATATATTCATTAATATATAGATGTATGCTAATTTGCATCATACGGAGAATACTCTCTTTGATTTAGTCTTAAAAATTAACAACTCCTCTCGACCTGAAAATCTTTTGAAATTTTTTAATTTGTTAACGATGTCTAAGGTGTGTAATTTTGAATCCTCTTTCACAAGAAATAATTGATACAGATATTTAGAGTCAACTCAATTCAATTTCAACATATTTCCCATTTTACGATGAGTAGTCTAATCCGGAAAAATCTTTCAAATAACACTGCTCGACAAAAATTAAACAAAACTTTCTCCCCGTAAACCTAACAATGAATTTCAGTAGAGTTTTATGCGCTGATTATCATGTATTTCCCGATTTTTTACAACACGTCAGAGTTTCGAGATATTATCGGTCAAAATGACGAAAAAGGCCATTTTGATCTATTTTCGAGTCCCATTAAATATTAAACAGCAATATTTGAAATAAAAATATTTTGTTGACGTAATAGAGAACAGCTTCCTCTTTGATTTTCAAATTACCACTTGTTTTTAGCTCAATTAGAACCAGAATTATAAGTAAAAAACTAAGACCTTATGTTTTTATCTATGTTTATCATCCTTTATAATCAAATAGATTTAGTTTTTTACTTATAGCTCTAGTTCTAATTGAGTTAAAACAAGTGGTAATTTGATTGAAAATCAAAAAGGAAGCTGTTCTCTATTACGTCAATAAACTATTTTGATTTCAAATATTGTTGTTTAATATTTAATGGGACTCGAAAATAGGTCAAAATAGCCTTTTTCGTCATTTTGAACGATAATATCTCAAAACTCTGATATGTTGTAAAAAATCGGGAAATTCCATGATAATCAGCGTAGAAAACTACTGAAATTCAATGTTAGGTTTACAGGGAAAATTTTTTGTTTAATAGTTTAATCAACGCCTCAAAAATAAAATATTCTAATCAATTAATAATAATAAAATTGCTAAAAATAGTAATAATTACATTAAATTAAAGAATAAAAACAATTTATTATAGACAAGGTCGGGGCTCGAAAAGGTAAGTTGGTCTATCCAGTCCGATTGATTAGGTGTTTGGATATAGTTTAAATAATAATTACAAGAATTCATGGAAGCTTAGGCTTTGCCAGGGAGGGGGAGATCGAATTCCTCCCTCCTCCCCATTTAGTTCAAAAAATAAAAAAATTTATTTCTTTATATGTATAAAATTTTTATATTTAAAATAACAATGTATATAAATTTTCGTAGGAAAGAAATGGCAAGATTTTTCTTCCCCCTTTTTAGTTTAAGTTCACTCTCGAATTTAAGATAGTTGTTTCGCGACAATACTAACAAAAAGTTAATGCTTGAGTATATAGAACAGGCAATAAGGATTCATAATTCATAAGCCCAAAACTTATTGCTGTTTATGTACCGATTCTAGCCAATCCCGTGCTCATTTGACAAATCTGGCACCAGTGTAATAGATTGAATATTTTTATATTATAAAAATAATTTTTAAGAAAAAAATAAAAACCGACTTCAAAAAATTAAATGCAACAAATAAAATACACTAAAAGGTATAAAATAACTTATTAACTTATTATTAATTATTAACTTATTTAGTTACAACTAAACTACGAAATATTTACACGAAATTACTTTTTGAAGTCGGTGCCAAACAAAGTATACCTATAAGCGAGCGTACCAGCCAAACGTACTAAGTAAGATCCGTCGAGTGCGATTCATAAAAGGTATATGTTTGGCACCGACATCAAAAAGTAATTTCGTGTTAATATTTCATAGTTTAGTTGTAACAAAATAAGTTAATAATTAATAATAAGTTAATAAGTTATTTTATACCTTTTAGTGTATTTTATTTGTTGCATTTAATTTTTTGAAGTCGGTTTTTATTTTTTTCTTAAAAATTATTTTTATTTTCTCTTTTTAGTGATGTTATTAATACGTGATCATATCATCAGAACTTGACCAAATTAATATGACACCATCCCTAAGACACCCCTTTCGAATAAAAAAAGAATCATCGAAATCGGTTCATAAACAAAGAGGTTAGGCCTAAACAAACCTAATAAAAAAGGTCTAATACCTATGAAAAAAAAACGAAAAAAAAATGGGACCAATCGGAAGCTAGACTGGACCCAATGCAAAAATTTTTTTCAAAATCGGTTGACAATTGGCGGAGATATGAGGTAGCATAGGCACAAAAAAAAAAAAATTCAGTCGAATAGAGAACCTCCTCCTTTTTTGAAGTCGGTTAAAAATGACAGATAAAATACATTTTAAATTTCTATAAAAATCGTTTTGTTATTTTTTAACAAATGTAATCAACGCCTATGTTACACCTTTTGAAAATTATAATTTTGAAAAAATCTAACGCATGCGCGCCTTATACATCTTTCGCTGGTTAAATAAATGCGCTGTTGACAAATTGTTTTTAGTGTACATTTTTCATTATTATCTCAGAAACTGTGTTGTAACTATGAATCAAAATTGTCTTAAAATATGTATTGGTTATTGTTTAATGTTGGTTTAGTTTTTTATAAAAATGGTAAGAAGAGTTTCTTAATTATAATTAAATATGTGTGTAAATTTTCCGATATCCCGTATAGTGCTTTGTATAAGGGTCTGAAAAACTCTATTTTTGAAATTTAATATCTCCGGAACTATATTGTTCAGAAATTTCGTTTTGCCACCAATCGATGCAGAAGTATTTAAATAATAATCTGTCTAAATTTCAAAAAAATCCTAAGAAAACTCATTTGGCGAAACAACTACCATAATCCCTCCATTTTCAATCCAGTTACGCTTATGTACGGAAGTGATGATTTTTTTTTTTTTGGTGATCTCAAACCTAATCTTAAACTTAAAAACGGTAATTAAAATCATCTATTTTTTCTTATAAAATGTGTTGCTTTTTGAAAGATCTCTTCAACGATATCCCAGTTGATAAATATTCCTATTTGAAATTTTGTCTAATTGAAATAGAAAGTTCTCAGAGATGGTTCAATTAAGGTTGCTCGGACATTAAGGCAATGTTGGATTAAAAATCTGAATTTTTAATATGTTATTAATCGATAACAAATACGTATAAAATAATTTTTTGAAAAAGATCTGACCAAGGGTTTTCGTGTAATTAATTATTAAAAATCGGACTTTTAACACGTAGTGAATAGGAAATGTTGGCTGAAAATATATATTTCGATTAATCTAGCCAAATCGTATGATGAGATAAAAACAAAAAACTTTTATTTATATAGATAAATTATAGTAGGTAACGTTAAAAAAAACTTTCTGACCCAGGGTTTTGTAAATATTCAAATCTAAATGATCGAAAATACCAGTACGGCCACTTAAAAATAAATAAATTACGTGACTCGAGACAAAAGACATTTATTTATTATATTTATTAATTAAATTATATCATATTTCCGATTGAAAATGATGTTAGCTAACATCTAAATTAAAATAATTAATTTGTGTTAAAATTTTTAATTTTATTCGAAAAAAAATTTGGATTTTATTTTGACTTGTGGGGTACTGTCCGAGCAACATTAAGCTTTGGTAATTATATTTTTTCACATATTCCGAGCATGTTTCGGTAAGAAAATAAAAGAGTAGCACGGGTGATGAGGATCACCCTGTATTTTTTAATTTATATATTTTTTTGATTTTTTTAAAAAATAATAATAAAATATTCAATATATAGGTAATATATATATTCTTTATAGATTTTTTCCAAAAAACTGCGTCCAATATCTCAGTGTAATATTATTTTATTTAGTCTTCCGTCTACATTTCGGATCCTCAACGGTATAGTTCTTCAGGGCAGAGGCTAAAACAAAAATATTAAAATCTCGAACGAATTTTCATATAAAATTCCTAATTATTAACAACTTTTCCAGGTATTCTCATTCCAATTCCCTTGATTGATTGAATGATTGAACACCCAGTAGCAGTATAGTACTTTGTGTTCAATTTATTGAAGTTGGATTGGAGAGAGAATTTGTGAAAGTTGTGAATAAGTCAGAATTGTATGACGAAAATTCGTTGCAAAATGTTAATATTAGTTTACAGCGAGATAATGGCCACACCTTTATTAGAACCAGACTATTCTAAGTCGATTTCTCTAAATTTTACAAGGGGTAAATATCTTGGACCGAATATTTATAAGGTTAAATGGATATAGAATAAAACTACCAATGTGAATTGAGAAAAGTACAGGGTATAGGCGTACTTGGAATATATTGGCATAACTGTCTTGAAGATATAACAATTTGGTGACAAAATGTTTATTTAAGGTAGTTGTTTCGTGACAATACTAGCAAAAAGTTAATGCTAGAGTATATAGAACAGACAATAAGGATTCATAATTCATAAGCCCAAAACTTTTTGCTGTTTATGTACCGATTCTAGCCAATCCCGTGTTCGTTTGACAAATCTGGCACCATTGTAAGAGATTGAATATTTTTATATTAAAATGACAGATAAAATACATTTTAAAATTTATATAAAAATCGTTTTGTTATTTTTTAACAAATGTAATCAACGCCTACGTTACACCTTATGAAAATTATAATTTTGAAAAAATCTAGTGCATGTGCGCTTTATACATCTTTCGCTGGTTAAATAAATTCGCTGTTGCTAAATTGTTTTTAGTGTAAATTTTTTTATACATTTTTCATTATTTATTCATTATTATCTCAGAAACTGCCTTGTAACTATGAATCTTAAAATATGTATTGGTTATTGTTTAATGTTGGTTTAGTTTTTTATAAAAATGGTAAGAAGAGTTTCTTAATTATAATTAAATATGTGTGTAAATTTTCCGATATCCCGTATAGTGCTATGTATAAGTCTGAAAAACTCTATTTTTGAAATAAATTGGACCTTCAAATAACTATTTCACATCAAAAATTACACTATGAAATATATAGAAAACCCACTTTCACGGACACAGTCATTCCCTTCTCATCTAATCGCCCCATTAATACAAAATTTGCAGCATTCTATTCAATGATTCATAGACTCCTCAGTATACCCATGAATACTATAAATTTCAATAAAGAGCTTAACATCATTCAGAATATAGCCCTGAATAATGGATATAACATTTCGACTATCAACAAAATTTATAATAAAATCAAACGTAAATTCACTATTTCACACTTACACTCATTAGAATCGGGAACTGAAAAAATATATAGAAGAATACCCTTCATTTCTAATCATCTGACATCTCCATTAGCTTATACCCTTAGATCATATGGAATCACTCCTGCTTTATACAACAACAACAATTTAGGCTCCCAATTAATTAACAATCAAATAGACAAAATTGATAAATTAGACAAATCAGGAGTGTATAAATTAACTTGTCAAGATTGTGATGCTTTTTATATAGGGCAGACAGGCCGCTCATTCAAAATACGTTACTCCGAGCATGTAAGAGCTCTTAATCATCTCAATAAATCCGATAACATTAATTTAGATTCGACCTCAGCCTTCGCAATTCACTTACATGAATCCAACCATTCAACCTCTAATAATATAATAAGGGATAGGGTTCCCCATTCATTTCGAAAGAAAAGGACTTAAATTGGATCTCTTAGAATCCACCGAAATAAAAATAGCCCTCTCTAATAATTCAAATATTTTAAATAATCAATTGGAAGTGTATAAAAATACAATTATTGATTATATGTTATAATAAATTAACTAAACATTCCTTCCATTGTTCGCACATTGAATATACTAGGGTAATTGTACTCTCTCATGTACCTTTCAAGTTGTACCTTCTCAGGTACTTGTCCATTCGTTATTATAATAGCACGTATAGATTCCTTTCAGCCAGTTCAAATCTCAATAGAAAATATTAATTCTTAGAACAACTTCTCCTCCTCCCCTACTTTCCCCTCACCACATACAGTTAAAATTTTTTAAAAATTGTTACTTGTAAAACTATTTTTCCAATATATAATCAGTTTTCTTAGACTCCTGATGATGGGCTAACCCCCGAAATATATCGAATTCAAAACTCAATTTTGTTTTATTTCTTTTTTGTGAAACCTACCTCGTATCTTACTCAAGTTCTATTATATTAAAATGTTTCACCTAGAACCAACACCGAACTCCTTAAAAGTTATCTATTTTTGAAATTTAATATCTCCGGAACTATATTGTTCATAAATTTCGTTTTGCCACCAATCGATGCAGAAGAATTTAAATAATAATCTGTCTAAATTTCAAAAAAATCCTAAGAAAACCCATTTGGCGGAATAACTACCTTAAGAAAAAATGAAAATGGACATAGAAATATAGTCTGGTTCTAAAGCATTTATCTATAAAGAATAAAAAATCTAACGGTGTCTTCATCTTCACATTTGATATATATGTATATAATGTTTATTTAATAAATATATATATAGTCGTATATATATGGTAATGGGAGGGAAAACAAGTAAAAACTACTAAATAAAATTAAAATTCTAAAATTTAAATAGATATTTATTTTAAAAGAAAAACAATTTATAAAAAATCTAAAAAAATTATTTGGTTTTTATACTATAATACTCAATCCTATACAATATCGCAAAAAACGATAAATTATTTAAAAATAATAAGTTTTATTATAAATTGATCACTGATTTAAAAATTAAAACAAAATATAGGAAATAAAATTCTACAAAAAATATTTACATATATGTACTATTCAATTTGAATTAAAATAAAAAAAATGGTAATAAAATTTATAAAATTTGCTATTTATCAATTTTGCTGTATTTACAAATATATTTTTTCAACAGGTATATCACTATTAGAATTAGTTTGATTTGAAGGAAAAAAATGTAAAGAAATATTCTTTATTTATTATTACCTATTAAGCGTAGCATCCCCCACATTGGAGGCACTTTTCTGCCTTCTAGCCAATTTTAGATTTGTGCCTGATGATTTGTGAGGGGTAGTAGACCAGGCAGCATTAAGCGTAGTCGTTGAACATTGTGTGGACGGAGCAGTAATCGAGTAACTTGAATTCAATTGTTTATTCGAATGAGAAGACCTGAGTGGGCCGTTGCTCAGATCATCCCAGCCATTGTTTACACTCTCACTCATATTCAGCACAACACCACTGCTTGTACTAGTACTTGGTTCATGATGTAAAAAATTAGCACCATTGGTGGTAGGACTAGAGCTAGGTGCTAAATCGAGTTTATGCATATTTCTTTTCTCTTGCCGTTTTTTGTTCACAACTGGAGGTGTAAATACTTTCAATTTTGAATTAACTGGTTCTTTATGCACTTGCGTTGAATAACGACTTCGTTTTAATTGAAAGCTTGAACATCCGAAATGGTAATCGTCATCATCGGAACTTGTTTTAGGTAAGAGAATCGAATTCTCATCATAGGGAAACTCATAATGGGATTTTGAATTTTCATTCAAGTCAAGTTGAGTTGCATAACTCTCTAGTCCACCATCCAACTTGAAAATGTCCTGGGATACGCACTCGATGTCCATATTCAATGGCGTTCCATCAAGAGCGGATAAAATCGGATCTTCAGTCATCCCGCTTGGCCAAGGATGAGGTTCAATTTCCTCTCCGTCAGAGGCGGTGGAAGTCAGCGGGGTGGGCGATTTGGGTCTAAAGTGCAAAAGACCCCTAAAAAAAGTGAAATATTAATAATATAAAGATTCCTAGAGAGAATTAAGACACCAAGTATGTAGAGTACTGACTCGGAGGATCCGTCCAAAGGTGTGGATTGGGATTCGGTTTTCACTTTAGTCTCATTCGAATCATGGATAGTAAAATCCAATGATGAGAAAACATCATCTATTGATGTAGAGGCCCGGTCGAGAATGATTCTAAAGTCATTTTAATTAATAAGGTATTGTTTTAATAATAAATACAAAAAGCTTATAAGCTATTGTTTCTAATAAATTATACCTTCCCCCTCGACCTACTCGGCGTCTGGCAAATCCAATACACTTTCTTTTGGGCTTGGATATAGAAGTAAGACAATATCGATATCGACGATCTGCTAAACCGCCATCTTCTCGTGAGCTCCAAGGCCAATTGCCTGTGGTTAGGCCCGAAAGCGGCTAAAAAACAAGAACTCATTAGTACAGTCAAAATAGAATAATAATATTTAATATAATACAATTATAAAAAAAAAAAAAAAATTTATAATGGGTGAAGTAAAAAGATCTGAGCTTTTTCCGTTAGATGGCTTTAATGAGCCATATCTCACGATGTATACGTCGCATCTGGTGATTCTTTTTTGCGATTTAAAACGCTTTAAAAAAATTTCTTTGACAGTTTTGTGTTTGGTGAAGCCAGTTGTGTTTTAGAGCGTTCCAAAATGGAGGTAAAAAAAAGAGAAAATTCGATACATTCTTCAGTACCACTACAACCAAAGGGAAAAAGCGGAGCAGGCGGCTAAAAAAATATGTGCTGTTTATGGACATATTACACATAGTTAACGACGCGCCAGAAGCTCCGAGAGCTTGGATGGGAGGTTAGATCGCACCCACCGTATAGCCCAGACCTGGCACAAAGCGATTATCACCTTTTCAAGCATTTGCAAAATTTTCTTGATGGTACAAAACTGGCCTCAAGTGAGGCTTGTGAAAATGAGCTGGTCAAGTTTTTTACCAATAGGAACGACGACTTCTTCATCCGAGGAATTATGAGATTGCCTTCAAAAAGGACAAAAGTTATCAAACAAAACCCGCCGTTTTTGATCTAAATCGGAAAATCCTAACTTTATTAATTTTATCGTCGAAATAAAGAGAAAAAGGCTCAGAACTTTTTACTTCACCTATTATTATAATTAATCAGCAATAATTATAAAAGAGTGTTTAAAATAAGTGTAGGTATATTATAAAAACTATAATTTCAAATTATATATCTAAAAAATATAGTATAATAATTCCGTCAAATCCAACAATTAAAATTATAACATTTTTTAAAGATTTTATAATGGTATTTATTATCTATTTCAAATAACTTAAAATACTGAAAAAGAATGTATAAGTAATAAACATCATTCATGCGTTTTACCAGGTTTATTCATTTTATTAAATGAATAATTACATTTTAAAGACATCGTTTCAGTTATTTATTTCAGAGATGTCTGTCCTCAGTGGCTTAGAGAATTTTTTCAACCTAGAGTTTTCGTAATTAAATAAATTCGTGCTTAAAATTAATAAATAATAAATATGTTTGGCTGGGTTCTTGAAAAAACAAACGAATGTTTAATTCAATAATTTCAAAATAATTTTGAATTAAAATATTATTTAATTAACCAATTAAACAAGTCAACTTTATAATTGTATAAATAGATAAATGATAATTATTTATAATGAAGTGATTAAGTTAGTTCTTGCATACCGAGGGTTTCGTTCCTAATAAATAAATAATTATAAGAATTCTTATTCAAACCTGATTTAAGAATTTTTATCCGATTGAACATTAATTAATGCATAGTATTTTTCGAAAACGGCTTCTATCTGCAGATTATCTATTAAATATTGGGATTTTTATTTAAGTAATATTAAATACTTTTCTAAACTTGCCCTCCAATCCGGTTCATTGTTACGCAGATGACAGCACCCTACATAACACACCTGCATCGCAAAAAAACCGTGCAGTCATTGCCTCCTCAATAAATTTTGACTTATGCAGACTTAAAAACTGGGGATTCCAAAACTAAGTTAACTTCAATGCAATGAAAACTCAGTGTTGCCTTATTTCTAGGCGAGTCGATAGAAACCAACCAAACATTTCATTCGATTCAAACTCACTGGAATTCAGGGATAAAATTTCAATGCTAGGCGTCACAGTAGGGAATGAGCATTTCCCAACCACTGTTAAAGCTGCAGTGCGCAAGCTTGGCCTCCTATTTAGGTCTAGAGGCTATTATACTCCCAGTCAACTTCATACACTGTATAAGGCTCAAATTCGTCCCTGTCTCGAATATAGCTCTCATCTGTGAAGGTGGGCCTCCAAGCATTCTCTTTCCACACTGGATGCAATTCAGAAACGAGCAATCAAACTAATAGGATACCCGGCCCAACTAACTCACTCGACTCCCTGACTCACCAAAGAACCGTTTCTGCTCTTTCCCTGTACAGATACTATCATGGTGTCTGTTCAGTCGAGCTGAAATCAATTCTTCTTTTAAGTGCCATATCAGGTCCCCTGACGTTTTGGCTCCTCTCCACATATACCTGTGCTGATTGTGTTTAGTTGTTTTACACAGATATACGGGGCCTACTTTTTAACGCCGGTTCCGAACGGCTAGTTTGGAGAGGTTACTAGGCAATTATACTCTTGGGAGGTTGCCATTGCTTTCCAAGAGGAGGCGACTGCAAATATCTGATCTGCCGAGACTCAGTCTCGAACCAGCGTTCTTCGAGTCAGCGACCCGACACTCTATCCACTGACCCACAGTCGCCTATTGAAATCAATTATCCCCCCCTAAAGCCCTCTCGACGAGAAACACGTGGTTTTCGAACGCTCAGCAGCCCTTCGCTGTCAAATTGGATAAAATCGAACAAGCCCTTTCGCCAACTCTTTTATCCCTATGACCTTCAGAAACTGGAACTCACTCCCAGTCACCGTCTTCCCCGAGACTTATAACCTTTAGCTGTTTAAGAGCCGTATCCACAGATGCCTTGGGCCCCCGCCCAGCCCATAAAATCCCCTCTTCTTCTTCTTTTCACGATGGAGGGGCCAACCCAGGCCTTTAGGGGATGCACCTTTTGGTGTAACTTCTTCTCTCATCATTTTAATTAAAAAAAAAAAAAAAATATATATACATATGGGAATTATTTAATTTGTAACGTTAAAAAAAGAAAAAAAAATGTTTTACCCAGTTTAATGCCAAGGATCTTACTCACCCAATCCCGATGACTTATCCACTAGACCAGATGAGATCTTGTTAAAATGTTTATAAAATAAAGATTCTGCCAGAGATTTTTTTATATAGAAAAATGATTATATCTTACAAAATATTTGAGATATCAAAATTATTGTACCCACAAAAATAAGGTCATAAGCCATCATTTGTAAATCCACTTCAATATAAATCAAAAAGAAAAGGACTTCAAACCTTATAATTGGGATATGAACCTAAACTTACTTAGCTTACCTTTTTTACACACTGGTGTATGACGGATTTTTGTTGTTTGTTCTCTTATGGCTTGGGATACTAGTCCATTTAGCCAGAACATATAATTTGTTTATGTTGTTTTTGTGTAAAGAGATTTCAAACTTTTAATATTGAATGCTACATTTGCGGCCAATCCGGCCCCAATGTTTCATGGGGAAAGTAATAATATGATTCTACGATTTCGGCTTATAAACTACTAATATACAAAAATACAAAAGTCCATTCTAGTTTCACAATTAAGGGCCAGTTGTATGTCGGTTGGTAAACTCTTTTTAAACGTTGACAAAGGGTAAAACCTTAAAATTCACCGTGTGTCGGGTGGGATGGCCAATCAGATGACAGGCACTTTCATCTGATTAAGGTTTTACCCTTTGTCAGCGTTTAAAAAGAGTTTACCAACCGACATACAACTGGCCCTAAGAAATTCGAATCGAATATAAACCAATGTCTAGTTACTCCTCAACGATTTCTCCTGAGCACGAGTACATCGAGGAATACTCCACGCCATATTAAATAGTCCTTTAAACATTGTTTGAATATGAAGAAGTTGGCCAATATATATTAAATAATCATGCAAATTGTTTAACTCAATTATGTCAAGATATAGATTAAAGATTAGCAAAAATTGAAATTAATAGATTATCAGGCAATAGTAATTTTGAAATTAAAAGAATCTAAAAAGTTGTAATAAAGATTAGATAGATTCACCTTTTACGATAGGTCATAATTTAGAGTTTAATTTATTTAAAACAAAAATTTTTATTTCATGTTATAAAGGCCCTCGGGAATCGAACCGATGAAAATTCGCTTGGGCAGCGAATCTGCCACTCGAATTTGATTTCCGAGGGGACCGAAAATGTCTGATAATGCCTTTTAGAATCAATTAAAAAAAAAATTAATATATAAAATATTTTTTAACAATCGAGAATATGGGGATATAATCAATTTAATTCAATTGAAATTTGTATTAGGGAGGAATATATTTTAACAGAATTGGTATCATAAAAAGATGTGATCACCAAAGTTATGCAAAATATAGCTCGGGTAATTCTTAGATAAACGTCTAAGGGCCAGTTGTATGTCGGTTGGTTAACTCTTTATAAACGTTGACAAAGGGTAAAACCTTAGAATTCACCTTGTGCCCGGCGGGATGGCCATTCAGATGAAAGTGCGTGTCAACTTTTATAAAGAATTTACCAACCGACATACAACTGGCCCTAAGAAACTGAACTGTTAGAAAATTTTCACCAGCCCAAATTATGTATAGTAATAGTGAGGCTGGCCAAAGTTAAAAAAAAAAAAAAAGTATATTTATATTTAAATATAGAAGAATAATGTCTATGATTTATTAATTCAATTGAATGTTCTTGGGAAGTGGACAAAAGTAATTTCATAAACAATATCTTTAAAGGTTGATCGTTTAGTCGATTTATTTAGACTTCTTCTTTGTCTTCTTGAATCTATTTAATCAATTAAAAATCGTTGTTATTAGAATGGAGAGGTTAACAATTACTAGACAATTATTAAATTATTAACTCTCTAGGTTTCCTTCTCTATTCTAATAATAATGATTTTTAATTTATTAAATATATTCATTTTGATATTTAAAAGAAAAAGACGAGTATTTGGAGAAGTCGAAATAAATTGAAGAAAAGTTCTATGTTATAAATTCTTATTTTTAAAATTTTGAAGAGTCGAGTAATACAATACATGTGAATGCTTTAGACACGTTGGATAATTATGTGCTGGAACCCACGATTCAGGAAATAGAAGAAGCAATTAAAAAGCTAAAAAAAGGGAAAATGAGCCGGAAAGGACGAAATAGCGGCAGAATTATTGAAGAGTGGGGGTAAAGAGCTGTGCAAGATGATTCATTATTAGTATTAAAAGTCTGGAGGAAGAGAAAATTCCGGCAAAATGGCATGACGCTATTATTATTCCTATACACAAAAAAGGAAATATAAAAAGGTGTGAAAACTTCAGAGGAATGAATATCAATCTTACCAACAGCTTATATGTTAAGATATTAAGTTATATCTTACTAAAACGTCTGACTCCGTTTGCTGAAGAATGCCTTGGGGATTACCAATGCGGCTTTCGTAAAGGAAGATCTACAACTGACCAAGTATTTAGCATAAGACAAATAATTGGAAAAATTGGGAATTTGCGCTCGAAACTTTCCACCTTTTCATCGATTTCAAGCAGGCATATGATAGCGTTCATTGGGAGAGCCTGTGGAATATTATGAATGAGTTTGGATTCCCTCATAATCTAATTAAGTTGGTCAGGGCCTGTGTGGAAAACTCAAGAGCCTATATTAAAGTAGAGGATAGGTATTCGGAGCCATTTAGCATCAAAACAGGACTACGATGAACGAGTTTGGATTCCCTCATAAGCTAATAAAGTTGGTCAGGGCCTGTGTGGAAAACTCAAGAGCCTATATTAAAGTAGAGGATAGGTATTCGGAGCCATTTAGCATCAAAACAGGACTACGACAAGGAGATGCAATATCACCCCTGCTTTTCAACCTTATTCTGGAAAAAGTTATAAGAATCCTGATAAAGGGAGAGAAGGAATACCACTGAATGGTCTGCATAAAGTATTTGCATATGCGGATGATATTGCGATTGTAGCGAATAGAGAGGAAGGTTTGGTGGACATGCATGATAAAATCAAATACATGGGCCTAAGAGTTGGTTTTAAAATAAATGCTGAAAAGACCAAAGCAATGAAAGTGTCAAGATATAACAACAACAACAATAATAGCTTGAGATGTGAGGATGCTAGTTACGAGTATGCTGATAATTTTGCTTATATAGGAACACTTATAACAACAAAGAATGAAGTAGGCAAAGAAATTCATACTCGAATAATGAAAGGAAACCGTTGTGCGGCAGCCTTAAATAGCCTGCTCGAAAATAAAATTCTCTCAAGAAAACTCAAACTTAAAATGGTGCTCTATGAGTGTGAGACATGGGCCATATCTGATCAGAAAAATTTAATGTCCTTCGAAAACAAGATCTTGAAGAGAATAAGCGGAATGATAGAGATAGTGTTACCGGCAAATGGAGGCTTAGAAGTGCAAGAGAAGTGAGAGAATTAACAGGGCAGCCTTATATCACGAGCTGTATAAGATCACGAAGGTTGGCTTGGGTGGGACACGTGGTGCGTGCTGATGAAGATCGAGCTATTAGCAGGATCTCCGAAGCAAAACCGATAGGAAGAAGACCACCAGGTAGACCACGGCAAAGTTGGATGGACAATATAGCTAGAGATCTTGAAGAGTTGGGTGCTCAAGGAAATTGAAACTCTATGGCGCGGGATAGGACAAAGTGGCGAGCCATTATAGAGGAGGCTAAAACATTGGAAATGTTGTTTGGCCACAGGAAGTAAGTAAGTATTTTTTTAATTATTTTGGTCCACATCCTAATGAATCTTCAATTGAATTTATATTTAATATTAAAATAACGAATTTTTAAAAATATATAAAAATATTAGATCGTCTAGAAAGTAGTATTTAGTAGATTTTAAAATTAGCTCATAAGCCAACTGAAATTTCTATGTAGTACTTCATTTATCAACATTAATTCTTACTTTACGAAAAATACCGAAATGTTCAAAAATGGAGAATTAAAAGTAACAATCCCGACATATTATGATTCTTTTTTTATTACAAAAACGTATTCCCAAGAGCTAACTATAAAGAGAGTATAAAATGAATACTCTTCATAGTAACCGTTGCAGATCAAAAAAGAGTATGGCACAAGAAGTCAAAAGTCAAACTATAAGGCTAGGCACACACAGTCGATTTTCAGTCGACCCAACAATTTAGTTGGGTCGGTTTGAAATCGTGATGTATTATCAATTTGTAATCAACTCTAATTAAGGAGGTCCTTTCGCCGCCAATGTTAAATAAAAAATATTAGATTATAACTATAACTTAATTCTTTATAATAGTTAAGTCTCAATCTATGCTTTGGTGAAGTTTGAATCACACATTAACGAGAAAATTTTTGAAAATGTAAACATTTTCTTAGAGTCTTAGGGAAAATTAAGACCTTGACACTTTCTCTTGAATTATACTACTATTAGTTGGATAGATAAAGTTAATAAAACAAACTAAAAATTAGATTTTTGAAAAATGCAGGTTTCTTTTTTTGCAATAACCGACGAATTTACTTAGATATTTACTTTAAAAAATCAAATAAATGCTATTGAAAACATAAACAGTATTAATACAACGCATTGCCAAATCATACAAGACTGATTATCAGCTGATTTGAATAAATCAAATTAACTTTGTGGGGGGTCAGATAGGCTAGGCGGTAGCATGATAGCGAGCTAACCAGGGGACCCGGGTTCGAATCCGACTCGAGGCATCCAGCTAAAATCTGACCCCGGGGGTAGAGACAAATTTTAAAAAAATATAACTAGTATCGTAATTAGGCTTATGGCTAGAAAGGCCGAAAAGCCAAAAAAAAAAAAAAAAAAATGAACTTTGTATTTAATTATCTTTTTAGAATTGTTTTTATTTCAAACATTTATGGATTTCATACTATTTATTTTTTAATTCTATTATTTTTCATTTGTATTTTAACTTATTTTATTATATATTAGATACAAGACTTTTTTTGACTCAACTGGAGCCAAAGGACCTCCTTAACTAAGCTCGATTTTTTTATCATAAGTGCTCATCGATCGCTTTTGATTAAATAATCGAGTTGATCTGCAGTTGTGTTGTGTATGCACCGAGGGGTGAACCGCGATTGGTGTACACCGTGTTTGGAATTATGTGGAATTATTTTGGAATTCATTAGATAATGCCCCTTCATCCATTGTCTTCTACTTGGAAATGAAAGTGGAAGTGGATGTAGGTGTACACTATATTAGGTCGCGATTCACCCCTCGGTATGCATCTATATTAAACTTAATACATTTATGTCCATCAACTAAACTATCGCTCGACTAAAAATCGACTGTGTGTGCATAGCCTTAATTGAAGCTTTACTGCTTATGTTCATATTGAAAAGCGGAGTGAATCAATAGATAATATTAATTAACTAAAGAATACAAATAGAAAAACAATTTTTATATTTTATGGTATAATTTGAAATTAGATATATTATAATTACCGCATGATAACTGCAATGCTTATTTCTTCGAAAGGCGAACGGGCCTTCTGAAGGCTCCGGCTCTTCGTCCGATTGGCCGGTAGCATTTGTCAGTGTTTCAGTGTCTTCTTCGGAAGTGCATCCATAACCATATCCAAGTGGGTCAACTACAGTGGAGGTTGAACCACGACTACCCATACCATGAGCAGAAGTACCAGTTGCCGAGGAAGGGCCAGTTGCTTTGTGTTTACGCTTTTTATATTGTCGTTTCTCCTTTCTTGGCACAGCCTCATCTTTCGTCACAGCCTTATAAGACCAATTTTGATGATTAAGACCAAATTGATTTGTAAAAAGAGGTGCAAAAGCAGGCCTTGGAGTTTTCAATGCAGATAATTCTGCTAACATTTGGCCACTAAAGTCATTTGCTTGATATCTGTAAAATAAATTTTCTCATATTAGTAAAATGTAAGATTGAATTAGAGTAGAATAAAACTACTTTTTTGAAACTGAATGTACTAAAATTTAATAAATATTTCAATAATAATAAATAATAATTGAAAGTAATGGAAGGCAGCCCAGAGGTAGTGAGGAAAGAAAAAATTAACACATATCCAAATAAGGTGTAATTTATTCGATTCCTTCCTCCTTTCCTTTCAAACCGTTTGAACCGACGTTTCGGAGGATTGGCCCTCCTTCTTCAGGGTTTTAAAGGGTCAATGAAGGAAACAAATAAAATGCTTCCTTCCTCTCTCCACAGCAATGTTTAAAACTTTCTTCCTTAGCAGAAGCATAGAAAAACAAATTTTTGTACACCTTATTTGGATATGCGTTAATTTTTTCTTTCCTCACTACTCCTGGGCTGTCTTCCATTACTTTCAATTAAAAGTTCTACCAGTCCGTCTCTCTCCAGAGAAAATTTCGTGCAAATAAAAAATAATAAATAAGTAATCGAATTAATTGTATAATAAATGGTCTTATAGTGAAAATTATTCTCAGTGGACAGCTAAATTTTACTCATCTTTTTCTAAAACTGGAGTAAAAAATTGTTATGCTTTGCAAATATATGTCAGAAAGAATTTCGTCTCTTGAGTTAGACCAGGGGTCGGCAACCTACGGCTCGCGAGCCGCATGAGGCTCTTTCGATGTCAAGATGCGGCTGTCCGGTTCCATGAGCAAATATTAATAATTATATTATTTTAGGCTAAAACGAAGATTAGCTGTCCACTGTCAAAAAACAACTTGAACAGATTCAGTTTATGATCTCGGTTCGATTAGATAAAAAATGGGTTTCCAAACAAACCTTGTAAGGTACGGTTAAGATATATTCAGTTCGGCTCGGTTCTTTGGTTCGTATACCTTAATTTCGGGATGGCATTTAGGCAGTTAGTTTGGCGTTAATTATAGTTATATTATTTGATTACTAATTTTATTAGTCTAGCAGAGCCAACTAAATTACTTTAATATGTTTTGTCTGGAACATTTGTATGTTTTTATATGAATAAATATTATTTAATATTTAAAGCTATTTATTTTAAATCAAAAATCAAATTTCTATACCTAATCCTAATCAAATATCATAATATTGAAACAAAAATGTTAGTGGCTCTTTAAAAACTGGGAAATTTTGTAAATTGTAACTTTTGGCTCTTCCGTCTCAAAAGGTTGCCGAACCCTGAGTTAGACCAAGCTTGCCGGGAAGAAGGCTTGGCGCTCGAGTTCGACTCCTGAGGTGGGGAAAAACCTTCTGACATATAATTTAAACATATCTACCAAGATCTAAGATTTGGCCCTTTCTTTTTTATTTAAATAAAAAAATTATGGCGATAAGGAGGTCTCCGAGAGTGGTTTTTACGATCTTTTAAAAATTCCATCTATTTTTTATAATATACAAATTATAAAATATTCAAATGTTCGATTTAATAATAAATAATGTTATGTGAAAAGTTTATTATATTTAATGATTTGGTAGGTTTTTTCGGGGTGAAAATAGAAAATTAATTAAAATTTCTTAAAGAATCATAAAGGTCCAAATCGTCGCCTTAGAGTGTAAACCTGCTAAATCGATTTTTTATCATATATGACAAATTAATAAGGTTCGAAAGAAAAAGAGATGCAGCATCGTCCAAGTAAAACTGCTACTTAAAATTACGATCGTAAGTTGTAGAAAAAAAATGTGAAAAATAGTTTCTATCCATAACATCAATATTAAACTTTGTTTGTTTTTTCTCTGCCCTGTAAAATTTCCTTGTTGTGAGTTAGCAGGTTTTCCAGCTGGAATTCCAGCAGAAGACACACTCTTTTATTGTCTCCTTCAATATATAAAAATTCTGCAACCCTCGGCACAAAAACTTTCAATTTAATGATTGATATAGTGTTAATTTTCAATTGCTTTCAGGAATATTGTTAACTTTTATAATTATTTTGGATTGTATAAAGTCAGTTAAAGAGGTATACTAGTAGAATTTTCTAAGAGGAAATCACTGAGGTTGTCCTCTGCCTGATGCAAATAAACATGGAAACATTCTTGTTGGAAGGAAACGCTGTTTTTAAAACTTATTTTAATTTGTTTTTCAACGTAGTCTGCGATATTACAACTTTATTAAGCCATTAAAAATATAATGTGCAGAAATTGGCAAAATTTGCCTTTGTTTCGGTGCTGACTTCCTCGTTAGACGTGAGCAGCTTTCGGCCAAGCCATTTTTCATGTTTGCAGACAAAAATAAATCTCATGGGGGCAAAATTTGGAGAATGAGGTAGCAATCCGTAGGGTAATTCGACCAAATTCGATTAGCTGTGGAGATTACAGACAAATGAGCTGGTGTGTCGTTATGGCGGAAGACCACTATTTTCTTAATCAAATGGGGCCGTTTTCTCTTGGACTGAAGGTCGAATCGGTTCAATAAACATGCATAGTACTGCCCCGTGATTTTCCTTTCTTTCTCCGAATAGTCAATGCAGAGATACCTCGAGAATCATAAAAAATGGTGCCCATGACTTTCCAACCGATAGACCGGTTTCCTCCTGTTGAGCAGGTTCGCCTGGTAAAGTGCATTGTTTTGACTGTTATTTCATTTCTAGCGAATAGTGATGATTCATGTTTCGACAATCGTCACTTAACGCCGAAGAAACTTTCGGGTTTTGCTTAAACATATTCAAAGAGTGCTCCGAAGTTTTTATCGGATTCTGTTTTTGCTCCATTGTGTGCAAACGTCCATTTCAACGATGTCTTTCTCATTCCCAATTTTTTAAGGAATATTTTGTAAGCGTTCATTTGAGATATACACAAAATCAGCAATTACTCTGATCTTCAGCAATATATGATGGTGAGTGATCGAAGGAGCATCCACTTTATAAACGGCATGTGCTGATATTGCTCTTTTTCCAAACAAACATGAACTTTTCCTATTTCAACAGCTATCAACGCATAACTATTCAACAAATCTATCTGAATTCTGCACCACAAATGTGGGGCAGTATTTTAGGCTGGGCCTGATTTGGGCAGCAGGCAATATTTTAGGGCTCCGAAGGAGAAACCTAGTTTTAAGGGCCGCCGCATACCATTGTGGTAGGTGACATTTCTGTCTAGTTTAAGGCATAACGGCAACAAGGTTAAAGAATTTCTGTTGGCTAGGGCTTGGTTGCAGTGCCAGTCTTTATGGGTGGAGCAGGTGGGCGCCAAAGCCAAATTTTTTTTATTACATTGATGAACCAAACTACAGTGTATTGAAATACTCAATCCTTACAAGGGGCGCCACATAAAAAATTCACCCAAGGGCGCTAGAGGGTTCATGAGCGGTGATGTTTGGTTGTTCATGTTTTTAGATAATTGAATATCCGCGTGATATATTTTTCTTCTTCTTCACATGCCATGCAAACTCCGGACGTTGGCTAACGATGCCTTATTTACCGCTCTTCTGAACAATTCCAGTGAGGAAAGTCCAAACCAATCCCGTAGGTTTCGCAGCCACGACCTGCCACGACCAGCCACGGCCTGGTCCTCGTTTGCCGTAAATCTTCCCCTGCACTGCCAGATGTAAGATTTTATATTTTTCTGGATGCCTCATTACATGACCAAAGTATTCTAGTTTTCTTTTTTTGATGTTTAGAAGCAGTTCTCTATTCTTGCCAACGCGAAATAACACTTCATCGTTGGTCACGTGGTCCACCCAAGATATTTTCAAGTAGATCCACATCTCAAATGTTTCAATTTTTTTCTCTAATACCTTGGTCAATAGCGGGATACTGATTGAGGGTTTGCTTCGCGAGGCTAGCCCCTTGAGGCAAATGCCTGGCCGGTCAGTACGTGCCTCGCCCAAGGCAAACGTGCCCGTTGCCTCGTCTGAGGCTGCCTCGGCCCGATCCATCGGTTGTCGGTTTTTGTGAATGCTCAAAGGCGCCTCGGGTCGTTTCCTGCGTTCACTGAGGACGGTTCTGCAGCAAACGCCCGAGGCAGCCTCGCTCTGCCAGTATCCGGCTATCGTCCAGACCTCCATTCCGTACATTAAAACAGGGAACACATAGCACGCTACTGTTCTGATTTTTGTAGCCAGGGAAAGATCCTTACAACATAAGAGGTGTCTCATTTTTGAGAAGGTTGTTCTTGCCATTTCTATACGCGTTTTTAGTAGAGTTAAAATAAAAGAACTCTTAACAAGAGTCTTAGATTAATAAGGTGTTTTTAGAATTCAGAGGTGTAAAAAAATATTTTTATAAAATAAATAACAAAAAAAATTAAGTGAAAATGAAAATTAATTTCATATCATAATCCACATACCTTTTTTCATAGACTTCAATTGTCAAATGAAGGTATTCCAGTTTTGTTTTCTCTCTCCGTTTCACCAATTCTAAAAGCGTAACTGCTCTAGTAAGATCGCGACGTAATTTAAGCATTTTTTCATAAGAAGATTCATCATTTTTTCTATTCTTTCTCGTTTGCATCTTTTCTGCCCTTCGAAGAAAAGCAAGATAAGGATTATTAACGGCAGAGCCATGTCGATGTTCAGTTTTCACAGCCGGTATAAGAGGATGTTGCTAGAAAAAAACAAAAAAGGTTAATTTCAAATTCAAAATCGAATAAAAATAAGCTGACGTGTTCTGATGTGGCCATCCACTTGACTTTACCATACAACCTGGCCTCTAAAATTAGGGGGGGTTAGTTTTTGCATTTTTATAGTTCTGGGGTCCCACTGATTATGTATACAAAATTTGGTTGAGTTTACTCAAATGGCCTAGATTTTTAATTTTTTAACCCCCCCCCTTCCAATTTTGGGTCGATATGCAGCAAAATCTAATCAGCTCTTAATCTCAATGGACCAAAACTACGTGTGAAATTTGGTTTCGATATTCAAACTAGTTTTTGAGCTAGCTCGTCCACAAAAATTTGGTAACGCACAGACTAACGGACAACCGGACAACCAGACAGACAACCAGACATTTTGACAAAACAATTATTATCTCGAAAAATATAATTTTTTCGATGTTCACTTATTAGAGCTTTTTTGTTGAGCGAAATGCCATTCGCTCAATTTTTTTAATCATAATACTTTCAGCCGTTTTTGAGATATTTCGAAAAAAAGAAGGGAAAAAACTTTTTTCATGCACGAATACAATACTTGACCATACCCTGTATGGTAAAGTAAAAAAGAGTGTTCAACTCACAGTTGTTAATCTTTTATTAAGCCAGTAATCGTATACAGCTATAATGAGGTCATCATCTTCTTTAAGGAGAGATTTTGCTTCCTGTAAAGTAACGACAGTTTGGCCACTTCCTTTTTCAAGTCGGTCCATCATTTCTTCAAACTAAAATATATAAGACAAAAATATATTAATTTGAAAATAAAAGAAATATTAAAAAACAAACTTAATTTTTATATTTATGAATTAAAATAATCTAGATTTATACAACTGGAAAATTTTGTTGTAATCAATAAAAAGAAAGTGTCTATGGAAAAATATCTAAAAAATGTATACATATTTTCTTAAATGATCTAAGAATAAAAATTTAATTTATTAAACAATATTAGTATTTAGTAATTTAATACTGTATCATAATATTATGTTTATAAAATAAAATTATATCAGATTTTTTTTTTGAAAAGTATTTTCATTAAATTTATTTATCTATTTTAAATGATTTAAATAAAATTTATTTTTCTTTCATAAAATAATTGTTTTCCAATTTTCATTGAAAAAGAGAAATTTTTCACTAAACATTTAGATATTTAATAAATGTTTTTGGTTGATTTTACTTTATTTTATAAAGGAATGTATTCCTTTTATAAATAAAAGATATTAATATTAAATTAAACTTAAATTACTGTCTGTAGAGCACCTTAATTTCTTTGTCTTTTAATAAAAGATAGAAACCTAGTTAATTCGATTTCAAAGAATAACAATAGCGAAAATATTTCAAGAAACTTAGATCCTCTAATAAATTTTTGTATCGTATTAGAAATGCGCTCGATACTTTCCACCTTGTCATCGATTTCCTGCAGGCATATGATATGAAAGGGAGAGCCTGTGGAATATTATGGACTAGTTTGGATTCCCTCATAAACTAATAAAGTTGGTCTGGGCCTGTGTGGAAAACTCAAGAGCCTATACTAAGGTGGAGGATAGGTATTCGGAGCCATTTAGCATCAAAACAGGACTTCGACAAGGATATACAATATCAACCCTGCTTTTCAACCTTATTCGGGAAAAAGTTATAAGAACTTTAGATGAAGGAAGAGAAGGAATACCAGTGAATGGTCTATTTACATAAAGTATTTGCATATGAGGATGATATTGCCATAGTAGCGAATAGAGAGGAAGGTTTGGTGGACATGTATGATAAAATCAAATACATGGGCCTAAGAGTTGGTCTTGAAATAAATGCTGAAAAGACCAAAGCAATGAAAGTGTCAAGATATAACAACAACAACAATAATAGCTTGAGATGTGAGGATGCTAGTTACGAGTATGCTAATAATTTTGCTTATATAGGAACACTTATAACAACAAAGAATGAAGTAGGCAAAGAAATTCAGACTCGAATAATGAAAGAAAACCGTTGTGCGGCAGCCTTTAATAGCCTGCTCAAAAATAAAATTCTCTTAAGAAAACTTAAACTTAAAATATACAAGCCATTATTCGACCGGTGGTGCTCTATGGGTGTGAGACATGGACCATGACACTATCGGATCAGAAAAATTTAATGTCCTTCGAAAACAAGATCTTGAAGAGAACAAGCTGGAATGATTAGAGATAGTGTTAACGGCGAATGGAGGTTTAGAAGTGCAAGGGAAGTGAGATAATTAACAGGGTAGCCTTACATCACGAGCTGTACAAGATCACGAAGGCTGGCTTGGGTGGGACATGTGGTGCGTGCTGATGAAGATCGAGCTATCAGCAAGATTTCCGAAGCAAAACCGATAGGAAGAAGACCACCAGGTAGATCACGGCAAAGATGGATGGACAATATAGCCAGAGATCTTGAAGAGTTGGGTGCTCAAGGAAATTGGAAGTCTATGGCGCGGGATAGGACAAAGTGGCGAGGCATTATAGAGGAGGCTAAAACATTGGAAATGTTGTTCGGCCACAGGAATTAAGAAGTAAGTAAAGGAAGTATTAGAAATGCAAATCTCTGAAAAAAGCCACTGGACAAGATAAGTTCAAAGGTTCGCCAAAGAAATACAAAGAGGTGATACGGTTCGTTTTGAGATATGGGTGACCATCTACAGACGGGGTTGGCTATTTCCCAATCTCACTGTAGTATGGTTTCTATTAGGATTGATTGGGGAAGTCTAAATGAGGATACCTTATTACGACCTATATATCTAGAAAAGCAATGGCAATACTATTTAAAAGTAAAGGGGCTTTTTTCACTCACACCGGAGCCGATGCACTAATTATTAGCAATTTGGCTGTTACTATAGCATGTTTTCGGCCTTGGTAAAAGAAAGATGTATGCTACTGTCAAGAGAAATATCTCCCGAGTCCTTTAGAAAGAAGTATCGAAGTTTTTGAAACAATCGTTCCCACAAATAAGGTTTACTTTCAAAGAGTTCACTTGAGGTGGCAACATGGTATTTAAGGATTTACTAATTACTTAAAGAACCCAAGAATTTCCAGGAGAAGGGTGATCACTATGATAACATGGACAATATTGAAGTGAAATTTAATAAATGAGTTCTCTGGCACCGTCAGGTCTAGACTTGTTTGGTAAAGTATGAAAGAAACATTTAAATCGACAAGTTGGCGATCGATTTGGCATACAATTTGTGGAGTTCAACGCCGGTGTGTGTGAAATCAGCCTAAGCTATTTCATATATAAACAGAAGCTGATTAACAATATTGGGAACCGTCAGGTCTAGACTTGTGTGGTAAAGTAAGAAAGAAACATTTAAATCGACAAGTTTGGGATCGATTTGGCATACAATTTGTGGAGTTCAACGCCGGTGTGTGTGAAATCAGCCTAAGTTATTTCATATATAAACAGAAGCTGATTAACAACATTGGGAACGTCAGGTCAGACTGGTGGTAAAGCAAGAAAGAAACATTTAAATCGACAAGTTTGGGATCGATTTGGCGGGAGTTCAACGCCGGTGTGTGAAATCAGCCCAAGTTATTTCATATATAAACAGAAGCTGATTAACAATATTGGGAATGCAAAGATGGTAATATCCCTAATCTTTCCACCAAGTCATTCTTGGGGGGAATGCTAGTTTTTTTTTTTTTTTTTTTTTTTAATGCAATCGAATGAGCATAGCCATGTACGGGTGTGAAACCTGGACAATTGGAAAAGCGGAGAGAAAGAGATTGGAGGCTTTCGAAATGTGGTGCTACAGAAGAATGATGAATATCAAATGGATGGATAAAATTACAAATGAAGAAGTTCTTGGAAGAATCGGAGAAAGAAGAACCTTGTGGAAGAGTCTGAAGAAGAGAAGAGGTCAGATGATGGGGCACACACTGAGACATGGGGGACTGCTTAGGGATATCTTGGAGGGGAGGCGGGAAAGAAAAGGGGAAGGGAAGAACCAGATTAGAATATTTCAACCAAATAATTGGGGATATGGGATGCCAGACATTTAGAGAGGTTAAACAGCTGGCGGGGGACAGAGTCGAGTGGAGACGGATTGTTGCATCAAACCAGTCTTAGGACTGTATACTCAATGATGATGATGAATCGAATGCAAGAAGGGGTGCACCAGTAAAGATGTAGCCCCTATGGATCTCGAAAGACCCTTGCATTACCGAAGAGAAGGGAAAGTTGATTAAGTGAGAGGGTGTAGACGTAGGTGTCTATGCACCCTGGTTTTGAAGGTTTGAAGATCATAGGTGCTGGGAAAGATAGAGGCTGGGAGAGAGTTCCAGTTCCTTGAAGTCATGGGGATATATGTATTCGCGAATGAAGTGGTCCGGCACTTTTCCAATTTGACCGCAAAAGAGTGTTGGGAGTCGGCAAAACGTGTGCTGCGTGCAAAGCATGCTTTGGGGGGAATTATTGATTTTATCTCATCAGAGCACCTGCCGTGATAGTATCTATAGAAAAGGGAAAGGGCAGAGACATCTCTTCGATGAGCCAGCGAGTCGAGGGAGTCGGTGAGGGTAGAATCGTCAATTAGCCTGACGGCTCGTTTCTGAATTGCATCAAGGGTAGCAAGAGAATATTTTGAGGCTCCTCTCCACAGATGAGAGCCGTATTCGAGACAGGGGCGGATTTGGGCCTTGTAGGTGGTGAGAAGTTGTGGGGGTTTGTAAAATCGCTTGGACCTGAATAAGAAGCCAATCTTCCTTGCTGCAGATTTCGCCACAGAGGAGATGTGTTCATTAGGTTGAGGGGGACTTTAATTTAAGGTGCTGGGCCAAGGATGAAGAGAATGGGGGAAGAGGTCAAGGGTTGATCATGTCATTCGCGAAGGTGGCTGTCACCCCCGAGCGATAAAAGTATGGTTAGGAGTCTTAAGCAATTCAATCTGGATGAATTCACTTAGAGAAAAATCCTAAAAATGGGGGTAACCCCCCATAGACAGCAACCCAACAAACAACCCACTTTAGTTGTTCTAGGTATAGCATTTTTAGTTCACAAGTGGGGAAGTTGGTAACAACCTCCCAAACTCAACACTCAAATCACTGAGATTGTTATTAAACCATAAACCAAAAAATATACTATTCAGAAATTGCCTGCCATCACCAACGCCCCTCCCATTCAGCCCATATGAGAAATTGAAGAATACGCTATTAATTTAGCGAGACAAGTTTCAATTAAACCCCCTATTTCATATATAAACAGAAGCTGATTAACAATATTGGGAATGTAAAGATGGTAATATAAAAATCTATCTTCAGATTTCAAAATTAAAATTGCTTTTTTTTAGTTTCACTTGCAAATATGTTAGTAAGGGGAATTTTAAAAATTAAAAAAACAGGTATATTTAAATAGAAATAGGATTGTATTAAAGAAATTTGAAATATTTACTCTAGAAGCTTAAGTGAATGAGGATCTTCTACAAATATTCTTAAGGGATACTTTATTTTTTAAAATTGATACGGGATTCCTTCGTAGTTCAATGAGAACCGGAAATATTGCTAATGATTTCTTCTAATATAATCATAAGTTTCCTGTATTTGATTCAATCGCGAATCGAATGCAGATGATTTTTGTCAAATATTAAGTGAAAATAATATCCGAATTTATATACTTCTAACTTGAAATAGTGAAGTTAATTTTCTCATTAATAAATCAAAGAATAATTAACATATTAACGAAAATTGTTTTGATCGCTCTTTTTAAACAAGATATATATATATCGCGAGACTACTGCTGGTTGAAGCTATTGGAGTCTGCTGAGTCTTAAGTCTGGACCAAGAGAGAATGAAAAAGATATGATCCGCATGACACTTGGTGATCCATCCAAACGCTAAACGCGAAATGATGCTGGATTATAGCTAAATGGATCATATCTTTTTTCATTCTGTCTTGGACCCAGACTTAAGACTCAGCAGAACTCCAATAGCTTCAACCGCAGTAATCTCGTGATATATATCTTGTTTAAAAAGCGCGATCAAAACAATTCTCATTAATATGTGAAATATTCTTTGATTTATTAATGAGAAAATTAACTTCACTATTTCTTCTAATATAGTCCGCTATTAAAGAGAATAATGTCACAGAAGGAAAGATTGGATTATTTTATTTTAAAATTGATACTGTTTGATAAAAATGATGATAATTTTAATTGAATTAAAGTGAATTAAGAGTACGTTTGTCGTTCATCATCATGACAGCTCCTGTGAGCCTTCTACAAAAACACTTGAAATTCGATAACACTAAATGAAAAGTGTTATTATAATTATTTTTATAATTAATAATCTAGGTCTATTTAGCTATTTATTTAAAGTGAGACTTTGTAATGCCAAAGAAAATAGATTAAATGTTTTAATGAAATAATTCGTAAGGAATTTTAGTTTTTCCACCTTTAGAGGAGTCAAGTCCATCTTTCTTGCTTGTGTATTAACCCATTTTTCATCTTCCGAATCCATATCATAATCTGGAATATCTTGTTCCATTGCAAATGCTGAAAAAAAAGATGTCATATTATCAAATTTGTAAAAAATAAATTAAATAAAGTAAAATTTTGCATTTTGATTTGTTTTTGTGTAATATCAAGATTGTATAAAAAATTAATTTGATTTTTTTTCTTTAAATGATAACATTTCTTCTACGGTTTACAAGTCTCTTAACGTAGTTGTTTCACGACAATATTAGCAAAAAGTTAATGCTAAGTATATAGAACAGATAATAAAGATTCATAAACTTTTTTCTGTTTATGTCCCACTACTAGCCAATCCCGTGCTCGTTTGACAAATCTGGCAACATTGTCCGAGCTTGAATATTTTTATCATAGAAATGACAGATAAAATACATTATAAAGGTCGATTTATTAAACAAAAAGTTCTTAATAAACGATTAAAAGCTGTTGCGACAATGGCTGAAGCGAAAAAACGTCAAAAAAAGTACTAAAGTTAATCCATTTTTAGGTTAAATATATGCGTTGTTGCTTGTTTTTAGTGTAAACTAGCTGCAAGGCCCGCCTTCGGCGGCCCTCTTGCTAGCCAGGGGGCACGTCCCCTGGACCCCCAGCCCTCCCGAAACCCACCCCCCCACCCCAACACTCCATTCCGCACCATAACCCACTAACCCCCTCGCCCCCAAAACCCCTCCAGCACCATGCACCCGTTCCCAACCCCTCCGCCTCCACACCACCACCCGCACCCTCCAACCCTGCGCACCACACCCCCGCTATGCCCCCTGGACTCCACCCCGCACCCCCACCCTAGTTCGCCTCACTCCTCACCCCACCCCCATTCCACCCCCGCACCCAGTTTTTGCATTTCTAGCCTTCTAGTGACCCACAGATTATGTATACAAAATTTGGTTGGCCCAAGAGAAAGAATTTTCATTTTTTGACCCCCCCTCCCTCCTCATTTTGGGTGGTTAGTTTTTAAATTTCTAGCTCTCTAGAGGCCCAAAGATTATGTATACAAAATTTGGCTGAGTTTGTTCCAAGGGCAAGAATTTAGATTTTTTCACCCTCCCCCCTTTTTTGGGGAAATTTTTTTAAACAAAAGTTGTCAGAAATCACATCCCCTACAACTTTGTTTATCATACAATTTGCTGCAGGGTTAATAGTTTAGGAGTTATTTGATAATTTTCATTCGTGCGCCCCCCCCCCCAAACCCTCTTCTGGGGCAAAATATCAAAACGTTATATAGCTAAAAACTCAAGTTAGAAGACATCTGATGTAAATATGAAATTTCATAATAATCCCTTTAGCCGTTTTTACGTGAATCGTGAGCAACTTTTCGGAAACGACTGAAAAAGACAGACAAACATACAGACAGGAATTTTGTTGAGGGTGTTTTCGTTCATAACTTTGCTTGAAACGTGTGCAACCAAAATTTGGCGTGATTTGGACCAATGTACAGACAAAACCTTAATTTTATATATATAGATTTTGCATTATGCATTTTTCATTATCTCAAAACTGTGTTGTAACTATGAATTAAAATTTTCTTAAAAAATGTACTAGTTATTGTTTAATGTTAGTTTAGTCTTTTATAACAATAGTAAGAAGAGTTTCCTAATTATAATTAAATATGTGTGTAAACTTTCCGATATCCCGTATAGAGTCCAATGTATGAAAAACTCTATCTTTGGAATTTAATATCTCCGGAACTATATTGTTCATAAATTTCATTTTGCCACCAATCGATGCACAAGTATTTAAATAATAATATTTCTAAATTTCAAAAAAATCTTAAGAAAATACATATGGTGAAACAACTACCTTAAATAAAGCAAAATTTTGCATTTTGATTTGTTTTTTGTGTAATATGAAGATTGTATAAAAAATTAGATTTTTTTTCTTTAAATGATAACATTTCTCCTAGTATTACAACTCTCTTAAAATTCGAAATTAATCTATAAAGTGGACAGAAAATTGTAATGCCAAGAATATTTCCCCAAATTTCTAACAAATTAATTATCAGATTAGATAGAGGGTAGAAAATATAAATAATTTCTTATTCAAGATTTCGGCATGTTTAATGACATTAGTAGAATTTAAGGTAGTTGTTTCTATCTAGCAAAAAGTTAATGCAAGACTATATAGAACAGACAATAAGGGTTCATAAGCCCAAAACTTTTTGCTGTTTATATACCACTACTAGGCAATCCTTTGCTCGTTTGACAAATCTGGCAACATTGTCCGAGCTTGAATATTTTTATCATAGAAATGACAGATAAAATACATTATAAAGGTCGATTTATTAAACAGAAAAAGTTCTTAATAAGCGATTAAAAGCTGTTACGACAATGGCTGAAGCGAAAATACGTCAAAAAAGTACTAAAGTTAACCCACTTTTTAGGTTAAATATATGCGTTGTTGCCAGCTTGTTTTTAGTGTAAATTTTCCATTATACATTTTCCATTATTTATTCATTATTATCTCAGAAACTGTGTTGTAACTATGAATTACAATTTTGTTAAAAAATGTATTAGTTATTGTTTATTTTTTTTATTTTTTATTTTTTTGGCTTTTCGGCCTTTCTAGCCATAAGCCATTTACGATACTAATTATTTTATTTTTAAATTTGTCTCTACCTCGGGGGTCAGATTTTAGCCGGATGCCTCGAGTCGGATTCGAACTCGGGTCCTCTTGGTTAGCTGGCTGACATGCTACCGCCTAGCCTACCCGACCACCCCAAGTTATTGTTTAATGTTGGTTTAGTTTTTTTATAACAATGGTAAGAAGAGTTTCTTAATTATAATTATATATGTATGTAAACTTTCCGATATCCCGTATAGTGCAATGTATAAGAGTCTGAAAAACTTTTTGGAATTTAAAATCCGTACAGATTATTATTATTTAAATACTTCTGCATCGATTGGTGGCAAAACGAAATTTATGAACAATACAGTTCAGGAGATATTAAATTTCAAAAATTGAGTTTTTTAGGCTCTTTAACATTGCACTATTATCGGAAAATTTACATATGTACATATTTAATTATAATTAAGAAACCCTTCTTACCATTTTTATAAAAAACTAAACCAACATTAAACAATAACCAATACATATTTTAAGACAATTTTGATTCATAGTTACAACACAGTTTCTGAGATAATAAGGAATAAATAATGAAAAATGTATAAAAAAAATTTACACAAGAAACAATTTGGCAACAGCGCATTTATTTAACCAGCGAAAGATGCATACGTTAGATTTATTCAAAATTATAATTTTCATAAGGTGTAATGTAGGCGTTGATTACATTTGTTAAAAAATAACAAAAAGATTTTTATAGAAATTTAAAATGTATTTTATCTGTCATTTTAATATAAAAATATTCAATCTCTTACAATGGTGCCAAATTTGTCAAACGAGCACGAGATTGGCTAGGGGGTTAGGGGGTGAGCGTTGACCCCCCTCCGCATTCACGTGACAGTTAAATTTTCTTTCCGAAACACATTCTATCACTAAGATAGCTGTCTGAATTATATATATTAGAAAAGCAATTCAATTTTGTTATTAATAATTGTTATAAGAAAGGTAATTCTAAATGTATTATTTATGAAAAATATATATTAATTAAAATAATATTTATATATTTATAAAAATAGAGAAGGATCAAATTTAAGCGGTTAATTTGTTAATCTTATTATCAATTTCTTTATTTTTATTTTATTTTTTTCATTTAAAATAAGGGAATAATTTTCAGAACCATATTTCATTTGACAGCTTTGGATATTTATATAAAGTAATATTTATATTGTATTTGGAGATGAATTACGTTGCATATGAATAAGTTGTCGAGGAAGTTTGTAATCCTCTGGATATATTCGTTTATAGGTTTCTTCATCAGCAAGTTCTGCGACCTCCGGTGTTGGAATAATAAGACCAGTACAAATGGCCCTTTGAAGATGATGTTCCTAAAAAAAAGTAAGTACATTTTTTAATCAACTGAACTGTGATTCTTTTTCATTTATAACAAGGACTTCATTTTTATAATATATATACATAGTTTGATTATTTATGTTCATCGATTAAATTAATAAGTTGTTGTAGGGAAATAAGGACAATTTTTGGCTTATACAAGTATTTTTTATTTTATGCCAACGTTTCGTCAATTTTGCTGACTTCCTCAGGGCTCAAACAAATTAATTTCTTTGTATATTTGTCAATTTATAAATATTCATTCTTAGCAAACACATATAGGCACAGATTGGAATTGATTGCCAATCTGTGCCTATATGTGTTTGCTAAGAATGAATATTTATAAATTGACAAATATACAAAGAGATTAATTTGTTTGAGCCCTGAGGAAGTCAGCAAAATTGACGAAACGTTGGCATAAAATAAAAAATACTTGGATAAGCTAAAAATTGACCTTATTTCCCTACAACAACTTATTAATCTATAAAAATTATAAAATAAAAATAATTTTGCTTCCATTTGAGGTGAATTAGCATTGCAATTATATGATCAGTAATGAATAAAATTTTCAAGAAATCATGATTTCCTTAGAAAAACCATGGGAAATATGTAATTTGGCATTTTAATTCGCTTATTAAAGAAATAAATTTGATGGAGAAAAGAAAAATCGGGTTCGAAGTTTTACAGAATTATGTAAAAAAACTCAAAACCTTGAAATATGTGAGTGATTTTTTTTTAAATCTTCTTAAATCAATTTTACTTAGGGTAAGTGGTGTAGGTTTTAGGTGAAACATGATATTAATTAATAAAGTAAAGGGAGTGTAGTTTCATAGTGAATGAAATAAAACTCAAAGAGGTTTATACAATCTCAATATATTTCGTTATATTTTGCGATCACATGTTCAAATATTATTAGTTTGTAATCTGTAAACTCCTGATGATGGACTAATAATTCGAAATATATTGAGTTTGTATAAACCTCTTTGAGTTTCATTTCATTCACCGTGAAACCACACTCCCTTTACTTTATTAATTACTTCTTAAATTAGTAAATGGATTTTACATTTTTATAAAGGATGTAAGCAGAAATGTCTTCGAAAGCAGGATCATTAAGGAAAAAGAAAAACTTGTCCATATAGTACAATTTACTAGAAATCTTGTCTCTTTGGAAAATTATTCCAACTTAGGTGAGAATAGTTTTTAAGGAATTTGGTCTTAGTGAAACATTTTTTAAATTATTGGATAAAAAAATACTTGGTAGGTTTCATATTAAGATATAAAAATAAAACGAATTTATTTTTGGAGAGACTTTAATCTCGATATATATATTTCGGGTGACTAACTAGTAAGTGAGTTACTTTCTGTTGCTCCTGAAGGTGGGTTAGCCACCAGAAATATATATATCGAGATTAAAGTCTCTCCAAAAATAAATTCGCGTTATTTTTATATCTTAATATGAAACCTACCAAGTATTTTTTATCCAATAATTTAGGTGAGAATGTTAAACTAAATTAGCCTAAAGTAAATTGAAAGTTTTTGAGCCGAGGGTAGCAAAATTTTTATATATTGAAAGAGACAATAAAAGAGTGTGTCTTCTGCTGGAATTCGTTATAAATAAAATTTATAATTCCAGCAGAAGACACACTCTTTATTGTCTCCTTCAATAGCCTAAAAGTAATAAATTATTCAAAAAAACTTTTTTTTTTTTGAATTATTCTTATTATTGAATATTTGCAATTAATTTAAGCAGGTCTTATTTAATAGTGTGCTTTTATAATTTTCCAAAGATAAAAGAGAATTAGATAGGGTACTATTAATGTTTCAAATTAGAAATTTGGTGTTTTATGAGGCTCTTGAAAACCTTGGAAACAGGTAGAATGTCTTCGTTAGGAAAAAGAAATACAAGATTTCCGTATATTCTAACTATTTATTTTTCAGAAAAACTTTTGAGACGTTTCAGCGGATATTCTCACGCCATCCTCAGTCCTGGCTGTTCACAACATAGTACATTTTTCTGTTCAAAAGTTTTTCTGAAAAATAAATAGAATATAAGAAAATCTTGTATTTCTTTTTCCTAACGAAGACATTCTACCTGTTACCAAGGTTTTCAAGATCCTCATAAAACACCAAATTTCTGATAAAAGAGAAGTATTTCTTATATAGAAATGTCATCTTTCAACGAGTTTTTACCTTTTTCTTAATCAAACCGGCTTTTGATGACATTTCTGATAACATGTGCTATTTATTTATAAAAAAAAACATTTAAAATCCATATAGAAATAAGAAATTATAAAAAAATTGAAGGTTTTACAGTGATTAGATTTTTTACTTTTATCTGCAATCCGACCTGATTTTTACTTTTCTTACAATAAATTACAAGGATAATCAACTTTGAAAATTTTTTCATATAAATTATTCTTAAAATTAAATGATCTACAGTTTGAAACTATCAGTATCAAGTATATATTTGAAATCTTAATAAAAAAAAAGTAAATGGAAGACTTTTAATTCATAAGTTTGTTTAACAAACCAAATTTTTGGGAAATAATCAAAAATAAGTTTTTAAGGATTTAGGTGTCGGTTCTAGGTGAAACATTATAAATAACTTATGAGGAGAATTTTCTAGGTTAAGTTTCACAAAAAGGAAATATTAAAACAAATGTATGTTTATTTTGAGTTTGATTCACTCGTGATTCACCAGTTTTTATTTGAACTCCTGAAGATGGGCTAATAACCCGAAATATATATCGAGTGAATCAAACTCAAAATAAACATACATTTGTTTTAATATTTCCTTTTGTGAAACTTAACCTAGAAAATTCTTCTCATAAGTTAAGTTAAAAATAAGTTTGTATACAGACCTAAAAATATACTTTTAATATAAAACAAAAAAGTAAAAAAAAAAAAATTAAGCAACTTTTTAAAAATAATTTTGTGATTTGGATTCAAATATTGTTATTGCTTTGTTAATAAATCCAATTTATGAAAATAACTAAATTTTCTTTTTATGAAATTTAAGCCCTTAATCAAATGTGAAAAAATGTTTTTGATATATTTAAATTATTAATAAGTTGTTGTAGGGAAATAAGGACAATAGCTTATGCATTTTTCAATCTGTGCCTATATGTGTTTGCTAAGAATGAATATTTATATAATGACATATATGCAAAGAAATTAATTTGTTTGAGCCCTGAGGAAGTCAACAAAGTTGACGAAACGTTGGCATAAAATAAAAAAATACTTGCATAAGCTATTGTCCTTATTTCCTACAACTTATTAATTTAAACGATGGACATAAATAATCAAAATAATTTAAATTATTTTGAAAAAAAATGTTATACTTGTCAGAAATAACTAAGTTTTTCTGATAAAAAATATTTACTCTAGTTTTTAAATAGGAAAAAAATTTCAATTGGTAAATAACCTTCATTCAGAGGATAAAATAAAAATTTTAACAATCTATTATAGAATATTTGATTTGTATTTAATAAAAACGGTTTTATGAAATTAATCATAGTGAGTCTTCTGCTTGAAGAAAATAAGTATACAAATATAAATAAAGTAAAAACATTATATAAATGTAAATATTTCATTAATTTGAGACTAGAGATTCTATAGTTCTTTCGTTTCATCTTCATTGACTATAAATGTTGCATAAAAATATTCAACCGGGGCTTTTTAGTTAAAAAATGAATAGACTTCAAGTGTGGGGTAAAAAGTCAATCCAATTTGTAACTAGAAAACAGGTAGTGAATGTGAAATGACAGAAATCAAAGACTTCAAAAGTATAATCTCAAATCAATCAAATAATATATGTAAGCAAAATAAGTAGGTTATAATGAAAGGCAGTACATAAATTATTTACTTTTATTTAATTTCTGACGTTTTCGGAGACTTTTTTCTCTCTTTTTTTAGGGTATTGAATAGTTATTGATGGGTAAGGTATAACTCGATTCCCATTTGTCTCTCCTTTCAGTGATAGCAACACAACAATATTTTCCAACATTATATCCATAAGTGTACTTGGTATATTGTTGCTATCACTGAAAGGAGAGACAAATGGGAACAGAGTTAAACTCACCCATCAATACCCTGAAGGAGAGAAAAAAAAAGTCTCCGAAACGTCGGAAATTGAATAAAAGTAAATAATTTATGGACTGCCTTTCATTATAACCTACTTATATGTAATTGTATTTATATATGTAGTTATTTACATCAGGATTGTCAAATTCATATAGGTTTGCTGGCCATTTATGTGATAGGTTACATTTACAAGGGCCATAGAAAGTTATTAAATTAACATACAAGTCGAATTGAATAATACAATATTATTTATCTTTTATAAAAGCTTTATGATCTCCAATTTTTCCAAGGAGTCAGAAAAATGAAACCGCGGGTCGCAAGTTTGACACTCCTGATTTACATCAAGCAGATCTTGTCTGTGATTTATATTCCTTAAAAATTAAATATATCTGCTACCCTGAGTTAAAAAGAAATTTTAGTTTTATAATAAGATAGTGTTGTTAGATTTGTATTTTATTTAAATATTATGTTTTGTTTAAAAGTCATCGGTTAGTAAGTGCATATATACATATGCATATATGTATGTATGTATGTAAATATTTAATTTGACAAGTGATGTCATAATACAAGGGATGGTAAGAAAGGTTCTTGAGACAATTTGAGCTAGGTTTAAGGGTCGAGTTGATGTCGGAAATAATTCAATTCTTATATAAAAGAATATTTTTCTTTTTGCTCGTGTGCCACCTATCCGCGGTTTCGGAGGCTAACGGCCAAGATGGCCGCCCAATCACGCTTCCCAACCACCCTCTTTGTAATAAAACTTACACATTCTTCTGCTTTTTCCATTCCACTGGGCATTTGAGGAACAGCTCTGTTAATTGCCGAATAGTCTGATAAATCTGGCAATTCCTCAGACTTAAAAATCGGCATGGGCTTGGTGCCGTCCAGCGCCTTCGCCCGAAACGAGAGCTTGCTCATTTTTGTTGACAGGCTATGAACACATTGGATGAGAAATGATAGAACAGTGTTGAGTCCCTTACAAGGGTTTTCGAGGGTGTTTACCCTGCACTAATTACAACTACGTGATCTTTATTTCGTTCCCATTATGATAATTCACTCACACTCATTCACAATATTAAAAATAACATTTTCAAACTTGTATGAAGAAATGTTTTTCTTGGACATTATGGCGGATCCATACAATTGGGCGCCCCGAAATGCAACGCATGTCTACAACGTGAACCAAAACTCACGCATACACTTATTTTAATATTATCCACCAACCCCATGAAAACTATTTAATAATAAATGAAAAAAATAATAATATTATTAAAAATACTAATTATATAATTTTCTACAAAAAATATAAAATTTTGAATAATAGAATTCAGCCTCTCAGTTGTTTCGTTTCAATAAAATGGCGGATAAAATGGTATCACAAGTTCACGTTTTAAGTAGAGTGCTTAAATTAAGTTATTTTTTAAAAAAGAATTTACCTAATATAGAATTCATTGATATTAAACCAAGTATATATATTTTTTTCATCAAATGCTTAATAACAGTTTTATAAAAATTACGAAATATTTTTTTTGATTTAAAATTGAAGTTTTCTCAGTTTTTGTAACCGGCAAATTTAAATTATTGAAAAAAAATTTGTTTAATTTTTCCGTAATTAGTTAATTGATTCTAAAACTAACTAAACTACAATTTTAAGAAACAACTATAAAAAAAACTAACTTAATAATTATTACGCTGAGCTCGATAATTCTTTCGGGTTGGACCACCGACGGTAAAATTAGAAAATTTGAAAAATTTATTCACGAATGCAAATAATTCTAAAGCCGTTTTCAAGTGATAATAGATTGAGTTAACTAATTCACTTTCCCCGCGCCTATCTATCTAAAAAATTCAAGCCATAAAAAAAAACTGACTGGATTCAATAGTGAATGGACTATCTATTATCAATATCGATCTTTATAAATCAAAGTGGCTGAGTTGACGCGATCTATATCAGATTTATACTCCCAAAAGTCGTAAATAAACAAAAAAAATGTAATCAATTTATAATTTCCCCCTAGGATGGTCCAACCCGAAAGAATATTTCACTTATTTAACCTAACCAATAACAAGCAAATTGTTAACTTGTTACTATAATTTAAAACCAAATTTCATCAGCTACTTAGTAACGTAAATAAGGTCACCTCCCTCTACCTACAATAGCACCCCCCCCCCATCACTAAAATATTGGCTTAGCTTGATGCATGCCCCCCTCCGAACTGCAGCTAATCTCTACTTATTTAAATACATTAGAATATCACATATTACTAAAGGGCATTTGTGTCTGTAACTACCTACCTATGTCCGTCCCAAGGGGTGGGAGGTGGGATCCAGGAGGATACTAAAGGGCATTTGTCCCTGTGTCTATACCTATATCATCAAATACTACTAAGGGGAATTTGTCCCTGTCTCTGTATGTACCTATTTCTATGTAGGGTGGGGGGTCCATGGAGATAGTAAAGGGAATTTGTGCCTATGTCTGTATCTATATATATACCTATGTGGGGTTAGGAGGTGGGGGTCTAGGGGGTGGGGAGTCCAGGAGGTGGGTTTACTGGGTTTGAGGGTGATCAGAGGTGGAGGAGTAGTTCCGGGGTTGGGGAGAGGGTCGGTGGGGTGGAGATGGAGGAGAGGGAAGGGAGTGTTTGTTTAAGTGACGGGAGGTCCAGGGGGCGAAGCCCTTTGGCTAGCAAGGACCCCAACGAAGGCGGGACTTGCAGCTAGTATTATACTGTTAGAATTATAAATTTAAGGGTGAATTGATGGAAAGGTAGACCTAGAATAATGAAAAATAAAATTCCGAATAAAAGCATTTATTGGAACATCATTTTCATCCTCTTGAAAAACCCGACGTTTCGGAAGATCTTTCTCCTTCTGGAGGCTTTAAAAGAGTCAACGAAGGATACATACAAGAAACTTCCTTCTCCTCTCCTACAGTGCTCGAATATTATTATTTCTTTCCAGAATCAATAGAAAATATTTTTCTTTTCTATTGATGATTCTGGTAAGAAATTACAATATTCGAGAATTGTAGGAGAGGAGAAGGAAGTTTCTTGTATGTTTCCTTCGTTGACTCTTTTAAAGCCTCCAGAAGGAGAAAGATCTTCCGAAACGTCGGTTTTTCAAGAGGATGAAAATGATGTTCCAATAAATGCTTTTATTCGGAATTTTATTTTTCATTATTCTAGATCTACCTTTCCATCAATTCACCCTTATATTTATAATTCTAACAGTATAATACTATATTATGTTGGAGTTGGTGGTGTTTCAGAAGGAGAAAAAAATTAAGATGATTTAAGAGCTCGAAATATATAGAGTAAACTTAAAAAATCTTTGTATTTTAATTATTTTCTCCTTGTGAAACACCACCAACTCCATAATTTTAACAATGTTTCATTATAAACCAACACCGCGTCCTCTAAATTTGAGTATAATACTAGCTGCAAGCCGCAAGGGCCGCCTTCGCTGGGCCTCTTGCTAGCCAAGGGTCTTCGCCCCCTGGACCCCACTTAAACACTATGCAAACAAGTCTGTGCCGGGGTGACCATTTTTAATATCTTTAACAAATATTTCTTTTGTCCTTATACACTTTCTAGAACAGAATGAAGAACTTTTACAAGAAGCTGAAATAATTGTAACAGATTTTGACCTAATTGCACCTCATCTCAACAACTTAAAGAAAGCTAAATGGGTTCAAGGAACTTGGGCTGGTGTTGACTATTTAATCAATCATTTAACAAATAAAGTAAATTTGATTTATATTTTTTATATATACTAATTTTCATCAATATGTAATGTATAATGATGTAAATTTTTTTTAGAATGTCAAGTTTCCAATTACTCGTTTCAGTGGAGGGACATATTTCGGATCAGCCATGGCAGAATATACGATTTCTCAAATTGTTTCCTATGAAAGAGATTTCCATCAAATGTTTGCTAATCAAAAATATCATAACTGGAGTCAAGATGGAAAAATTTCCAAACACAGATTAATTTCAGATTTAACGATTGGAATTCTTGGTACAGGAACCATTGGAATGAAAAGTAATAATATTATTTCTTTATACAGGGTTTTTAAAATAAAGCATGAACTTTAATATTATTATTTGTAGTGGGTTGAAGGAGTTATTCCGCCATGGCTGATCCAAAATATGACTTCCGCCTTCCGTGGTAATTGGAAAATGGCAATTCTAAAAAAATTTACATCATTATACATATTAATGAAAATTAGTATATATATATAAATCAAATTTACTTTATTTGTTAAATGATTGATTAAATAGTCAACACCAGCCTTAGTTCCTTGAACCCATTTCGCTTTCTTTAAGTTGTCGAGATGAGGTACAATTAGGTCATAATCTGTTATAATTATTTCAGCTTCTTGCAAAAGTTCTTCATTGTCTTCTAGAAAATGTATAAGGACAAAAGAAGTATTTGTTAAAGATATTAAAAACGGTCACCCCGGCACAGACTTGTTTGCATATTGAGGGGGTGGGAGGTGGGGTCCAGGGGCTACTAAAGGGCATTTGTCCCTGTGTATGTACCTATATCATCACATACAACTAAAGGGAATTTGTTCCTGTCTCTGTATGTACCTATGTTTCTATGTAGAGTGGGGGTCCAGGGAGATACTAAAAGAGAGCTGTGCCTTTGTCTGTACCTATATATATATATACGTGGGGTCCATGGGTGGGGAGTCCAGGGGGTAGGTTTACTGGGTTTGAGGGTGATCAGAGGCGGGGGAGAAGTTCCGAGGTTGGGGAGGGGGTCGGTGGGATGGAGAGTGGTTGGAGATGGAGGAGAGGGAGTGTTTTAAGTTTATAATTGGTTGTCCAATCTGAATCTTCCAGCTCAACCTCAATAAACCACATCTGTGTAACTACAAGCTCAATATGCAAACAAGTCTGTGCCGGGGTGACCATTTTTAATATCTTTAACAAATATTTCTTTTATCCTTAATAATTTTCTAGAACAGAATGAAGAACTTTTGCAAGAATCTGAAATAATAATAACAGATTATGAGCTAATTGTACCTCACCTCGACAACTTTAAAGAAAGCGAAATGGGTTCAAGGAACTAAGGCTGGTGTTGACTATTTAATCAATCATTTAACAAATAAAGTAAATTTGATTTATATTTTTTATATATATTAATTTTCATTAATATGTATAATGATGTAAATTTTTTTAGAATTTCCAGTTTCCATTTACTCGTTGCAGTGGAGAGTCATATTTTGGATCAGCCATGGCAGAATATACGATTTCTCAAATTGTTTCCTATGAAAGAAATTTCCATCAAAATGTTCGCAAATCAAAAATATCATAACTGGAGTCAAGATGGAAAAATTTCCAATCGCAGATTAATTTCAGATTTAACGATTGGAATTCTTGGTACAGGAAACATTGGAATGAAAAGTAATAATATATTCTTCTTCTTTAAGTGCCATATCAGGTCTCCCTGACGTTTTGGCTCCTCTCCACATATACCTGTGCTGAGTGTGTTTAGCTGTTTTTACACAGATATACGGGCCCTACTTTTTAACGCCGGTTCCGAACGGCTAGTTTGGAGAGGTTACTAGGCAATTATACTCTTGGTAGGTTGCCATTGCTTTCCAAGCGGAGGCAACTGCAAATATCTGCCGAGACTTGGTCTCGAACCAGCGTGCTTCGAGTCAGCGACCCGACACTCTATCCACTGACCCACAGTCGCCTCAATAATATATTACAAATATTATTTCTTCATACAGGGCTTTTAAAATAAAGCATGAACTTTAATATTATTATTTGTAGTGGGTTGAAGGAGTTATTCAGCCAAAGCAAGGATGCACCGGGTACAATAAAATTCCAAGAATAATAATTATATATAATAACTCCTTCAACCCACTACAAATTTATCACATCCACGATCTCCAACAACATTCAATATTATTAATTAATAACGATAGCGAAAATTTAACGCCGGTTCTGAACGGCTAGTTTGGAGAGGTTGACTAGGCAATTATATATACTTAATCAACTTTCCCTTCTCTTCGGTAATGCAAGGGTCTTTCGAGATCCATAGGGGCTGCATCTTTACTGGTACACCCCTTCTTGCATTCGATTGCATTGAAAAAAAAAAAAAATATACTCTTGGTAGTTTGCAATTGCTTTCCAAGAGGAGGCGACTGACTCAGTCTCGAACCAGCATACTTCAGGACAGCGGCCAGACACTCTAACCACTGACCCACAGTCGCCCTGAAAAGTTGTCTTCTTAAAAATATTTTACCAGCATTTAACTGCCTAAAATTCATGCCCGGCCTTGCTGCAAATATTTGACCGACTATAATCTGATCCCAGTAGCGGCTCCAGATTTTTCTTTTCGGTTGGGCGAAAAATTTAAATGGTGGGCCCTGGGGTGGGCAGCAGACTTTTTACTATTAAAAGTTGTTATTAATAGATTGACCAGGTTGTAGCTAGATTGTATTGATGTTTGGAGGAATTGTGCCTCTAAGCAGGTCGAGGAATAAAGATTTATTTATTTATTTTAAAAAGAAGTATAAGTTAATTATGTTGATTTTTTAGGTGGTTATAGGGGCTGTCGAAATATTAAAGATTCTGTGAACGAGTGTAACAAAATATTCAGAATATTTTATTTTTTATTTTTGCTTAATTTTTTTTTCTTTTCAGTTGCCAATTGTTTAAATTGTTTAGATGCAAAAATATTGGGTTTAAAGAAAGATATTTCTATAACCACTCCGGAATGTATAGAGAAACTTTACTCTTTAAATGATTTACCAGAAATGATTTCGCAATGCGACTATTTGATTAATGTTTTGCCATCAACAAAAGATACTAAGGATCTTCTTGGGGGAGATGTTTTATATAATTGCTTTAATAGAAAAACAATTTTTATAAATATTGGCCGAGGGAGCATTATTACGGAAGAGAGTTTATTAAAAGCACTTGACAATAAATGGATTGGAGGAGCGATTCTTGATGTTTTTCAAAAAGAACCCCTACCTTTATCAAGTCGTTTATGGAATTACCCTGGCGTAAGCAAATTGGCTTTAAATCTTATTCTTTTAATCACAAGAAAGAATATGAACTAATATTGTTTCTTTGTTTTATGTTTTAGGTGATTATTTCTCCTCATGTAAGTGGAGTTTCCAGACCAGATCAGATCGCTGAATTTTTCAAAGATAATTACAATTTGTTTATAAAAAATTTGCCATTAAAAAATACTATTGTTTTTGAAAACGAATATTAGTTGAGAAAGCTAATATCTTCTTTATTCCATATATCAGGGATACACAGACCCGCCCCATCATTTGTTATTTTAACATGTAACTCAATTAAATTACATCAATTTTCCTAATTATAAGAAAGATTCTGAAATGTTTGTTTTTCTGATTTTCAAAAATTAAAACTGCTCATCGATTGATCAAGCAACCCTTGCAAAAAAATAACCCCCCGAATCAAAACAGCTTGAACTCATCGTCAAAAAATGATGAGAAGCTGAGAAATAAATTTAATGGAGAGAATTTTTTAAATGTCTATCTTTGTAAAGCGGCCCACAGACGATCAACTTGGTCGCCAACCTTTCCAGACAGAAGGGAATATTGCAGCAATATTACATTGCAATATTAAACCTTGCAGGAACATTGCAGCAATAATTCTATGTCCGCCTCTTTTACATTGCAGCAACATTGCCAATGTTGCAGGAACATTGCAGCAACATTACCAATGTTGCAGGAATATTGCAGCAACATTGCAGGAACAGCAGCATGTTGACGACTAAGTTGATCGTCTGTGGGCTGCTTAATAAAAAAATTATAAATCCTAAAATAGATAATGCATTAAAATGGTAAAAACATATATCTTTGAAGGACCTGGTCTACACAAGTCTGTGCATCCCTGTCTTATATTGGGTTCGTTCCGAATTGATCTCACAGAACTAATACCGCTCGCTTCGATAACGTCGGTCCGAAATGAAAGCGTGCTGACAGCGCTATCAATTCGGAACACCTTAGCGCCATTTATTTATCATCTCGAAATGAATGAAGATTATTATTGATATTATTTTATAATTATAATTATTTGAAATAATTTTTCCCATTTTGTGGCAAATCATTTTTTTTTTAAATGAGATTAAACTTCATTTGAGTTCCTATTTATATTATATTGTATGAAATCTGAGTGCTCAAACTTTAAGCCGTTGGAAGTGATACATTTCCAGGCCTCAACTGGTGAGGATAGATGACCAACGAAAGTGCTTAAAATATGAATCAGAACGAGTTAAAGCGAGCTGTTGTTATCAGCTCAATTCGGAACGCGCCCATTGTAAAACATTCCGGTTGGAATTTATTTTTTACAATATATTCTTTATAATTTAATATTGTTTTGATTATTTATGTCCATCGATTAAATTAATAAGTTGTTGTAGGGAAATAAGGACAAAAGCTTATGCAAATATTTTTTTATTTTATGCCAACGTTTCGTCAACTGTGTTGACTTCCTATGGGCTCAAACAAATTAACTTCTTTGCATATTTGTCATTTTATAAATATTCATTCTTAAATAAATAATAAATATTAATATTATAATAATAAATATTTAAATAGGAAATATTTTTAATCTGTGGCTATATGTTGTGTTTGCTAAGAAAGAATATTTATAAAATGACAAATATGCAAAGAAGTTGATTTGTTTGAGCCCTGAGGAGGTCAACAAAGTTGACGAAACGTTGGCATAAAATAGAAAATATTTGCATAAGCTTTTGTCCTTATTTCCCTACAACTTATTAATAATTTAATATCTTTTAGGTTTATTGTAAAATAATCATAAAACCAACATTTTATGAAAAAAATAAGGAAATTAAATTTGTTATATGAAATTCACATTAGGAGTTAATAAATCTTTATTATTTACCTTTATATATAAAATAGATTATATATCACAGTGATTACAAAAAGAAAAATTATTTTATATGCATACTTTAAATTTACAAATTGTCACCAGCCTCCGCCGCCTCAGCCTCAGATGGTTTCAATTTTAATCCTCGAATAGAAAGATCATATACAACTTCCTCAATTTTCTTCACATCATATTTAAGAGCATCATACCGTTTTCTCAACACATCATTCTTTAAATTTAGCAATCGAAAACCAGCACTTAATTCAGAGACGAATTTCGATATTTCTAAAGGTTTTGTATAATTTCCACATGTAACGCTGTTGACAGCAAAACGTGCCTGAAAAAATGAAACTTATAAAATGCGAATCTTGTTTTTAATAAAAAAGAAAATAGAAGTCTAATAAAAACTATTCCAAAGATTAAAATTTTTTTTGCCAAGAATAGCAGATCTAAAGAATAAATCAAAGTGTCTGTTTAATGTAAACAAGCAGAAGAGCTGGGCATTTTAAATATATTTATTTTTCAAATACATTAATTCAAGTATTTCATTATACTCGGGTCCATGATTAATAATTAAAGGAATCGTAGGGAGTTGGACATGACTTTAAATTAAATACAAGTTTTTATTTAAATACGCCAAACGTTTCGTTGCTGGTTTGCAACTTCTTCAGTGGCTCATTTATTAAACTTGTTTGTCTGGAGTTTTAACTAAGAGAAAAATAAAAAAGTACATAATAAATAAAAATTTCTTTGTTCAATTTGATTCTTTTAATTATTTTGACAGGAAACAATTACATTGTTTTAAAAAGTTTATGTTTTATAATATTTGATAAAATTGAGTGATTTGTAAGGATACTGTTTGAAAATGGTTTTTCTCTTAGTTAAAACTCCAGACAAATAAGTTTAATAAATGAGCCACTGAAGAAGTTTCAAACCAGCAACGAAAGGTTTGGCATATTTAAATAAAAACTTGTATTTAATTTAAAGTCTTGTCCAACTCCCTACGATTCCTTTAATAATTAATTCAAGTATTATGTATTTCAAATAAATTTGAATTCACATCGAAAATAGTTAAAATTCATTTTATAATCAATATTTATGATTTTTCCTTTGGCTATATTTTTTAGGTTATAATAGAAATTTAAAGATGATAAATATTAATTGAGTGGTTTCGGGTTTAAGCTTCAAATTTTTATTTTTTAATGAGATAAACTCATTAAAATATAATTTCTAACATTATTTCTCTGTTCAATATTAACACAGGTCGACAAAAATTTGTACCCGTAGACCTAACAATAGATTCCAGTAGAGTTTTATAAGCTTATTTTCATGCAATTTCTCAATTTTTTACAACAAGTCAGAGTTTCGAGATTTTATCTGTCAAAACGACGAAAAAGGCCATTTTGAACTATTTTCGAGACCCATTAGATATTAAACAGAAATATTTGAAATCAAAATATTTTGTTGAGGTAATGGAAAACAGCTTCCTCTTTGATTTTCAAATTACCACTTTTAGCTCAATTAGAACTCGAGCTATAACTAAAACTACGTGATTATAAAGGATAATAAACATAGATAAAAACTATATATAACCAAACTTCTTGAGGATACAAATTCTCATTTAAATAGGTGTTGGTTTTTTCTTTTTTGATAAAAAAACACATTTTTATCATTTATTTTTCTTAATTTTATTTTATTGTTACCTTCCTCAAGAAGTTTGGTTATATATAGTTATATAAGAAAAATTCTCAAAAACTAATAAAAACAATAATAGATAAAAACATTTGGTCTTAGTTTTTTAGTTATAACGCGAGTTCTAATTGAGTTACAAACAAGTGGTAATTTGAAAATCAAAGAGGAAACTGTTTTTTATTACGTCAATAAAATCTTGTGATTTCAAATATTGCTGTCTAATATCTAATGGAACTCGAAAATAGGTCAAAATGGCCTTTTTCTAGTTTATTATTATTATAACCTCTACAAAAGCAAACTTTATATGGAATATAGGTATTTTTCCTTTATTTTGATGCACAATGAATAGAAAAATCATAAAATAAATCTTAGGACAAGGAAAAAAAAATTTGTCGACCTGTGTAATCATAAGCTTGTATTCCTGTGTAAGCCTGTTTCGAAACGTGCATTCTAACGAATTAACTAATCTCCTCAAAATTATATTTCTATTACGGGTCTATAATATTTATTCAATTTTTCTACCAATTGTTATAACGAAAAGTATTACCTAAGTATTTTGTATTTTAAATAACTGAAGTGATGTATGTTTGCCCAGCTCTGAATACAATATACATATAATATATACTTATATATATATATATATATACCGGGTGAGTTTTTTATCTTGAGACAGTCTTATAACTCAAAAACAGTGCATTATATGAAAAAAGTTTCAAATAAAAGTTTATTTATATCGAGGGGGAAACTAAACTATGCTATTGTTTGTCGACCTAGAACAAGCTTTCAAGGGTATTTCGAGGTCAAGTTCTGTTTTTTAAATGGAAACCTATATTTTTCTATACGTCTACTTAATCTACAAAAAAAACTGAACAACTTTCATAATAACTATTTTTTTATACGACATCAAATAAACAAAATACATGAATCAATTAGATCACAAAAAAATCTTAATAATTATTTTTAACAATTATTTAACTTAATTACAAATAATAATAATTAATTATTAAATAAATATTTATTAAATCGAAAAGTCACAATAATGAAAATAAGTGTTTATAATGATATTTAAACTTCGTTATACTCAGATTTAAGAGATTATTTTCTACTTAACAGAAATTCTTGAGTTTAAAAAAGTTTATTTCATTTGTCAATCCAGTAGTATTGTATTACCATAATAAAAATGGAGCATTTTTTGTTGAAGACAGAATTGAAATGGTCTTAATTTATGGTGAATGTGGGTCTGCCATTGAAATGGATGCCGGGCGTTTTCCTGATAGGAATACACCCTCACAAGCTTCATTGTATCGTGTTGTAAATCTGTTAAAAAAACAGGAAATGTAAAGGCTACGAAGAAACTACAACAGACCAAAATAACGAAATTGGAACTGGAATTCATCCAGAAGACTTGCGATACACTCTGGAATCTCTCAGAACAGTGGCGCAAAATTATTAAATTATTAATTCATCATCATCATTGAGTATACAGTCCTAAGACTGGTTTGATGCAACAATCCGTCTCCACTCGACTCTGTCCCCCGCCAGCTGTTTGACCTCTCTAAATGTCTGGCATCCCATATCCTTCAACTATTTGGTTGAAATATTCTAATCTGGGTCTTCCCCTTCCCCTTTTCTTTCCCACCTCCCCCTCCAAGATATCCCTAAGCAGTCCCCCATGTCTCAGTGTGTGCCCCATCATCTGACCTCTTCTCTTCTTCAGACTCTATTTTATTTGCCATTAATTATTATTTATTTAATAATTAATTATTTAATCATTTATTATTTGATAATTAAGTTAAATAATTGTTAAAAATAATTATTAAGATTTTTTTTTAGGAGATCTAATTGTTATAATATTTTGTTTATTTGATGTCGTATAAAAAATAGTTCTAATGAAAGTTGTTCAGTTTTTTTGTAGATTAAGTAGACGTATAGAAAAATATAGGGTTCCATTTAAAAAACAAAACTTGACCTTGAAATACCCTTGAAAGCTTGTTCTACGGCGACAAACAATAAACTTTTATTTGAAACTTTTTTCCATATAATGCATTGTTTTTGAGTTATAAGACTGTCTCAAGATAAAAAACTCACCCGGTATATGTAAATTTTTTATTAATTTTTGTCTTAGATTTCGTAGATTTACCCTTCATCTTTAATTTAATTAATACAAGTATTTTTCCACTACTAAGTTCAATGATAAGAATTCTCCCTGCCTACTGAAGTTAAATTAATTTCTTAACCAAAGAATTATTGAATATTCTTGAGAAATATTTGTATTAGACGTACTCTCTTATTTATTCCTCGTAAATTCCATAGAGATTAAATAAGATAATTAATCATAATTTCATTTCATACCAATTCTGAGGCCATTTGAAGTAAACCCATCAAATAATCCTCCAAATCTAGATGAAAGCCGAATTCTCTTTTAGCTTTAACTGAAAATATAAACATTAAATTATAATTAATAAAATTTTAATAATACTTATAGAAATTATTATAAAAGTCTAAGATTATTATTGTATATATATGATTATGTATTTTATTTTGTAGATTTCAATACTCTATAAAATTTAAGTTTATATATTTTATTATGAGTGATTGTACTAGAAGGGTTTCAGCAGTAAATTTATAAATAAATAAAATTTGTAAATGATAATGTAAAGTATTAAGATTAAAATAAATTATTTTGATTATTTATGTCCATCGATTAAATTAATAAGTTGTTGTAGAGAAATAAGGACAATAGCTTATGTAAGTATTTTTTATTTTATGCCAACGTTTCGTCAACTTTGTTGACTTCCTCAGGACTTAAACAAATTAATTTCTTTGCATATTTGTCATTATATAAATCTTCATTCTTAGCAAACACATATAGGCACAGATTGAAAATATTTCCTATTTAACGATTGTATGATTTGTATGATATTTAAATAGGAAATATTTTCAATCTGTGCCTATATGTGTTTGCTAAGAATGAATATTTATATAATATAACAAATATGCAAAGAAATTAATTTGTTTGAGCCCTGAGGAAGTCAACAAAGTTGAAGAAACGTTGGCATAAAATAAAAAATACTGCATAAGCTATTGTCCTTATTTCCCTACAACTTATTAATATAATATAATATAAATATTTTATAAATAATACATATGATAATTACTCATAGTATGAAAGATTTTAATTGGCATTTATGTTTCTCAATCTTGTTTCCAGATTGAGGATGGAGAAGCATGTTCGCTGAAACGTTTCTTTTTCTGTTACAATTAAATCAACAACCAAGATAAGAACAATTTTTTATTTATAGAAAATTCCTTCTGTCAAAAACTGATATCCTACATCTGATCTCAACTTGTGACTTTATATACCTCACATCGTTTGAAAGAATTTTAGAAAAATTCGTTTTGTTCGGGCTCAAAAATAGCTGATTCTTATGTATTTCCACCTGCTGAATTCAAAAATTACCGATTAGCTCGTTTTGGAGATTTTATCGGTCAAAACGACGAAAAAGGCCATTTTGACATATTTTCGAGTCCCATTAGATATTAAACAGCAATATTTGAGATCACAATATTTTGTTGAAGTAATAGAAAACAGCTTCCTTTTTGATTTTCAAATTACGCCTTGTTTTTAGCTCAATTAGAACTCGAGTTATAACTAAAAAACTAAAACTACGTGATTATAAAGGATAATAAACATATATAAAAACAAATGGTCTTACTTTTTAGTTATAATTAGAGTTCTAATTGAGTTACACACAAGTGGTAATTTGAAAATCAAAGAGGAAGCTGTTTTCTATTACGTCAACAAAATATTTTTATTTCAAATATTGCTGTTTAATATCTAATGTGACTCGAAACTAGGTCAAAATGGTCTTTTTCGTCGTTTATTATTATTATAACCACTACAAAAGCAAACTTTATACGGAATATAGGTACTTTTCCTTTATTTTGGTGCACAATGAATAAAAAACATCATGAAATAAACTTTAGGACAAGGAAAAAAAAATTTGTAGAGTTGTGTAATTGGTATATATTTGCTTGTTTGCATCAAGCAGATGAAAACCTCATTGATTTCTCTTTATGAATCAACAATTCTGCTACACTTTGCTTAATCTTTTCAATTAAAAGTTACTATTTACCATTACATCTACAGAAATTGATGAAAGAAGCAAGAAGATAGTAGTTGTAATATGTTTCCTTCTTTATCCTTGAAAATCAAAAAGCAAGAAAGATCTTCCAAAATATTGGTTTTTAATAGTTTGAAAATGACATTGCTATTAAATTTTTTTTTGGGAAATTAGTTCCTTTCATTATCCTGGGCTGCCACTCTATACCATGCATTTGCTATCTACCAGCAGACCGTCTCAAAGAAAATACTTCTAATAATAATTAGATGAAAGCAAAAGTTGTCAAGACTCAAATAAGAATGAGTATCTATATTAAGAAGAAGAGAGAAAAATCTTTAATTTGTTCCATATATTATATTATTAAATAAATTGTAATTAACTCCAAGCATATTTGCACATTCTTCTCTTGATACTAAATGACCAGATTCTAAATAATATATTAGAGCAATCAAGAAACAAAGGCGTTGAATAATAAATCTCCAATGGTCATTGAATCTGTAATATTGATCAGATGGTATAAGAGAAGCTAAGATGGAGAAATTTTGTTGAATTCCTGGAAAAAGCGCCTTGGCCTGAATACAACATTCAGATACTGAAAAAAATAAAAGGGATGATATTAATTAAATATTGTTAAAACACTAAAAAATAATACATTTTCGTTAAATTTCGCAATGATACAATATTGAAATAAATTGAATCACAGTTGTATGAATGTTGTTAGAGTTCTTGGCTGTGATGCAATTGTATTAGATGAAGAGTTGAATGCGCTGGGTTCAATAAAATAACCTAAATAAAACGTTTCGGCCTGAATTTATTTGGCCATCTTCAGTTAAATGGGTACAAAATTTACAAATAGATGTTAACATTGATATATATTTTATGCTTATCTATATAAATAAAAATGTACTGTTACGCTTAAGTGATACGTTGAAGGATCTCTGAAAGTTCTTCACCGATTTTTTTGAAATTTTCACACAACATTCCATTCAAATACACGAGTGTTTATATATAGATAGTACACACCTGAATACCAAATATACCACCAAATATTTTTTCGAGGAAACAACGCCAGCGCATTTCGGGGGGGGGGGGGGTAAAAGCAAACAAACAAGATGGCCGATAATAGCTTTTTGGAAATATTTCAAGTGTCAATCGCGTGGCCGAGTCAGCTATTATCTATATAAATTTTAACTATAAAACGAGACGCTCCCCGCCAGGGGCTAGTGACGCCGGGCCAAATGCCCGGGCGTCAGCTAGTTATCATAATATTACAAGTTGACCAAGTTGGTTGTTTACACTTACAGTTATACACAAAATGCGGTACACATATTATGTGATCGAACCAAGTCTTATCAAAAAATAAAATTGTAGCTTCATGTAAATTTATAACGTGCCTGTGCCCAAAGGTTCACAATGAATGTAATGAGTTTATATAAATTTTTTCTATATAATTAAATATTTGACCTTATGAGATTTATGATGACCTTCCATAAGGGTCAAATATTTAATTATATAGAAAAAATTTATATAAACTCATAACATTCATTCTGAACCTTTGGGCGCAGGCACGTTAATAAATTTACATGAAGCTACAATTTTTATTTTTGACAAGGTTGGTTCGATCACATATGTGTACCGCATTTTGTGTATAACTTTAAGTTTAAACAACCAACTTAGTCAACTTGTAATATTATGATAATAAGCATAAAAAAATATATCAATATTAACATCTATTTGTAAATTGTGTAGCCCAATTAACTGAAGATGGCCAAATAAATTCAGCCTGAAACGTTTTTTCAGGGTGTTTTATTGAGCCCAGCGGATCCAACTTTGGCTGATACCTCCTTCATCTAATATAAATTAAATCATTTAGATCAAATATTCTGTATAAACGATGATGATAACTGAAGTGAGGTAGAAAGATTGTTTTAGTGTAAAAATATTTGTATTTCAAAGTGCTTAGTTTTTGTGCTTCAGAACTTTCGGTTAAATAATTCAGAAACAAAATCAAGATTTTATATACAGGAGCCATCTAACTGTTGTAGCTTATGAGTTGAAATTCGGTACACACGTCTGTATTAATAAAGAAGTTATCTAGATAACTCAAACCGTTGGCTGTCAAAATATGCCAGTCAAGGGCGAGTCAGACCTCATACCATGATCTTACAAAATACTAGAGATATCATTCTATTTTGATTATTTATTGTATGTCCATCGATTAAATTATTAAAGTTGTTATAGGGTAATAAGGACTATATCTTTTATGCAGATAATTTATTTTTTATTGCCAACGTTTCGTCAACTTGGTTGACTTCTTCAGGGCTCAAATAGTTAACTTCTCTGCATATTTGTCATATTTATAATTATTCTTTCTTAGTAAACATATCAAGGCAAGTCATCAACATCAATTTGATGAACAATAGCAGATCTAAAGAATAAATCAAAGTGTCTGTTTAATGTAAACAAGCAGAAGAGCTGGGCATTTTAAATACATTTGATTTTCAAATACATTAATTCATGTAATTTGTATTTCAAATAAATTTGAATTCACATCGATATTAGTTAAAATTCATTTTATAATCAATATTTATGATTTTTCCAATGACTATATTATAAACTATATTTTTTAGGTTATAATAGAAATTTAATGATAAATATTAATTGAATGGTTTCGGGTTTAAGCTTTTAATTTTTACGTTTTGAATGAAATAAATTCATTAAAATATACATTTCTAACACTATTTTTCTGTTCATAGCTTGTATTCCTGTGTAAGCCCTGTTCGAAACGTGCATTCTAACGAATTAACTAATCTCCTCAAAATTATATTTCTCTCATTATCAATTTGATGTTGATGACTTGCCTTGATATGTTTACTAAGAAAGAATAATTAGAAATATGACAAATATGCATGGAATTTAACTATTTGAGCCCTGAAGAAGTCAACAAAGTTGACGAAACGTTAGCAATAAAATATAAATGATCTGCATAAAAGATTCCCCTATAACAAGTTTAATAATTATTATTTAACGTTGATAAGAAGAAAATGAATGAGTTTGTTAAATTTTTTCATGATATTAAGTTAAACTACTTCTGACAAGATTCAAAAATCCCCTAAAAATAGCCACCGTGAGACTCTCACACCGTCTTTTTAAAATGAAATAAATTAAAAATATATATATCGTCGCCTTAGAGTGTAAGGCTAGGCACACACAGTCGATTTTCAGTCGACCCAACAATTTAGTTTGGTTGGTTTGAAATCGTGATGCATTATCAATTTATAACCAACTCTAATTAACTAACCAAGCTCGATTTTTGTATCATAAGTGCTCATTGATCGATTTTGATTAAATAATCGAGTTGATCTGCAGTTGTGTTGTGTATGCACCTACATTAAACTTAATATATTTATGTCCATCAACTAAACTATCGCTCGACTGAAAATCGACTGTGTGTGCCTATCCTAAACCTGCTAACTCACAAGGAAATTTTACAGGGCAGAGAAAAAACAAATAAAATTTAATATTGTTGTTATGGAAAGAAACTCTTTTTCACATTTTTTTTTCTACAACTTACGATCATAATTTAAAGTAGCACTTTTACTTGGATGATGCTGCATCTCTTTTTCTTTCGAACGGTATTAATATGTCATATATGATAAAAATGGATTTGGCAGGTTTACATTCTAAGGCGACGATATGTAAAATAGCCTGTGGCCCAGTTGATACCCCATTAAGGTGTAATTATTATAATAATTTATGAAAAATGATGTTTTCTTTTTCCACGCGATATTGACCCCATGAAAAATAATATATATAATTCAAAAGACTGATGATGAAGGCCAAGCCTTCGAAACTAGTCTCAAACAATTTTTATAATTGAAAGTAATGGAAGGCAGCCCAGGGAAAGAAAAAAAATGGTACTTACGTATTAACGCCACCGCAGCTACAGATTTGGCAGTTTTTAAGCAGGGCTACTGACGATGGATTCTTTTAGAAAATGAATATTAATTGAAAAATAATTAGTAAATACCCAAAAAAATTCGAATATGTAAAAGTCGTTGCCGGTTCGGTAAGGTATATTTAGTTCGGCTCGATCCGCCTCGTATATCTTCATTTCGGGCTGGCATTTAGGCTATTAGGTTGGCTAACGCCATACGAGCCGAACCGAATATATCTTAACCGAACCTTCCAAAGTTTGTTCGGGAACCCATTTTTTTATCTAAATGAACCGAGATGATGAAACGAACCGAACCTATGAAAAGTTGTAAAAGTGAAAATTGCCAACGCCCACTGGCGCTCAGTTGAGACAATTTGAGACATCACAGTCCATAAACTCAATTTCAGTTCAAATTTGTAGTTTAAAATTTTATTTGTAGCTGCGGTGGCGTAAATACTTAAGTACCGAAAAAATTAACATATATCCAAATAAGGTGCAATTTATTAGATTCCTTCCTTCTTTCCTTTCAAACCGACGTTTCGGAGGATTCTTCCTCCTCTCAGGGTTTTAAAGGGTCAATGAAGGAAACAAATAAAATGCTTCCTTCCTCTTCCACAGCAGTGTTTAAAACTTTCTTCTTCCTTAGCATAATTAAGAAAAAAGAAAAAAAAAATTGTTTTTCTATGCTTCTGCTAAGGAAAAAGAAAGTTTTAAACACTGTTGTGGAGAGAGGAAGGAAGCATTTTATTTGTTTCTTTCATTGACCCTTTAAAACCCTGAAGGAGGGAAGAATCCTCCGAAACGTCGGTTTGAAAGGAAAGGAGGAAAAAATTCAATAAATTACACCTTATTTGGATATGTGTTAATTTTTTCTTTCCTCACTACCCCTGGGCTGCCTTCCATTAAATTCAATTATAAATATGTATAATTCAAAAGACTGATGATGAAGGCCAAGCCTTCAAAACTAGTCTCAAACAAATAAATTATATATATATACATATTTATATTTTACACTTTGGGAAAGTGGTGTAGGTTTTAGGTGAAACATGATATAAATTAATAAAGTAAAGGAGTGTAGTTTCACAGTGAATGATAAAGTCAAATTTATACAAACTCAATATATTTCGGATTATTAGTCCATCATCAGGAGTTTACAGATTACAAATATTTGTAATCTGTAAACTCCTGATGGTGGACTAATAATCCGAAATATATTGAGTTTGTATAAACCTCTTTGAGTTTTATTTCATTCACTGTGAAACTACACTCCCTTTAATTTATTAATTTATATTTATATTTTATATATATATGTGTATTTTTATTGCATCAGAGGTTCTCTTTTTAAAAAATAAGAAAATATTAATAGAAATATATATCGAGATCAAACTTATAAAATATTATATTTGTGTTTTTGATGTGAAACCTACCTAGTAGTTTAATCAACTCTTAAAAAATAATTTATTTTAATTAATTAATTTATTTCATTATTGTGATAAAAACTCAGAATTAAGGAATTACTTATAGTAAAGCTAAATTTTGGAAGAATAAATGTTAAAATTACGATTTTTTATTCCTTCTTCTGTGTGAATATTTTGGAGTATTGTCGCTAGTTCTCTTGATGATTGATCAATCTCTTTTACCTTTTCTTTAATTTTCTAGGGAGAAAAATAATAAAATGTTTATATACTTATTATTTGTATACCTACTTACCTAGTTCTCTTATACTTACTTCTCTTAATTCTTGTTCGGAATTAATATATTCTCTATAAGAAGCAAATATATCATTCATTAAAGCCATGTTATTAAATTAATAATAATTGCGAAGTGTTTATTCAAGAATCGTAACGATCGTTTATTTGTTTGGGATCTAGCAGAGTACTCTCGTTGATTGGGTCTAGATTCAGCTTTACTTGTCAGATGACACCCAAACAATCCCAATGGCGGAAAAAAATAAAAGTTTATTATAATATTATATTATAAGTAAATAAAGTAAAAAAATAAATTGAAATAAAATAAAATAAAAATCTAGAGATTATATTATAAACATTTTATTAATAAACTAGCTGCAAGGCCCGCCTTCGGCGGCCCTCTTGATAGCCAGGGGCTCGCCCCTGGACCCCCACCCCGAAACCCACTCAGCACCCCCACTCGCCCCACCATCCCAATGTACAGACAAAATCTTAATTTTAATATTTTTCGAGATAATAATTGTTTTGTCAAAATGTCTGTTAGTCTGCCTCGTTGTCTGTGCGAGCTCAAAATCTGGTGTGAATATCGAAACCAAATTTCACATATAGTTTTGGTCCATTGAGATTAAGAGCTGATTAGATTTTGGTGTATATCAACCCAAAATTAAGGGGAGGGGGCAGGCGCGGATCCAGACCTCTGATTTGGGGGGTCGCCGGTATATATGATCTACTTTTGATCTCGGAAGTGTCTCGCGATCGAATTGTCCAAGAGGGGGGGGGGGGTCCAGAGGTGCCCCCCCCCCCAACATAGAACTTTTTTCTTCAAATTTAAAATTTAACGTCGGTTTGTAAGGAAAGGAGGAAGGATTCCAATAAATTACACCTTATTTTATATGTGTTAATTTTTTCTTTCCTCACTACCTCTGGGCTGCCTTCCATTACTTTCAATTAAAATTTAATGTTATAAAAAAAAAAAAAAAATTAAATAAACATGTAAAAAAGTTGATCTCCAATGCTTTGGGGGGGGGGGGGCGCCCCCATCGCCCCCTGGATCCGCGCATGGGGGTGGGGGTAAAAATTAAAAATCTAGGAAATTTGGGCAAACTCAACCAAATTTTGTATACATAATCAGTGGGATCCCAGAAGTATAAAAATGCAAAAACGAACCCCCCTACATGATTATAAATAATTTTAGGGGCCAGGTTGTATGGTAAAGTCAAGTGGATGGCCACATCAGAACATGTCAGCTAATTTACTTTACCGTAAGGGTGTGGTCAAGTATTGTAATCGAGAATGAAAAAGGTGTTTTTTTTGCTTCTTTTTTTCGAAATATCTCAAAAACGACTGAAACTATTTTGATTAAAAAAAATGACCAACATCATGGCATTTGGGTCTATAAAAAAGCCCTAATAAGTGAACATCGAAAAAATTATAATTTTCGAGATAATAGCTGTTTTGTCAAAATGTGTGTTTGTTAGTCTGTCAGTTAGTCTGTTACTTTTAGTCTGTGCGTTATCAAATTGTTGTGGAAGGGCTATCTCAAAAACTAGTGTCAATATCAATACCAAATTTCACATGTAGTTTTGGTGCATTGAGATTAAGAAATGATTAAATTTTGGTGCTTATCGACCCAAAATTAAGGTGGGTGGAGAGAGGGTTAAAAATTAAAAATCTAGGCCATTTGAGCAAACTCAACCAAATTTTGAATACATAATCAGTGGACCCCCAGAAAATAAAGTAACCGCCCAAAATGGGGGAGGGGGAGGGGTGTAGGGTCAGAAAATGAAAATCAAGGCCCTTGTACCAAACTCAACCAAATGTTGTATACATAATCAGTGGGCCCAGAGAATTCTAAAAATGCAAAAACTAACAGCCCCAAAAAAAGGGGGGGGGGCAAAAAATGAAAATATAGACCCTTGTAATAAACTCAATCAAATTTTGTATACATAATCAGTGGGCCCCCAGAAGACTAAAAATGCGAAAACTAACCGCCTAAAATGGGGGTGGGGGATGAAATTCTAGGCTCTTGTACCAAACTCAATCAAATGTTGTATACATAATCAGTGGGCCCCCAGAAGTCTAAAAATGCAAAAACTAACCCCTCCCTTTCATGATTATAAATAAGGGTTGTATGATAAAGTCAAGTGGGTGGTCACATCAGAACGTGTCAGTTTATTTGCATATATAAACCTACTGTCTTTTTAAATTTCTTTATAAAATTTTCGTGCATCCTTTAATTCTATGTTTTATTCTCACTCTCTCTCTCAAAATATTTCTAATAATAGAGACTGGAGGGAAAGTCATTGTCGCCGTCTTCGCTCTCTTTTTCACTTTTTTCCAAGAATTGTCATTTCTCCTCTCGAGGGAATACAGCCAGCGGTGGAGATGCTTCCCCTCTATGTCTACTTGGAAAAGAGAGGGGAGCCGGCGACAATGACTTCCCCGCCGCTATCTTCCCTCTGCAGATATTTGAGGGGGGGGGGGGCTAATTAGACGACGAGGCCAATTTTTTTTCTATTATGAATGAACCAAAATTCAATACTCAATCCTTACAAGAGGCGCCATGCAAAATTCGCCTAAGGGCTCTAGAGCAAGGGTCAAACTCAAAAGTTAACTTGGGCCAAACAAACAAGGTTTAACTTTAGGTGGGCCGCAAAAAATCAATATTCATAGAAACGTAGGTTTATTTCGAATAATACATTATAATTAGAGACCGGATTCATATGCAATTGCATATTTTGTTTGCTGTCACATACGACCCAGGGGATCAATTTTCTATCCGAATCATGAATCTAGGATACTGTGGGTTAAATTTTATACTGCATAATGCCTAAAATTGCATATTTGAAGAATATTGCATAAAATTGCATATTTGAAGGATTTTTTGTCAAATACTGCAAATTCACACCAAATACAGATTTTTAAAAGTCAATTTTCGGAGAAAGAATGAAAAAAATGAAGAAATAAAACAGGAGGACATTAATTTAAATTCAAAGAAAACTTAAATAGGTTGAAACTTTTGGAGGGTTTTTTAGACGAGACAAAGAATAGTGTCTCTAGACGGTCTATAGACCGTGTCTCGAGACCGTCTCTAGATAAATCGCGCAACATGGCCTACTAGTGTGTACTAGGTTTAAGTCCTAAGGCGATGTGCACTAGCGTCTAGAAGTACCAGGGATAAATTAACAATCATGGCCTGAGGTTTGTGAGGATTTAAAAAATTTAAAAATTTAAATTATAATTTTCAGTGATTCTAGAATAAAATTTTTCCAAAATGTGCCGATACTTAAAATTTGCCGCCGGGAGCACATGACCACCCACCCTCCTAGATCCGACCGTGCCAGATAGGTCCAAAGGTATAGAATTTTCATTTTTGACCCTCCCCCTACATTTTGGGTGGTTGATGTTCGCATTTATAGTATCCTAGTGATGATAGGTCCAAAGGTATAGAATTTTCATTTTTGACCCTCCCCCTCCATTTTGGGTGGTTGATGTTCGCATTTATAGTATCCCAGTGACTCACAAATTAAGTAAACGAAATTTGGTTCAGATAGATCCAAAGGCCAGAATATTCATTTTTGACCATCCACGCATTTTTTTGGTTGATTTTTTTCTACTTTACTAAGAACCAAGAAATTAAGTGTACAAAATTTGGTTCAGATAGGTCCATAGGAATTGAATTTTCATTTCTTGACCCTGCCCACATTTTGGGTAGTTGATCTTTGCATTTCTAGTTTACTAAGAGCCAAGATATTAAGTATACAAAATTTGGTTCAGTAGAGGTTTAAAAGCATAGAATTTTCATCACATTGTATTGTCACAAGAACTAATTATGCAAAATTTGGAGTTTTAAAAATATAAGAAATTCTGCCATGAACATGAACACAACATGAGCTTATTTTTCCGATTCATTAATTATAAAAGTAAATTAGAATATTATATACGGACACTGCAAGAGGAATGGAAGGTGCTGGTTCGGGATTGTGTATCTGTACTTATATATTGTCTATGAAAGGCCGTTTTAGATACATTTAAATCTCCATGTCACAAGTCAATGTTTGGTTTCATATGACTTTTTCTCGTGCTTTCAAAAACACGTTTTTTGACGATTCAGATGGTTTTTGACGATTTTCTCAAAAAGTATTCCATCGATTTCGTTCAAAATTAAAATAAATTATTAATAATTAATTGTTTTATAATATCTATTAATTTCATATTTTTAAAAATTATTTAAAATTAGTTATTAACGCTTTTTCAAATTGGACTTCAAATAAGCTACACTTCAAAATGCAAATTTCCTATTAATAATTATTTTATATAAAAGATAAATGCAAATAAAACACAGATATGAACTTTCAATAGATTTGAATAAATATCTAATGAGAAAAAACTTTAGGGCATTTCTAGTTGATTCGCTCCCGAAGAGAAGAAATTGAATCTTTTCATACAATTTCTTTTAAACTATAATACAAAATTCTTAATCAAAATGCTATTTTCTTATATAAAAGACATACTGTGAACCTTCAGATATATGAAATCAATAAAATAAGATCGATTTCTTTCTCATTTATAATTCTTTGGTATCTTGTATCGAGAGGAGTGTCACCATCCAAGACATTTGTTATTGTTTCATAAAGTCCATTCTCCACTGTAGAATATTGGAATATCTTTTAACTCGTTAACCATGATTCTAGACATTTCACTCATATAAACCAATAGAAAAATTGGAAATTAAATCTTCTTTAATAAATGTCATTATATAAATTTATGTACATCAAAGGGTTAGGCAGTAATGGTGAAATTTACTAAATAAATACCTCGTTAGATAATGAAAATTTCACATATAGATTTTTTTATATTGAGATTAAGCTGAAAAGATTTTGGTTAAAATCGAATAAAAATTAAGGGGGGCGGATCTAGATCTTTTGTCAAGGGTGCAATCTTGAATTTTCCGCCCCTCCCCCCAACCCCTAATGCTAAATATATACAAAAAATTTACTAGTTCTCAAAATGAGGGGCTACACTTATTTGATCCATGAGGGGGACATATATCCCCTCTGTGGACACCCAGAGAAATTTCGGACCTCTGGGCAAACGTGAGTATGAACTTTTGCAGCCCTTTCTAAATTTATCAAATAGTGGTTTTTATAAATTAATAAACATAATTAATTAATTGCAATTGAGACAAAATATAGGTATACCATTGGATGCCATATTTAAATTAGGCAGTAATAAAGGAGGTCACATTAGTTTTGATATACCTATAAATGAAACTTTTATAAAAATACAAAATTCAAGATACTTTTTTAAAGGCCTCAAGGAACTTACCGAGGCCTCAGGTTCACCACCAATGAGATAAAACAAAAAAAAAAAATTATCAATTTCAATTTGGAGAAGCTCCTTTTGCAACTAGCAACAGTGATAACAATTGTTAAAAAAATTCTTAGCAAAATTACAATATTGGATACAGAATTTCCCATCTACCATATACTGTTGAATAAATTTTTGTAGATCAAGAAGGCCTTCAAGCCCTTTTTTTAGAGATAATATTTTATTGAAAAATTTTTATTTGAATTGACAAGTTTTTATTTTGCCGAGAATAGCAGAGTTGTTGATTCATAAAGAGAAACAAAGAGGTTGTCCATTGCTTGATGTTATTTAATTTAAATAATAATATTTTCTACCCTATATTTACTTGACGACGAGGAAAAATATTCGAAATCTTATAGTAATTCATAATTCGTAGAAATCGAATAGTAAACTTTTATGAAGTGAACAAGTTGTTTTTACTTTACCATACAGGGTACCTATGGTCAAGTATTGTAATCGTGCATGAAAAAAGTGTTTTTATTTTGCTTTTTTTTTTCGAAATATCTTTTTTTTTTTTTTGGCTTTTCGGCCTTTTTAACCATAAGCCATTTTACGATACTATATATTTTTTAAATTTGTCACTATCCCGGGGGTCAGATTTTAGCCGAATGCCTCGAGTCGGATTCGAACCCGGGTCCACTTAGTTAGCAGGATGATGCGCTACCGACTAGCCTATCTGACTCTCCAAAAAGTCGAAATATCTTAAAAACGGCTGAAACTATTTTGATTAAAAAAATTGAGCGAAACCATGGGATTTCGCTCTACAAAAACCCTAATAAGTGAACATCGAAAAATTTATATTTTTCGAGATAATAAATGTTTTGTCAAAATGTCTATTAGTCTGTCAGTTAGTCTGTTACTTTTAGTCTGTGCGTTGCCAAATTTTTGTGGACGAGCTAGCTCAAAAACTAGTGTGAATATCGAAACCAAATTTCACACGTAGTTTTGGTCCATTGAGATTAAGAGCTGATTAGATTTTGGTTCATATAATTAAGGGGGGTGGAGGGGGGTTAAAAATTAAAAATCTAGGCCATTTGAGCAGAAGTATAAAAATGCAAAAACTAACAGCCCAAAATGGGGGGGGGGGGGGGGGGGGGTCAAAAAATGAAAATATAGGCTCTTGTACCAAACTCAACCAAATTTTGTATACATGATCAGTGGACCCGCAGGAGACTAAACATAGAAAAAATAACCACCCCCCTACATGATTATAAATGATTTTATTAAATATAAATGAGGGGCCAGGTTGTATGGCAAAGTTAAGTGGATGGCCACATCAGAACACGTCAGCTTATTTAACTATAACTAAATATAAAAAATGCCGCCTCAAAATATGTGCCCCCCAGTGCGGACCCCCCCCCCCCCCCTAGGTATGCCACTAGTTGATAGGTCAATAGTCTATTTGTTCTTGTTTTTCCTATCGGCCTCGCAGATATCCAATAGTTTACTGTAGTAAAAAAAAATCAATCTCCCGCTTCGGACCTCCCAAAAGTCCCTGGATATTTGCCTCCCTTCTGGGCGGTCTTTCGGACGCCCATGTCACCTGATATATAATATTTACATTAAAACTGAAGATAGAAGCAATTCTTCAAAATTCTATCAAACAAATAATAGCAAGAAATTTGGATTTTCCCTCTCTTTCTGATATTCACTTTATTCACGAGAGGACGCGAATGTTGTTCTGCACTGCAATCAAATCCGGACTTGGCTGGTCGGCCGCTCGGCTGCTTTAGTATTTCTGCGGTTAGGCTTAGTGTACATTTGTTGCTGGTGGTGTTGCATTGGCAGAGAACGTGTAGTGAAGTGCCACATCGTTTGTGGAGTGAAGGATCGTGAGCCGCGCAGCCGTTTGGGCTTACCTGCGGCTCACAAGCAAAATGACAACCAGGGAGCTTTACACAAAGGTAAGCCAAACAAACCTTGCTTAATTAACTTAACTTTCGATAATCTTCACTTTGAAAATGGATTTTAAAAACTCAACATTTCAAATAGGGTAAATATATAACTGACAGTTTTATTTGTAGACAAGTATTATAATAAATGAATAATTAATTCTTGAGAATATTTTGTTTTGTCGTGAGTAGAAGAGTTGTTGATTTATAAAGTGAAATCAATCAGGTTGTCGTCTGCTTGATGCAAATAAACATAGATTTGTTTGAGACTATAGTTTCGAATATTTGACTTTCATGATCAGTCTTTTAATTATAAATATTTCTCATAGATTCAATTACTCGATTGAATATAAAAATATCGTTTTGTTGCTATACTTTATTTGCTTCAAGCAGAGGACAACCTCATCTATGAATTCTTTTTCAGTTATTATGTCAATAAAAACATGAACTAAATTATTATTTATTAAATTGCATTGATAATTTTACATTTGAATATTAGTGTTAAGTACTGACCCCTCCATTTGGAAATGGGGTTGACCCTGACATTTTAGGGGTTGAATTCCAATCATTTAGGAAAAAAAGGCCAATTTATTTATTCATATTTTTGTTTGACCTTTAACCAATAGATTTCCTTTTTTCTAGATTTATTTTAAATTACTACTTTGATAACTACAATATGTCGTGAAGTAATTAATAAATAACAAAAATTCATAATAAAAATACTCGACGTTTCGGTCACTTCCTTTGTTAATGTTTTAAATGTAATATATTTTATGTAAAAAATCTCCAATTTATCTTCTACTGTATCCTAGATATGGATATTTATTATGTCCCAGAATGGCTGTATTTACAAGGGGGTGAATACAAATCTTCTGATGATGATGCTAATTTTTTTTCAAGAACGTCGAATCTCGCCAACTTTTATGGATTATATTCAATTTAAAATAACCAACACAATAAAAATACACAAATTTTCGATGGGAAATTCAAGTTTGAGATATAATCCTCGAATATATACTAGTATATACAAATTAATGTAGTTGTTTCACCATATGGGTTTTCTTAGAATTTTTTTGAAATTTAAACAGATTTTTAACAACAAGCTGGCAACAAGGCATGTATTTAACCTAAAAAGTGTGTTAACTTTAGTACATTTTTTGACGTTTTTTTTCTTCAGCCATTGTCGCAACAACTTTCAATCTCTTATTAAGAACTGTTTGTTTTATAAATCGACCTTTATAATGTATTTTATCTGTCATTTCTATGATAAAAATATTCAAGCTCGGACAGTGTTGCCAGATTTGTCAAACGAGCACGGGATTGGCTAGTAGTGGTACATAAACAGCAAAAAGTTTTGGGCTTATAAATTACGAATCGTTATTGTCTGTTCTATATACTCTTGCATTAACTTTTTGCTAGTATTGTCAAGAAACAACTACTTTAATAAATAATAAACATAACCAATAAATAAAAATATATCCTTTATCTCTGGTTGTTATCCAGTATTTGATGCTATTAGGGAATATATTTATTTACAATAAAAATACACGACGTTTCGATCACTTCATCTTTGAACATTATCAAGATGAGATGCTATTATTAAAACACTGAAACAATTAACTGGAACTTATTTAATTTACTAATATATATATTTTTTTATTAAATAAAGATTTCAAGTTTCTTATCATTAATAATTAAAAAAATTCTTGTTATTCTCATCATCAAAATATTTAAATCTAAACCACTGAAATTAGTTATTTTTAATGAATGACATTTCGAAGCTTATTTCTGGTGTCGTTATCAAAATATTAGGATGTTGAATTTAGAATAAACTGGTTCCTTGTAAGGGTAAGAGTTTCAGATGCAACCACCTTGTTTCGATCTCTTTATACACGACATTTCGAACACCAATTCTAGAGTGATTGTACTCTATTTTGATGAGCTATTTTCATTAAAAAGCCCAAAGATTTCTAATTTTAGGGAAGATTACAATTACTGTTGCTTTAAAAATTGATCTAATTATAAACATGAAACGTTTTTTAACAAGTAGAGTTTTGAATAATAACAAAATGACGTCTATAACACTGGAAAACACCCCCAGAATTATAGTTTCCATCTGTGTTTGGGCCCACATTAAAGGGGAAATTGATTTAAATTTTCTAATATTATTAAATGTTTCGGCTACAACATCTGAAGACTTCTTCAAGGGATGGTAAAATCACCTATATGTTGGTTTGAAAATGTCAGTCTTGAGCTTGCAGCAAAACGCCCGGAAAAGCTAAGAGATTTTAATTAAATTTCTTATTTCACTAAGGGCTGAAAAAATTCTGACCACCAAAAAAGTACTTATAAAATAATCAAATTATTATATTTAAAGAAAATTTTTCTTAATTAAAATTTAATCTAAGTTACTTTTTTTTAATTTTTATTTTATTAATCATACTATTTTATTTATATTAGCTACACTATCGTATACCTCTATTAAAGATAATCATTTTATCAGATAAGGTTTAAATTTAATTAAATATCATTTGATGAATCAACTATTTATTACTATATTTTTTTTTATCATTTGCCATCCATTCCACTACTGGCAAAAAATTTCATCACATGGAATTAATAATTTATTTAATTACATGGTAATAAACTTTACTTAAGGTGAAATCGGGTCGATACTTAAAAAAGATAGATAATCCGCTACATGCTAGAAATGATCAAGAAATTCCTATTAACATTTTTTTCAAAAAAATTCTTAAAATTCAACTAATAAATAGAAAAGAGCGGTCAAGTGCTAGTGGGACTGGCATAACGATGGTTTCGTAATTTTTTCCAACTGTCATCAAAATCAATCATTATATTTCTTGATCACTGGCACGAGAGTCCTTTGTGAGCCCGAAACTTCCCAATAAATTCACCCAAAATACTTCGATCTTGTGCAGGTTCTCCAATTCCTGACGCGATTTGTACAAAGGTCTTACAAATCATCCTTCTATCTCAGCCTTGGTCTTCCTTTTCATATTATTTTCCTATTGGAATCAACTTTTTGAAGATCGTGAGTAATTCATTCGTCTAGTTCAGCCTATTTACTATTGATACAATTTATATATTAGTCCAGGCAAATTACGATTTTAACAGGAAATAATAATAAAGCTCGATGTCGTTTCTTCTTACGCACATGCCATCTTTCTTAAGATATTTCTTTCTAATTTTGCAATGAACTTTCTTTGCATTTCTTACGTTTCTGATGCATACTAAGAACTGGCCTTTCAAGTACTTTTATATTGATAGAATGTTAACTTATTTTTCTTAATGATCAAATGTGATTGGAAATATCTTCGGAGACCAAAAAGGCATCTTTTTGCTACTCTGATATGCTGTTGGATTTCTTCACCTATTTATTACTTGAGTTGATGATAGATTCAAGATATGTGAAGCTTTGTTGTGCTTTGAATTTAAATCCTTCAATTTTCAAACATTTGCTAGCATCATTTCTCCTCTCGAGCGACTGTATTTAATACGTATAGGTTCCCATCAATCGCTTCTTGAAAAAGAAAAAGAGAGAAGACCGGTAACCTCTTTTGGCTTTCACTTTTTTCCATTAATCGCCAACATTTTTTTACTTCCCGACCCTAAAAACCCTACAATTTTGATTTATAAGACATCTACTATAACATACAATCGTGCAAGAGAAATCGTAATTTTTAATAAAAATTACGATTTCTCTAAAGTCTCTTGAAACATTAGATGGTCTGGAAAATTTTTTTGCGATGGATCACACATATATATTAATTAAACTTTTATTTACAATTAGAAGCCAAAACATAATAAAAAAATCGAATTTGAACTCGAAACCAAGAATAAAGAAACACAATTTCCAAAAAAATATTATTTAAATTTTCATTTCAATCCTTTTTAAATCTAACGTTTGAACCCTTTAAACCCTGAAGAAGGAGAGAACATGTTGGGTTAAAAAAAAGTTTGAAAATTGAAGGGAAAAATTTGAGAAGCTGATTATCAGTGAAAGTCGTATGACTCACACATTCCATATGTTTGTTCTTTATTCTCGTTAAATCATTGGAATTTTTTTCAAAACGTAGTAAAATTGTTTCAAATATCATTAAGTAAACTGTTGTGGTTTTGTATTTGGAGTTTAGCTATAACTTTAAAAATAAGATTGGAGTTTATTTAACAAATTTGCATTTCTTGCACTTTGATCTTTAAATTTCGTTAGCACTAAAGCTGAGGCTAAAGTAAAAACTTTCGAAACGCTTTCTGTAAATTTGGCAATTTTTTCTGCTAACGATTAGAGCTAAAAAGCATAAAACTTGGCTTATTAATCCAAAAACTGTTGTATTAATTTCAGCTCATCAACAACAATCGTTAAGAGCTCTTGTAGCGATTCGATTTTTACTTTATCCAATGCAAAGCATGGGTAAAGTATTGTAATCGCTCTCGGGGCAAGCGTGGCTTCAAAGGGTCCTCAGGTAAAGACTACGGAACCCATGGACTCAATTAAAGTCACAAATTGTAGTATTCAATTAGGTTGAATTTTAGCACGTGGCGGTTTTGCCAAAAATTACAAGGGGTCTCGTCGAGAGGCCAAAAAGTGCGATTTTTTCATTTAGTGCGTGCGGATGGATGTATGGATGGATGTATGGATGTATGTATGTATGGATGGATGTTATCGTTTTTTTGGCCCACGATTTTTCCACACCGTTACACCGATTGAAATGAAATTGAAAACCTACCATTAGTTTAACAAAATGAAGCGCTGATTAGTTTTTGGTACATATCGGCCCACAAACATTAGTACTTTATTTCAGTACTTTTTTAGTTTTTTCTAAATATCTTGAAAATGACTTAACCAATTTTGATGAAATTTAATATCCTAATTAAGTACCTTGGGGACCACAAAAAAGGTTAAATAAAGTTTTTAGTAAAATTATATTTTAAAGTACTTTACTCTAGAGTAAGATGGTACTTTTTTTAATTTTTTAAATTCTTTAAAATTTATTCATTTGAAAGTTTTAATATAGCTCATTTAGCCTTGCTTAAGTAAGAATGGATAGGCTTCTCTCTGTGAAATGCTAAAAATTTGGGAGGAATTTTTATGAGTAACCATAGCAACTGCGTTGTTTTCTTATCCGTTACCTTTGCTGAAGACAGAGAAATCGATTTTAAACCAAAAATAGCGATTGATTCTCATCTAGTACTTGAGGAATAATCATTCTATATTGGATTTTTGACGTTTCGGTTTTTATTAGTAACCATTGCTGAAGACATAGAGAAATCGACTTTAAACCAAAAATAGCGATTGATTCTCATCTAGTACTTGAGGAATAATCATTCTATATTGGATTTTTGACGTTTCGGTTTTTATTAGTAACCATTGCTGAAGACATGGAGGAATCGACTTTAAACCAAAAATAGCGATTGATTCTCATCTAGTACTTGAGGAATAATCATTCTATATTGGATTTTTGACGTTTCGGTTTTTATTAGTAACCATTGCTGAAGACATAGAGAAATCGACTTTAAAACCAAAAATAGCGATTGATTCTCATCTAGTACTTGAGGAATAATCATTCTATATTGGATTTTTGACATTTCGGTTTTTATTGGTAACCATTGCTGAAGACATGGAGGAATCGACTTAAAATCAAAAATAGCCATCGATTCTCATCTAATACTTGAGGAATAACAATTCTACATTAGGTTTTTGACGTTTCGATTATTATTGGTAACCATTGCTGAAGACATGGAGGAATCGACTTAAAATCAAAAATAACGATCGATTCTCATCTAATACTAGAGGAATAACCTTATTGCATTCAATTTTTGATGTTTTGACCATTAATGGCAACCTCTATTGAAAACGTGGAAGAATCGACTTAAAATCAAAAAGACTAAATTTTTTTTTGGTAAACAACTCAAGTTTGAGTTGTTTGCCATAAAAGAATTTAGTCTTTTTGATTTTAAGTCGATTCTTCCACGTTTTCAATAGAGGTTGCCATTAATGGTCAAAACATCAAAAATTGAATGCAATAAGGTTATTCCTCTAGTATTAGATGAGAATCGATCGTTATTTTTGATTTTAAGTCGATTCCTCCATGTCTTCAGCAATGGTTACCAATAATAATCGAAACGTCAAAAACCTAATGTAGAATTGTTATTCCTCAAGTATTAGATGAGAATCGATGGCTATTTTTGATTTTAAGTCGATTCCTCTATGTCTTCAGCAATGGTTGCAATAATAACCGAAATGTCAAAGGTCCAATGTGGAATGGTTATTCCTCGACTCTTAAATGAGAATTATTTTTGAATTAATGTCAATATGAACTACAAATTGCAAGTGATATCTGATTAATAATAAAGGAACAAACATATTAATATTTCAAATGAATTTGGATAAAGTTTAGCAACGATCCGTTGCAGTTTATTCTTCTGGTTTTTGCATTTTTAATATGTGAACATATATCACCCCAATATAAATAGTCCTTTGTGATGAAAATAAAAAAACAAAACGAAAACATTTTGACAACGGAATAAACTTTCTATGAGCTTTTGTTTTCGACCTATTCTGAAAATCAGAATGCAGACAGGCAAAAAAGGTGTTTCAAAATAATTTTTCTCCTTATTTGAAAGATTTCTAAATTCGAATAAACAAAAAAATAAAAAATAAATTGATGGAAAATCCCATTTAATTACACTGGTCGACAAAAATTAAACAAAAATCTGACCCCGTAAACCTAACAATGGATTCCAGTAGAGTTTTATACGCTGATTTCATGCAATTTCCCGTTTTTTTACAACACGTCAGAGTTTTGAGAAATTATTGGTCAAAATCTTTGACCTATTTTCGAGATCCCTTTAAAAATTAAACAGCAATATTTGAAATCAAAATATTTTGTAGACGTAATAGAAAACAGTTTTCTGTTTGATTTTCAAATTACTCACTTCTTTGTAGCTCAATTAGAACTCGAGTTATAACTAAAAACCTAAGACTATATGTTTTATATCTATTTCCTTTATAATCACGTAGTTTTAGTTTTTTAGTTATAACTCGAGTTCTAATTGAGCTGCAAACAAGTGGTAATTTGAAAATCAAAGAGGAACCTTTTTTTATATTACGTGCAAGGAAATATTTTGATTTCAAATATTGCTGTTTGATATCTAATGGGACTGGAAAATAGGTCAAAATGGCCTTTTTCGTCGTTTTGACCGATAATATCTCAAAACTCTGACGTGTTGTAAAAAATCTGGAAATTGCATGATAATCAGCGTATAACACTCTATTGGAATCCAGTGTTAGGTTTAAGGGGAGAAATTTGTGTTGAACACTGTTATTTTAGACCCTGAAGAGGGAGGAAGACTCTCCGAAACGTATAGAAAGAAATGTTCCCAATAAATCTTCTTTTTTGGGAATCATCTTTTTATTTATCCTTGGACACTTTCCATCAATCCTCAGTTAAAAAAAATAAATTATGTATGAATTCGATATACTCCGGTCATTCGGCGCGCACCGAGTAAAATAAATGAGAATATTCTGGTGAATATTATTGAGTTGTGATTTACATACTGTTTAGTTCGAATGAGCCTAGTTATCAAGCTTTTATCATTTGACAAACGCAAATTTCGTTTCAACCTACACATTTGTATTCTCCAACTCATTCTGGAAACCGTTATCCACCCACTAATTCCTGATATACAATCCTAACTTCATTTTAGTATATGCTAATTTTCAGATAGAGTCAGTACAGTCTATTGAAAAGTAAATAAAAATAATTAATTCCATAAATACATATACACAAATACACAGCTAAGAAGTTAAAATATTAATAACAAAGCAAACAAAAAAGTGCGGTCATCTGCCAACACTTGAGAGAGAGATATTCCGCTACTTGTCAGAAATTTCAAGAAATTCCTTTTATTCTACATCGAAATCTTTTTCAATATATTTTTTAAAATTCAACTAATAAGGAGAAAAGTGCGTTTAGGAATGTCATATTTAAAGTTCCGTAGTTTTTTTTTATCTTCCATCCAACTGATTATTTTATAGCAACCAAGATGATTTTCATTAAAATTCATCCATTGGAAAATTCACTGCGAAGCTAGGTGCTGTTAAATTCGGGACCCCTATTTTTTAAAATAAATAATAAAACCAGTAGTTTAATGGGTTTGATTAAATAACTAGTTTTTTAACATAAAACAAACATCCAAATAACAAGTGAAACGTTATTGTGTCTCTTATAGTCCAGGCAAATTACGATTTTAACAGGAAATAATTCCCGGTAAAGATTTTATTGCTGGAATATCTTTATTGGTACTCCAATATTACTACCCTAAGTTTTCCCCCAAATCTGTCTTGTGGAAATTTTTCTACGCGTCTCAAAATGAGAAAATTTCGGAGTTTTTTCAGTTTTTCTTGAATAGCTCTAAAAAGGTTTATCAAATCAAAAAGATACCCATTAGATAAATTAAAGCTCTTTAAATTACGCGTAAAATGATAAGAATTTCATCTATTTAGATTAAGTAGAACCGGTACTAGCGCTTGTCAAAAAACAGCCTCCGGGATCATTTTTGAATATCCCTAAAACTCGTACTTTTTTCCACTTTTCCCCATTTTGACCATGAAGGAGCACGTTTTCGACAAAGATTAAATTTGCTACAAAGTTTCATCTTAATTGGATAATGTTGGATATCTATAAATATAAGAGTTTTATCAAAAAAGCGTTTAACGTTCAAGTCAACAGAATATACTAGACAATGAGATAGAAATCAAGTTTCTAGGATCAGTGGTTTTCATTTTATGAAGGAAAAATTGCGATTTTTTGCAAAAAACTGCAAACTTCAACCTCATTGCGGCACTAGTTGCCATTATCCAATTAAGATGAAACTTTGTTTAAATTGTAGCAAATTTAATCTAGCTTAAATCTGTATAGAGTGGTATTTGTCGAAAACGTGCTCCTTCATGTTCAAAATGGGGAAAAGTCGAAAAAAGTACGATTTTTAGGGTTATTCAAAAGTGATCCCTGGGGCTGTTTTTTGACAGGCGCTAGTACCGGTTCTACTTAACCTAAATATGATGACGAAAATGGTAATAATAATTTATTTTTGAATTAAAGTATTGTTTCTTTTATGAAATTATACTTTCAATCACATCTTCTTCAGGTGTACACAAAAGATCCTAAACATTTTTAATATTTAATTTTAAATATGCCTATATTTATTTTAGTTTTTCTAAAATAAAAATCATCTATCTTGCATCATAAAAATTTGAAGTCAAATTATTATAATTAAATGTTTAATATTGGCTTTCTGATTTAGTTAATTAAGAGGAAGAAATTGACTAAATTTTTAACTTTTTCCTGGTATCAATTTAATAATAAAAGAGTTGCATTAAATTTCACTAGTTAATTAATTCACTTGTCAATTCAAAATAAATTAAAATCACATTATTGAATTATTAATATATGTTCTGAAAAATATTGATTAATAGCCATTTTATTGTTAATTTATCGCATCCTTATTTTTATCTTCCTAAGTACGGCTGTAAAGAGATGAGATCAATACTGGGTTTCAGATGGGGGAATCGATTTCATAACAAAGTCATCAATGTCAAATCCAGGATATCGGAAAATTTTCCAAAAATAATCAAAATTCTGAAGGTTCTATAACTAATACTTTTGTATACCTATTATATAGGTAACTTATGAAGATTAACGAATTTTTATTTAGCCTAATTTAAATTATTTTAGCTGTTCGAACATAAATTATTAAATAAAATAAAAAAATAGATTGTACCAGTGGCGTACGGTCCATGGATGCTGTGGATGCGGCGCATCCCTAAAATCTCAGAACGCCAAGAGTAGGTATATCATCATACCGAGTCATTAATGAATCTCGTTTAGCTTTATTTCGCTTAGCTTTAATTTAAAATTCATAGAACTTTTTAACGTTAGATTATGCATAGAATTTTCCAGATTTCATATTTGAATCATTTTTCCTATTTTATGGAAAATACTTTGATTTGATGAGGTTGAAAGTAAATTATTTTACATGTATGTACTCGACGTCTAACTTTCATTTAAAATCTATAAATTGAATAACAATATTAATTGTGAATGTTGAACTAAAAGATGTTTTGGCAAAAGTATTTGATTGGCCTTAGCCGCTTTTTTTAATTAATATTTTGTCTACCTTATTATAAAATTGTCCTACGGACAACCTGACCCGAAGGCTTGTCTAGTAAGCAAGGCATCACCAGACACTGAAGGTTAGGTAGTTCAAACCTGTCGCGGCACGTTTGCTGTTTGCCAGTAAAAGGATCATTTAATAGCTACACCTTGATCCTGGGAGCCCCTGGAATTTAGACAACTGAATTGGCATATCAGTTAAGGGTATGACTACCACAAGACCGGACGGCGTCCCTGCCTATCATCTATTTGTACACTCAACATCAAAAAAACTGGATACTCGAAAATAAAAAAAAAAATATTTTAATACATTATTATGAGAACGTCAAAAACAATTTTATAATTAGGTAGACAAAATATTAGTAAAAACAAAGAAGCTAAGTGAAAGCCGTTCTCGCAAACCATAGGTATCCTAATTTTTTCCATATTATTATTTAAAATATTTATTGAAAGTAGCTGCTCAGACAGAAAAGTGGATTATTTTTACTTGCCCATGGAAGTTTAGTCAAAGTAAAGATAGACTGTCCGCTCTGTCTTTAATATCAAATGAAAAAAATCTAATGTGAAATTTGAAAAATTATATTAACCGGTTATCGATGAATTTTGAGAAGAATAAAATAAAATTTTCAAAAATGAAGGGTCTTTTTTTGGATTGTACATCTCTGGAAATTTTGGTAATTGCCACTTTTTTGTCCCTGATGACCGGTTCGAGCTAGAAAGCTGAGATTTGGCTCATAGGTATAACTTATTAATACAATTTTTGTTCCGAATTTCAGCTCACTAGCTACCGATAATACCTACCCTATATAACGTTTCAATTTTTTTCTTCTAATTTTCTGCATCTTTTCTACTGTAATTTCTGAAGATTGAAATAATTCTCAGCCCAAACTAAAATAAACATTCTATTAAAATTATCATTGTTCAGGTCGATGATTAGAAATCAATATGAGAATATGGACAAAGCACCAAACCATCATCAATTTTATGATTTTATTTACTGATCTTAACGTTTCATCTGTTCATTCGGACTTCATCAAGCTTCTTAGGTTCTTTTACAAACATAAAATTCTAATCGTTTTACAAAATATAACGGATTTGCAAAAAAATTATAAAATGAATGATTGTTTGTTCTTTTATCCCTTGATTCTCATATTGATTCTATTAAAAGTTTATTGAACTTTTTGAATTCTGGTAAAATCAATACATTTTACTAGAGAGAGTACATATCAAATCTACCTCATTAATTAGTTTAATGAGTTACATAAGTTTGACAGACGGACATACACAGATTGTATCGGGATTATTATTAGCGTTCCGTTTTACGTTTGTACGGAACACTAAAAAACGCTGAATGAAAAAGACAAACATGCGGGAAGAGCTGAAAGAACTTGATTAATAAAAACTAGCTGCAAGGCCCGCCTTCGGCGGCCTTCTTGTAGTCAGGGGCACGCCCCTGGACCCCCAACCCACCAACCAAACCCTCATACCCCACTCCCCCCAACCCCACCAAGCACCGTCACCCCCCGCGCCCGTACCCACCCCCCGCCCCACCCCCACACCCAACTACCACCCCACCCCACTACCCCTCTGGACCCTAACCAGAACCCCCACTCGACCCTGCACCACCCCGCACCCCACCATTTCCCGGACATCACCCCACCCTCCCCGGACCCCACCCTGCGGCCTCCACCCCTGCACCCCACCGCGCGCCCTCCACCCCCGCACCTCCACATTGCACCACACCTGTAACACCCCACTAAGCCTCTGGATCCTCACCTGAACCCCCCGCACCAGCACTCCAGCCCCTCACCCAGTTTTTGCATTTCTAGCCTTCTAGTGACCCACAGATTATGTATACAAAATTTGGTTAAGTTGGCTCTAAGGGTAAGAATTTTCATTTTTTGACCCCCCCCTATTTTGGGTTGTTAGTTTTTTTATTTCTAGTTTTCTAGTTATCCACAGATTATGCATACAAAATTTGGTTGAGTTTGGAATTTTCATATTTTGACCCCCAATTTTTTAAACAAAAGTTGTCAGAAATCATATCCCCTACAACTTTGCTCATAATAAAATGTGCCGTAGAGTTAATAGTTTAGGAGTTATTTGATAATTTTTATCCGTGCGCCCCCTCCCCCCAAACCCCCTTTTGGGGTCAAAATATCAAAACGTTATATATCTATAAACGTAAGTTAGAAGACATCTGATGCAAATATGAAATTTCATAATCCCTTCAGCCGTTTTTGCGTGAATCGTGAGCAACTTTTCGGAAACGACGGAAACATACAGACATACAGACAGGAATTTTGTTGAGAGTGTTTTCGTTCATAACTTTGCTTGAAACGTGTGCAACCAAAATTTGGCGTGATTTGGAGCAATGTTCAGACAAAACCTTAATTTTATATATATAGATAGCCAAAGATCTTAAATCTACTGGAGGATTAAGTCAAAGAGACAGACCACCTGGTGCGAAAGCTGCTGGTTAACATCTCCCCCTGACCCTGAGAGATACAGTGAAGAAGAACAAGACAATATTCTAATTTACGAAGAAGAAAAATTACTGTACTAAATCCGATTTGGGTTCGCACGTTCTTGATAGTAAATACGCCCTTGTGAAAGACCGTGACCTAAGCTCGATGATTAATTCCTAGTTTTACTATACCGGTTTTTTTATGAATATCTTTCAAGTAGAGATACTAATCCGTGAGAACAATTAAGGCGGAATTAACTCATATACGCCTTAGTATGTAAAAAAGAATATGAGAGCTCTTTAGAAACATTAAAGTTTATTAACATAATTCAACCCAGGAAGAATTAAACTTGCAATCTTCTACTAGTTTTGTATTATCTAAAATCTATATAAATTCCTGGGCTTATACTTTTAATAATTCAAAAAATATTATTTATTATAAAGTCTATTTTATTTAGAATTTATGGAATAAAAAAATGTATTCTTGAAGTAATTAAATATATTAGTATACTATAATTTGAATTTTTAGTGAAATGACACATAATTAATTATAATTATTTATTGAACAAGAACAAATAATACAACACAACTACTCTGGTTTTAGGTTAACTAACATCAGAGTGGGTACTCATACTTGAGAACGATCGCAGAATAAGTCGATCGAAACGTCGTAGTTGTGTTGTATTATTTGTTCTTGTTCAATGGATGGTTATAATTAATTATGTGTCATTTCACTAAAAATTCAAATTTTAATCAAATTAATCACAAAAATAAAAACTTCATCAGCTATATTAGTGTATATTACTGAGAGAGAGAAAAAATCACATGGAATGGATTGGAAATAATCATCAATTCTCCAATAGCACTAAATAATTTTCAAAATTTCCATTAAAAAATTATAAAAAAAAAGAAATTGGTAAAACTTGTAAATTCAACAACAGTTGCCGAAATATTTACCAGTCAGAAGAACAAATTGTTCAACTCTACTATAAGTAGTGAGGTTCAAATTGCCATGAAGTAGCTAAATTCACCACTTTCATTTGAATCTACTGGCTAAATGCATTGGTTTTTAGGGTTCCGTTCAAAAGTAGAACGGGACCCTATTAGTGTGTATATAATGTCTGTCTGTTTGTCTGTAAGGGCATTGTAGTTGGTAAACTAAAGTAGATACAAACTTAAAATTTATAAGTTATATATACTTTATATTATTCGTTTCCCAGAAATCAAAAAATGTTAATAAGATTTTAATCGAATTATTATTTTGGAAAGGGTCGAATTTTTGAAGTTGAATTCTATTTAAAATAGATACATTTAAAATTAATATTAGTTAATAAATATTTTTACTTTACCATACAGGGTGGAGGCAGGGTTAAAAATTAAAAATCTAGGCCGTTGACCAAACTCAACCAAATTTTGTATACATAATCAGTGGGACCCCAGAAGTCTAAAAATGCAAAAACTAACCGCCCAGAATGGGGTGGGGTCAAAAAATGAAAATCTTGCCCATCTACCAAACTCAACCAAATTTTGTATACATAATCAGTGGGACGCCAGAAGTATAAAAATGCAAAAACTAACCCCCCCCTACATGAGGGGGCCAGGTTGTATGGTAAAGTCAAGTGGATGGCCACATCAGAACACGTCAGCTAATTTAATAATAATTTAGAATGTGGGGTAGGAGTAACTAATCCCTTTGGCTATAAATACTGGCCTTTTGAGTTCCAAGGGCCGAAGCAAGATTTTCTTAGTGTTTTTGATACAATTTTTAAATTTAAATATTTTATCGTAACTGATAATAAAAATGTAAGCGAAAGTGGTGTTTCTTGCTCACTCAACAAAAGAGTTATCAGATGATTAATTTTTTTTCGATTTATTTTAATAATTCAAAAACTTTTTCAAATTTTTTATAGATATTAAATCAAAATGGGCGGTTCTGGATAATTAAGTGACTGATGCAAAATAAATATATGGTTAAGTAAGAAATAAAGTTTAATATCTAGATATGCATATTAAAGACAATTTTTTTTAAATATTCAAATTGATCCCCTCCACTTTTCTCTTTCTTTAGCCGCAATATATAAGGAGAAAGAGCATGGCAAGCGGATCATTTCTCAAGCGACTCTCCCACATGCAACTTCGATAGAAATTCTTGAAGAATATATAGAAATGGATTCATATAAAGATTTTCTATCCTAAATTAATTAGATTCAACCCCTAACATTTTTTAGAGCGTTTTGAATTAAATTAAGTGACATTTTCATTAAAAATCATATTATTGGCCAGCACCATCCAACTTACACCAAATTTTAAAATTACATTTTTACACCGTTTTGATTAAAATTATGTGTTGGTTTTGAAATTTTTAAAGCACCAATTCCCAAAGAATCATTGAAAAATATGTTGCGACTTGTTCTAAAATGGGTGACCCCCCTCAGACACCATGAACTTGTTGGCATTTTACTAGCCTTCAATATCCTAGTCTTGTGTACATTTCATCTGAGTTGATTAAAGGGAGTGGTGACCCTCTATTTTCGCTAGTAACGCAACTCCTTGAGAGCAATGGTAGAAAAGGCAAATTATAACCAATATACTAAATTACCTTTATCTTCAGTCTAATTGTAAATTTATTTAGATCAAGCAGCGGAAACGTTATTTATATTATTTCTCATAAGTTGCAAAACTCAATTACTTACTCTCGGAATAGGAATGAGATTTTTTCTATAATTATTTTTAATAAGAAATTTCATTGGCTTGGTGCTTACTGGATATGTTAATTTTTTTTTTTTTTTATTTTAAAGACAAAAACTAAAAAATTGATTCATATACACCGAAACGTTGTTTACACATTAATAATCTATAGGAAATTCTGCTTAGAACTTATTAATTAGTTATCTAATAGTATTAGGTACTATCATACATTTTCCCTAAATTTAACTAAACTCGAAAAATATTTCAAGGTATTGAAACTTCAGGACCACAAGAATGACTAAAGGGTCTCAGGGAGATCGTTTCCCCGCATAATTAGAGTTACGTCCGAATGCAAAAAAGAACGTAGACTAAATAATAAATTCATTAGTAATATGTTTTCAATTCATCCGAATTCAAATATCGTATAATACTCAATGGATATTGATGAGGCATTCCAAAAAAGAAAATAATTTATACTATCTTTTTATTCATAAACCGACGTTTCGGAGGCTATTCCCTCCTTCTTCAGGGTTTTGAAAAGTCATTGAAGGAAATCCAATGCGACATTCCTTCACTTCACTGACTTTTCAAAACCCCGAAGAAGGAGGGAATAGCTCTGAAACGTCGGTTTATGAATAAAAAGATAGTATAAATTATCTTCTTTTTTGGACTGCCTCATCAATATCCACTCAATTTCACTTATCAGCCCGTCTCCAAAAATTACTTTAATCTTATCGTATAATACTTTTAATATGATGATTATTTTGGCGTGAGTCAAGTTTTTTGAGGTATCGGAAATTAAAAACATTTTTTATCTAGGAGCCTGTAATTTTAAAGAACACAGTAAAAAGAATGAGGATGCATTAAAAAAAAAAACTAATTAATTTTAGAATGGCGATATGTGGGAAAACTAAATTTTAGACGGTTTTTGTACCTTTCATATTCGCCAAACCACTTGAATTATTAAAATAATATTGAATTATTTATCATCAAACAAAAATATATTAAATAAATTACATGTAAATAAAAATTTGTTTATCCCGATAGAATAATGTCTGCCAAACTGTATCTCGCAAGTGATTCCAGGTATGTCGCGAAAGATATAAAAATGTTGGTAAAAATATTTGGACTTAAGTCTTTGTTGGATTAGAAAATACCGTTCATCTTGGGAAACATTTCTTTTGGTTTATATGTAAATAACAAGTGAATACTAATGTAATTTTAGTATTTACATTGTCCATCCATTAAAGACATTTAAAATTCTAAAACTACATTAGAGCTCACTTGTTATTTTGCATAAAAACCAAAATAAGTGTTTCCCAAGGCGTTCTAATTTCTGCTATTTTTTTGGATGTTTATTTGGTGTACCGCGAAACAAATTCTCCTTGTCTAGTGTGCCGTGAAGTAAAAAATTTGGTAACGCACGTACTAACAGACATTTTGACAAAACAATTATTATCTCGAAAAATATAATTTTTTCGATGTTCACTTATTAGGGCTTTTCTGTAGAGCGAAATGCCATGGTTTAGCCCAATTTTTTTAACCAAAATAGTTTCAGCCGTTTTTGAGATATTTTGACAATAAGAAGCAAAAAACCCACTTTTTTCATGCACGATTACAATACTGTATGGTAAAGTAAAAAGTTTGGCAGACACTGCAATCTTAAATATGCGAGTCCTAATCGCACTTGGCCGCATGTTTTTTAAAATCCTAAAGCTCCATATTTGTAATCTGGCCTAAATTCTGCTGTGGGTTTATGCATTTATCACTTTTATTATAATCTTAGTAGAATAGAATCGATATTGTTGTAAACTTGGCTGGTTCCCAAAGAACATTTGGAATGTTAACATTTTCAGCTGTTTTACCATAATTATGAATTTCAGAATAAAGTCATAGAGGTAAAAACTTAGGTCCTTGGTTTGTTTGATAGAATTAGTATATTTCTAACATTTCGGAAATAGTTTTATCAATTTTTTTTTCGTATACTATGTATATCATCTCCTAGAGTTTGACATTAACCAGATTGCAGGCGAATCAAAATATAGGTCTGGACATGAACTGGCGGAGATCGATATACTGTGACGTCACTCGAAACCAGGGCAGCAATCAGCTGACGGGGACGGGAAAGCATCTGACATGGGCTCCTGCAGGATTTAACTCCGGCACCTTTTCATTGCTTTACTCTTTACCTTTCATGCTCTTTCTCTATAGATCTTATTCAGGCCCACGGCCGCTTATTCAAGGAAAGAGCTTCAAATAATTTATTAATAATGCCCAGCCTACCTTTATTCAGGCAATATGCCTCTTAAAAAAAGGTAAAGAATCAAGATCCAAGGAGCAAATTGTTCAAAGAATAAGATGAAAATGCAAAAAATTAGAAGAAAAAAAGCAGAAGGGAAGACAAAAATTGATTAATAAATTAATATCACTTATTTTCTATAACTTGTGTCAGATATTTTTAACCGACTTCGAAAAAGAAGGAGGTTATCAATTCGACTGATTTTTACTTTATCCAATGCGAAGCATGGGAGAAAGTATTGGAATCGCTCTCGCGGCAAGCGCGACTTCAAAGGGTCCTCAGGTAAAGACTACGGAACCCATAGACTCAATTAAGGTCACAAATTGAAGTATTCAATGAGATTGAATTTTAGCACGTGACGGTTTTGCCAAAAATTACCTGGAATCTCGTCGAGAGGCCAAAAAGTGCCATTTTTTCGGAAGTGCGTGGGGATATGGATGTATGTATGTTATCGTTTTTCTTCGTCCACGATTTTTTCCACACCGTTGCACCGATTGAAATGAAATTGAAAACCTACCATTAGTTTAACAAAATGAAGCGCTGATTAGTTTTTGGTACATATCGGTCCACAAACATTAGTACTTTATTTCAGTACTTTTTTAGTTTTTTCTAAATATCTTGAAAATGACTTAACTAATTTTGATGAAATTTAATATCCTAATTAAGTACCTTGGGGACCACAAAAAAGGTTAAATAAAGTTTTAGTAAAATTATAATTTAAAGTACTTTACTCAAGAACATATTATTATTTCAAATGAATTTGGATAAAGTTTAGCAACGATCCGTTGCAGTTTATTTTTTTGTTGGGCATATATGTTACCTGATTTCTTCATTTATTTATTTTATGCATGTTCAGCGAGAACTTTTTGCCACGTGGACCGATTTCTATGATTCTTTTTTTAATAGAAAGGGGCTACATTAGGGGTGGTCCCATATTAATTTGGTCAAGTTCTGATGATATGATCAATGACGAAATAACGTAAATCTCCAATTCTTATGAGCAAATAATCTAAATTATAATAAAAAAAAATCTTAACACATTCATTTAAACCCGCAAACGTTTCGAGAGAATTTCTATATTTATGAATTGAATTTTGTTATCAATTTCTGATTTATTCGCCCGACGCTTTCTCTTACGAGATGCATGCAAGGTATTATATTAAGTCACTATTAATAACATCACCAATAAAAAGAGAAAAATAAAAATAATTTTTATAAAAAATAAAAATAAAACCGACTTCAAAAAAATTAAATGCAACAAATAAAATAATAAGAACTCAAAATAAAATAAAATACACTAAAAGGTATAAAATAATTATCTAATTTAGTTACAACTAAACGACGAAATATTATACATGAAATCACTTTTTGAAGTCGGTGCTAAACAAACTATATAAGCGAGCGTACCCGCAAAACGTACTAAGTAAGATCCGTCGAGTGCGATTCATAAAATGTATATGTTTGGCACCGACTTCAAAAAGTAATTTCATGTTAATATTTCGTCCTTTAGTTGTAACTAAATTAGATAATTATTTTATACCTTTTAGTGCATTTTATTTTATTTTTGAGTTCTTATTATTTTATTTGTTGCATTTAATTTTTTTGAAGTCGGCTTATTTTATTTTTTATAAAAATTTTACAATTTTTTTACTTTATTTTTTTTGAATAGAATTAAAAACATGATTTTCTAATCCAAGAACAAGTTGTAAACTTGTGGAAAAAATACTTCCTTATGATATTATGATATTGTTAAATATTGACTCATTGTCGCTATCGTTCCAGACTATTGTTTCGACAAATTTCTTGTAAACAAGTGCAAAAAATAAACAATTTTCGAAATTTTCTCATAAAAAAAAGTTTTAGCAGATGAACTTATCTGATCTCTCTTATAATGAACTAATGAACACAATAAAAAGAGGTCAAAATTCGTTCAACTAATATATGTATATGGCACTGATCTCATACACTAAGTTAGGAGTGTTTATAAATTCATGAACTAGTTGAAATTACAACAAAATTAAAATAAACTGCAACGGATCGTTGCTAAACTTTATCCAAATTCATTTGAAATATTAATATGTTTGTTCCTTTATTATTAATCAGATATCACTTGCAATTTGTAGTTCATATTGACATTAATTCAAAAATAATTCTCATTTAATAGTTGAGGAATAACCATTCTACATTTGATTTTTGACATTTCGGTTATTATTGTAACCATTGCTGAAGACATGGAGGAATCGACTTAAAATCAAAAATAGCCATCGATTCTCATCTAATACTTGAGGAATAACAATTCTACATTAGGTTTTTGACGTTTCGATTATTATTGGTAACCATTGCTGAAGACATGGAGGAATCGACTTAAAATCAAAAATAACGATCGATTCTCATCTAATACTAGAGGAATAACCTTATTGCATTCCATTTATGATGTTTTGACTATTAATGGCAACCTCAACTGAAAACGTGGAAGAATAGACTTAAAATCAAAAAGACTAAATTCTTTTATGGCAAACAACTCAAGCTTGAGTTGTTTACCAAAAAAGATTTTAGTCTTTTTGATTTTAAGTCTATTCTTCCACGTCTTCAGCAGATGGTTGCCATAATAATCGAAACGTCAAAAACGGAATGCAGTAATTGTTATTCCTCTAGTATTAGATAAGAATCGATCGTTATTTTTGATTTTAAGTCGATTCCTCCATGTCTTCAGCAATGGTTACCAATAATAATCGAAACGTCAAAAATCCAATGTAGAATTGTTATTCCTCAAGTATTAGATGAGAATCGATGGCTATTTTTGATTTTAAGTCGATTCCTCTATGTCTTCAGCAATGGTTACCAATAAAAACCGAAACGTCAAAAATCCAATATAGAATGGTTATTCCTCAAGTATTTGATGAGACTCAATCGCTATTTTTGGTTTAAAGTCGATTCCTCTATGTCTTCAGAAATGGTGACCAATAAAAACCGAAACGTCAAAAATCCAATATAGAATGGTTATTCCTCAAGTACTAGATGAGAATCAATCGCTATTTTTGGTTTAAAGTCGATTCCTCTATGTCTTCAGCAATGGTTACCAATAAAAACCGAAACGTCAAAAATCCAATATAGAATGGTTATTCCTCAAGTACTAGATGAGAATCAATCGCTATTTTTGGTTTAAAGTCGATTCCTCTATGTCTTCAGAAATGGTCACCAATAAAAACCGAAACGTCAAAAATCCAATATAGAATGGTTATTCCTCAAGTACTAGATGAGAATCAATCGCTATTTTTGGTTTAAAGTCGATTCCTCTATGTCTTCTGCAAAGGTAAGGGATAAGAAAACAACGCAGTTGCTATGGTTACTTATAAAATTTCCTCCCAAATTTTTAGCATTTCACAGAGAGAAGCCTATCCATTCTTATTTAAGCAAGGCTAAATGAGCTATATTAAAAGGTTCAAATGAATAAATTTTAAAGAATTAAAAAAATTAAAAAAAGGTACTATCTTACTCTAGAGTAAAGTACTTTAAAATATAATTTTACTAAAAACTTTATTTATCCTTTTTTGTGGTCCCCAAGGTACTTAATTAGGATATTAAATTTCATCAAAATTGGTTAAGTCATTTTCAAGATATTTAGAAAAAACTAAAAAAGTACTGAAATAAAGTACTAATGTTTGTGGGTCGATATGTACCAAAAACTAATCAGCGCTTCATTTTGTTAAAAGAATGCTAGGTTTTCAATTTCATTTCAATCGGTGCAACGGTGTGGAAAAAATCGTGGGCCAAAAAAACGATAACATACATCCATACATCCATCCATACATCCATCCATCCATCCGCACGCACTAAATGAAAAAATGGCACTTTTTGGCCTCTCGACGAGACCCCATGTAATTTTTGGCAAAACCGTCACGTGCTAAAATTCAACCTAATTGAATACTACAATTTGTGACTTTAATTGAGTCCATGGGTTCCGTAGTCTTTACCTGAGGACCCTTTGAAGCCACGATTGCCCCGAGAGCGATTACAATACTTTACCCATGCTTTGCATTGGATAAAGTAAAAATGGCACTTTTTGGCCTCTCGACGAGACCCCATGTAATTTTTGGCAAAACCGTCACGTGCTAAAATTCAACCTAATTGAATACTACAATTTGTGACTTTAATTGAGTCCATGGGTTCCGTAGTCTTTACCTGAGGACCCTTTGAAGCCACGATTGCCCCGAGAGCGATTACAATACTTTACCCATGCTTTGCATTGGATAAAGTAAAAAAGAGGTGGATGGTTGACTCAAACCAGACTGATAGATAGATATTATGAGGATCATGGAAAATTTTTAATCTTATAAAAAGTTTTTATTAATTTAAAGATAGATGTTGTACCAGTGGCGGTTGGAGGCCTGCTGTCCAAAAAAAGTACCCTTCATATTTTGAAATTTTATTTTAATCTTCGCTTTTTTTTGCAAATTTCATCGAATACGGCGATCATCTCCGTTATTTTTCAAATTTAATATTAGATTTTTTTAAAATATATTTTGGGACCATCGCCCCCAAACGAATACTGTTTTGTGTGAGTGAGGGTAGGAGTCAGAAATTAATTCTTGTGACTTAAACTCCACAGTCCCTGAGATGAAAATCGACAATCTTCCACAATGAATCAGCCTGTCCTATAAGAAAATATTAAATTTCTCACAATTCTATTGCTATAAGCAAGCTATGACTTGTCTATAGTATTCTTAGTTATTTCCGATCTTATATATTGAGAGTTTTTAGAAATAGTTTAGCCCAGAGATTCTCGAAACACTTTTATTTCTTTCTTTTTTGTATTATTACTATTTTAATAGTTTCTCAGCGAGTACAATTTTTATTCGAATAAAACTTGTCTGGACTTGTCTTTGACATGCTTGAACTGGAAGATATACCAGGAAGGGACTACAAACCTTCTATCAGCACCCTTTTCGGAAAAATCATTCATTTCAATTCCCCTTTGAAACTATGCAACAATTTTATTTCATTTCGAGAACCAATATACTTTTCAAAACAAAAAAAATGTTTCTTAAAGAAATATTTGAGATAACGGATAATAATTTGAAAATTTAAAGATCCTTCTGAAATTTTGAAGTCGATATTTATGAAAATACTCTAAATGTTTGAAATTTTAGGGATGCGCCGCATCCATGGCCTGCACGCCACTGGCGTCTAACTTGTCTACCCCTGAATGACCTTTTGCCTTTAATTAATTTGTCAGTCAAAACGTATTTTAAATCAAAATATTCACCCTATTGAAAAACTAATGCTTGAGTCACATTTATTAAAGGGTTCAAAATCCTTTTGATCCATTATCCAATAAATGAATTGATTTTTCTTGAATTATAAATTAGCTCACTTCAAAACATTTTAAATTCAAAAATATCGATATAATTATTTATTTATTTATTTTTTAAATTTATTTTATTAACAAATAAATTAAAATTATTTAGTCAACTTCCTGGCAATACTACGAGAAAATGTAATATGTATTCAATTCAGCATTTTCCCCTATTTATATTGATTTATCAAAAAATAAATAATTAATATGGTATCTTTAAATAATTCTAATACTCTTCTATCTTCATTCTTGGCAACAGTACAAACAATTAATTCTGAATTTCCCCCAGATTACAAATATGCAAACAACAATTCGATATCTCTAATACTTTTTCAATGTGCATTTTTTTATATAATATTATTAATCTGTCTGATAAAATAAAGTTTTCCCATTAACAGTTTTCCTTCAAAAATATTTCTTCTTTTATGTCATATAAGTATACGACTAATAGCAACGATATATTTAAATCCGTAATTCACCGCTCGAATTTGTCATAATGATAAAACAGAGTCTGTAAGATGGTAATTGTACTTTAGGTTTGTAAACAAAAAAAAAAAAACTTTAGTTTGTAAAAACATCTGAAACGTCAGCCATGAGCTTTTTTGGGATTCTCCTTTATTTGATTGGACTTTAGTAAATGACCTCATCAGAGTTAATTTTAAATTGATTAACTTATTACAAACTTAAATAACGATTAAAAATAATTTGATTATAATTGCCTACATTTCTAATTTAAATTACACCCTTCAAAGGCGTCTGAAATTTAAATTACGACCATGGTTCCATGAAAATTAGAACAATGCACTATATGTTTCAATTACTAATTCTGGAATTGTATGCATCATTCGTAAACGATTTCTAATTCTGTGTATTATTTCAAATTTTTATAACAAAAATTAAAAAAAAAATAAGCTGACGTGTTCTGATGTGGCCATCCACTTGACTTTACCATACAACCTGGCTCCTCACTTATATTTAATATTTAATAAAATTATTTATAATCATGTAGGGGAGAGCGGGTTAGTTTTTGCATTTTTAGACTCCTGGGGGCCCACTGATTATGTATACAAAATTTGGTTGAGTTTGGTACAAAAGCCTATATTTTTCATTTCCCCCCACCCATTTTGGGCGGTTAGTTTTTGCATTTTTAGACTTCTGGGGGCCCCACTGATTATGTATACAAAATTTGGTTGAGTTTGGTACAAGACCCTATATTTTCATTCCCCCCCCCACCCATTTTGGGCGGTTAGTTTTTGCATTTTTAGACTTCTGGGGGCCCCACTGATTATGTATACAAAATTTGGTTGAGTTTGCTCAAATGACCTAGATTTTTAATTTTTAACCCCCCTCCACACCCCTTAATTTTGGGTCGATATGCACCAAAATCTAATCAGCTCTTAATCTCAATGGACCAAAACTATGTGTGAAATTTGGTTTCGATATTCACACTAGTTTTTGAGCTAGCTCGTCCACAAAAATTTGGTAACGCACAGACTAACAGACATTTTGACAAATCAATTATTATCTCGAAAAATATAATTTTTTCGATGTTCACTTATTAGGGCTTTTTTGTAGAGCGAAGTGCCATGGCTTCGCTCAATTTTTTTAATCAAACTAGTTTCAGCCGTTTTTGAGATATTTCGAAAAAAAGAAAAAAAAAAACACTTTTTTCATGCACGACTACAATACTTGACCATACCCTGTATGGTTAAGTAAAAATTAAAATTATTTGATATTCTTGAAAAAAAAAAATTTATAACTAAACTTGAAAAACTTTTTTGAGAAAAATCAAAATACATAATAACTAGTCCTTTCTTTTGTCACTATTTTTAATTAAAATAAAATACATATTTAATAATAAAACTTGAGCAAGATGCGAGGTAGGTTTCACAAAAAAAGAAATAAAACAAAATTCGATATATTTCGGGGGTGAGCCCATCATCAGGAGTCAGAGAAAACATTCTTTTTTTGTGTAACCTACCTCGCATCTTGCTCAAGTTTTATTATTATATTAAAATGTTTCACCTAGAACCAACACCTAACTCCTTAAAAGTTATTAAAATGCATATTACCTAAACATATATAAAATTTAAAAGAAAACCAACAAGTCATTTTCTATATTCTGGTGAGTAATTTTATCACACAATAGATAAAAAATAATAAATTACTGCGATTATTTAGAGAAAATTACACATTTTAAACTTCATTTTGACAACTATAAAAAATTGCCTTTTTTTGACTTTCACTTATAACGGAGTTTACATTAATCATGGTAAAAGTTAATAAATCTGTAAACAGCTCAATTCGTACGCATATTAATTAGTATACTTCAGAATTACTGATCAGGTTTCATATCAGCTAATTAGTCATTCTATTTATTTACTACATATCATCTTTAGACTAGGAACTGTCCTTGAATTTTTTTACTAGGTTTTTTCTTTCGAATTTCAAGATTATTCTCTTAAAAACAAGTTATAATACATTGCTTTTTTTCAAATAGGAAAGTAATGATATATATAAATGCGGGACCCTCTTAATGAATAAAAAATAATTCCCAGAATTACATTTTATTTTCCAAATGACATACATGATGATGATGATTTTTTGCTGATTTAGATACACTCTCAACAACACATAATAATGAAACAAATCGTTAATTCTATTCATTTCATATTCTTTTTTCTTGAATTGTACACCAGAAAGCGAATAAATTGTTGACTTCTATTGAGATGAATTAATGGTTTGTATGTAAGTATTTATGTTATTTAGCGATTGGTGGTCTGCTGGCCCCCAGGGTCGGTTCATCGAACTAATTTAAGGGGTCAATAGCATCATCTACGTATATAAAATCTCAAATTTTTAAAATTATTTTGTCTCGTGATATTATGATTGAACACCTGCTAGAGAAGTCATATTTTTTAAACGCTTCTTTAGAAATCGATAGGAGCCAAAGCTTTGCCCAAGGGGGAAGTTAGAGGGTTTATTCACCCCTCCAATCTGACAAAAATGAAAAAAAAATAATAAAAAACGAAAACGCAACATCCAAAATGTAAAATTAATTAAAACGCATTAAAATTGTTAATTAAAATCCATAAAAATTGTTACAGAAGTTTAAAAGTAATAATATCAATTTACTTTACTGAGATCGATAAATAATCTATCTATATATATAAAATTAAGGTTTTGTCTGTACATTGCTCCGAATCACGCCAAATTTTGGTTGCACACGTTTCAAGCAAAGTTATGAACGAAAACACCCTCAACAAAATTCCTGTCTCTCTGTATGTCTGTATGTCGGTATGTCTGTCTGTTTCAGTGGTTTCCGAAAAGTTGCTCACGATTCACGTAAAAACGGCTGAAGGGATTATTATGAAATTTCATATTTAGATGTCTTCTAACTTACGTTTTTAGCTATATAACGTTTTGATATTTTGACCCCAGAAGGGGGTTTGGGGGGTGCGCACGAATGAAAATTATCAAATAACTCCTAAACTATTAACCCTACGGCAAATTTTATAATAAACAAAGTTGTAAGGGATGTGATTTCTGACAACTTTTGTTTAAAAATTTCCCCAAAAGCTCACCCAAAGGGGGGGGGGGAGGGTTAAAAAAATATAAATTCTTGCCTTTGGAGCAAACTCAACCAAATTTTGTATACATAATCTCTGGGCCTCTAGAGAGCTATAAATGCAAAAACTAACCACCCGAAATGGGGGGGGGTCAAAAAATGAAAATTCTTTCTCTTGGGTCAAACTCAACCAAATTTTGTATACATAATATGTGGGTCTAGAAGGCTAGAAATGCAAAAACTGGGTGCGAAGGGTGGGTGCGGGGGTGGGGTGAGGAGTGAGGCGGAGTAGGGTGGGGGTACGGGGTGGAGTCCAGGGGGCATAGCGGGGGTGTGGTGCGCAGGGTTGGAGGGCACAGGGTGGGGTCCGGGGTGGATGGGGTGCGGGGTCCGAGGTGGGTGCGGCGTTTTTGGAACGGGTGTTAGGTGTGGGGGTGGGGGTGAGGGGGTTAGGGTGCGGAATGGAGTGTTGGGGTGGTGGTGTGGGGGCGGGGGTTGGGCATGGTGCGGGGGTGGGGGCGCTGGGTGGGTTTCGGGGGGTTCGAGGCCTGGGGGTCCAGGGGGACTTGCTCCCTGGCTAGCAAGAGGGCCGCCGAAGGCGGGCCTTGCAGCTAGTATAATATAAAATTAAGGTTTTGTCTGTACATTGCTCCAAATCACGCCAAATTTTGCACACGTTTCAAAAAGAGTTATGAATGAAAACACCCTCAACAAAATTCCTGTCTGTATGTCTGTCTATCTGTTTCCGTGGTTTCCGCGAAAAGTTGCGATTCACGTAAAAACGGCTGAAGGGACTATTATGAAATTTCATATTTGCATTAGATGTCTTCTGACTTACGTTCATAGCTATATAAAGTTTTGATATTTTCACCCCAAAGGGGGTTTGGGGGTGGGGGGCGCATGAATGAAAATGATAAAATAACTCCTAAACTATTAGCCTAACGGCAAATTTTATCATAAGCAAAGTTGTAGGAAATGTGATTTCCGACAAATTTTATTTAAAAAAATTACCCCAAAAACCCCCCATAAGGGGGGGGGGGGTGAAAAAATGTAAATTCTTACTTTTGGACCAAACTCAACCAAATTTTGAATACATAATCTGTGGCTCACTAGAAGACTAGAAATGCAAAAACTAGATGTGGGGGTGGAGTGATGGTGCGGTGGTGGAATGTAGTACGGCGGGTTAGGGTATGAGGTTCGCGGGGTGGAATGGAGTTGGGGTTAGGGAGTGAGGCGGAGTAGGGTGTGGACGGAGCGGGGTGGAGTCCAGGGGGCGTAGCGGGCGGGGGGTTCGGGTGAGGGTACAGATGCGTAGTGGGGTGGTACGGGGATAGGGGTCCGAGGTGGATGGGGTGCGGGATGGAGTGTTGGGGCGAGGGTTGGGAACGGGTGCATAGTGCGGGGGTGGGGGTGCTGGGTGGGTTTCGTGGGTGTGTGGGTTGGGGGTTCAGGGGCCGTGCTCTCTGGCTAGCAAGAAGGCCGCCGAAGGCGGGCCTTGCAGCTAGTACTATATATAATATATATTAAAAAATATTTTTATTTTCATACGTCACTTTTACCCTTTTGAAAAATCTTTGTAAAATCACCGGTCGTAAAATTAACTCTGTGTGTTTGGTTGCCTACTAACAGGGGCTTTCCAAAAGGAAACATTCTTCTCACCTAGTCAACAATCAAATCCTAATACCAAAATTTTTAAATATACCATATATCCAATTCTTTTCAATAGAGATTTGCTTAGGATTATAAAATCAACGATCTCACTCATTCTAAAATGAAATGGAATCGAATTTTCTTCCAAGCATAATTGTGTTGCATTCCACCTCTACACCTTTTCTAATTGAATTTCAAAAATCTTAATTCAATTTCAGAAAATCTTAATTGTATTTCAGAATTCTCAATTGTATATTAGAAAATCTCACTTGTATTTAGGAAAATAAACATAAACTAATACAGGGTGCTTCAAAAAAATGTATACACACTTTGAACTTCCATAGAAAATTTATTTACCGTTCTACAAAGTTAAATTTCAGGAAAATAGAAAGCTGAAAGTCCAATGTAAATGAAACATAAATAACAAATGTTAATACTGTTCAAATTGGTGACCTGCATCATCAATACAATTCTGAGTACGAGTCACCACTGATTCTGTACATCGTATCAAAACGTCCAATGAGATTTCTCTACACACTGCTTGAATCTCATTCCAAAGAATGTCTAGGTTACGTGGTTTACGTTTGTACACCTCATCTTTTACTGTGCCCCACAAGAAGAAATCCAGTGGTGTAAGGTCTGGAGAGCGTGCTGGAAACTCGATTGGCCCCCTGCGTCCTATCCACTGGCCCGACAAATTTTGATCCAGATAAGCTACATTTTTTTGAAGCACCCTGTATATACGGGAAATCAGTCAACTGTCAAATCAATTTTGAACAAAGTGGTGTACCGTGGTCATTAGTTGGTGTACCTCGGAAAAATTCAAGTTTTGTGAAGATAATGCACCTACACATAGCTTAGAGTTATGCGAGCAGCCTTATCAACGATTGCTCCAAATTTTGTTCACATTTCTCATTAAACATCTTTTCATATTATATTGATTTTAATAATAAATAAATATTTAATAAACATTGTTTTTTTTCTCTGGTGTACCTCTAAAATTTCTTGATTTGGTATGTGTACCTTGAACATAATAAGTTTGCAGAACACTGAATTACACAACTCTACAAATTTTTTTTTTCCTTATCCTAAAGTTTATTTCATGTTTTTTCTATTCATTGTGCACCAAAATAAAGGAAAAGTACCTATATTCCATATAAAGTTTGCATTTGTAGTGGTTATAATAATAATAAACGACGAAAAAGGCCATTTTGGCCTATTTTCGAGTCCCATTAGATAATAAACAGCAAATTTGAAATAAAAATATTTTGTTGACGTAATAGAAAACAGCTTCCTCTTTGATTTTCAAATTACCACTTGTTTATAACTCAATTAGAACTCGAGTTATAACTAAAAAAGTAAGACCATATGCTTTTATATATGTTTATTATCTTAGGTTAAAAATAAAATGAGAGAGTCTTCTGTTTTTTAAATTAAATATTTTTTAATTATTTCTAGAGACTATAGTTTCGAAGGCATTGTCTTCATCATCAGTCTATCCCAAATATTTCAGTATTTAGTTACAAATTAGTTACAAATTAAGATTTATACATTGAAAATTTTGAAAAATATAATGTCTTTTTCTTCATGTTTCCTTTTGGGAGATTAGAATGTAAATTTATTATCCTTTATAATCACGTAGTTTTAGATTTTTAGTTATAACTCGAGTACTAATTGAGCTAAAAACAAGGCGTAATTTGAAAATCAAAGGAAGCTGTTTTCTATTACTTAAACAAAATATTGCGATCTCAAATATTGCTGTTTAATATCTAATGGGATTCGAAAATAGGTCAAAATGGCCTTTTTCGTCGTTTTGACCGATAATATCTCCAAAATAAGAGCTAATCGGTCATTTTTATGGTGATTTTTGAATTCAGCAGGTGGAAATACATTAGAATCAGCTATTTTTGAGCCCTAGATATTTTCATTGTTGAGCAGTGTTATGAATCCTTATTGTCTGTTCTATATACTCTAGTATTAAATTTTTGCTAGTATTGTCGCGAAACAACTACCTTAAATAAAAGTACCTGGAGGCACCGAGCGATGCTCGGTAACTTCTTCCTTCAGTTAAAAGCTTTATTTTAATATTTTAATTTAAAATTCTGATAAAAAGGTCGATTTTTATTTGAGAGCCGCTTTCAAATTAAAAAAAATACAAAAATATATGTATTATATATATATATGTAGCCCTCCCACCTCCACCCCGCTCGACCCCACCCCCGAAACCTGTCCCTACCTCCGGATTCCACACCACTGCGCCCCACCTTCTGCACCTGTTTTGATTCAACCATATGATTCATTTTTATTCATCCAATTAACAAATAAAACCTATCAAAATGTGTTGTTTTTTCAGAAAATTGAGACCTGCTTATGCGAAATATATTTTTAAATAAATTCTTGATTATTTTTTATTCTATTAAATAAATAAAGTTCTTTATAAAAACAATTATAAAACGTTTATTAATATTTCTAACGTTTAGGGAGAACAAAATATGTTAAAATCCACAATCACAATACTTCTTCAAGGCCTTTTAGAACAATGAAATAAACAACCCATTGTCTGCTTGGGTATAAAAGGAAAAGGGAAACCTTTTTTAAAACCCTAAGAATGGGATTTGTCTACCTGAGAATAATTTATTTGATTACGAAAAAACCCATCAAAAATAATTTTGTCGAAGATGAGACCGTGACGATCGAATTGTCACCCCAAAAACCCCCTAACCCGTGAATTTAATCAAAATCGGTAAAGCCGTTTTCAAAATAGAACCAAGATACAAATATATAAACAAATATATATACAAACAAATAAATTTATATACAAACAAATAAATATACAATTTTTGATCGTTTAATAAGTGTAGAAATATTTTGACTTTTTAATTATATTGATCTAGCAAAGTGTCCATGACAGGCAGGCCATCCGAGGCCATACATCTGCCCAAGGGCTGGTAATTGCATGCCCATCAGATCGGGCTTGACAGGTTGCGGCTGCAGGTCAGGTTTCCTCCGCGGTTTCGATTTCCCTATCAATCCAGTGAATTCCCCCGTTCGCACCTTCATCAGTCTCTTTTTGATATCCTTCAAAGGATGTGTGTGTTTGGCTTTAATCGTTCACGAATTGACGTTCATTATTATAGTGCTTTTGTAAATAATCTCCAATTTATTACTGCGCTGGTGAAATTGTCTTCATATTTCTATCTAATTAATTTAATTATTTTCGCTCTAAAGACAATGATTATTTTCACTCATTATTTTAAAAATAATTGATCATAGAATCCCCAACTAAAGTTATAACACAATTCAATTATTTTCTTTTTCTTTTAAATTAATCATTTACTCTTAATATCTATATATATTTTTTATTTATTTATTATTTATTTTTATTTTATATATATGATAAATATACATATTTTCTTATTAATCAAATTTTCAAGGTCAAGAAATTTCAAACATTTTTTAAGAGGGAACTTCATTAGTATTTCAAAATCAAAAACTTTTCAAATATTAAATTTAAATTAATAGGTTTTTATTTTATCCAATGTTTTTTTTATGATTTTTATGAAAAAGCCCATTTTAATTTTATGTTTCTGTGTGTATAGTGTAAGTTGATTTAGGGATATAACCGGACAAATTTTTGATTTGAGCGGGGTTTGAACCCTGGCTTCTTGCTCCATAGGCAGGGATCTTAATTAATTACTTATGGTTCAATTATTTGGACATAGTAAAATTATCTGAAATAAGAAACTTTTTTATGATTTCGGAAACAAAGCCCATTTTAATTATTTTATGTATCTGTGTGTATAGTGTAAGTTGATTTAGGGTTTATAACCGGACAAATTTTTGCTTTGAGCGGGGTTTGAACCCTGGCTTCTTGCTCCATAGGCAGGGATCTTAATTAATTACTTATGGTTCAATTATTTGGACATAGTCAAATTATCTGAAATAAGAAACTTTTTTTATGATTTCGGAAACAAAGCCCATTTTAATTTTATGTATCTGTGTGTATAGTGTAAGTTGATTTAGGGATATAACCGGACAAATTTTTGCTTTTAGTGGGGTTTGAACCCTGGCTTCTTGCTCCATAGGCAGGGATCTTAATTAATTACTTATGGTTCAACTATTTGGACATAGTAAAATTATATGAAATAAGAAACTTTCAAATTTAGATTTATGTATGATTAATTTACTAAAATAATATTTGTTTTTAACAGAAGAATAATTGTCACAAGTATTTTATATTATATTTTGAATATTAGAATAATGAGTGATTGTGTGTTAATTAAAACCAACAATAACATTTTGTAATAAGAAACCGAAAACGTGATCTCGTGAAGTTTTATTAAAAGTGCGAGCATAGGAAAAATGCGTATTTGGCGTGCGACTCCTTTGCGGCGTGCAAACGTCATGGACAATGAGTTGATTCGACGTCGGGAATGGGAACAACAACGTTTAGGGCGATTTATTCATTGGCATCAGGCTTTCCACTACACAGACCAATATACTCATGTAAGCATTAACTTTTCAAATATATCCTAAAAGACGTCTCTCGGGTGTGCTAGACATTACTTATTAACAGCACCGTTACGCAATGCAGTAGTCTTATCATACCTATTTATTTAAATCAGGGGTATCCAACCTTTTGGCTTACACGGGCCACATTTGAAGAAACAAAATTGTCTCGGACTTCGGATAAAATATTATAATTCTATTAATATTTGTTATTCAAAAAAGATAGTTTTTTTTTATTATTATTTATTGGCATCAGGCACACATTTTGCCAGAAAAAAGATAGTTAATAATCTAGAAATAAGAACTTTATTATTTTTTAGCTCATAGTGAGCTTCTAAGGGCCGGTTGTATGTCGCAAAGTAAATGCTTTTTACCACTAACACAGGGTAGATGGTAAATGGAGGGACTGAGATGGCCAATCAGATGCCAGGCACTGACAGTTCCTGGCATCTGATTGGCCATCCCAGTCTCTCCATTTACCATCTACCCCGTGTTAGTGGTAAAAGCATTTACTTTGTGACATACAACCGGCCCTAAGAGGCAACTGTGGGTCAATGGTTAGAGTGTCCTGAAATACGAAGATTCGAGACTGAGTCTCGGCAGATCAGATATTTACAGTCACCTCCTCTTGGAAATCATTGGCAACCTACCAAGAGTATAATTGCCTAGTAACCTCTCCAAACTAGTCGCTCGGAACCGGCGTTAAAAAGTAGGTCCCATATATCTGTGTAAAAACAGCTAAACACACTCAGCACAGGTATATGTGGAGAGGAGCCGAAACGTCAGGGAGACCTGATATGGCACTTAAAAGAAGAAGAGCTTCTAATTTTACTTTTCGCAAATAAATAATATAACATTTTAAAGAGGTAAAAATAGAATCAAAAACCGAAAAAATGGACTTATCCCGTTCTTTCTGTGGAGTCTTCATATGTATATGCAGACACATTTTTTTCGAAACGTTCACCGTAGTATAATCTTAATCTATATACATAGGAATCTCCAAAGGAATTTCGAGAATGACAGTGTTGAAATATTATAGAGTATCTACCTATATACAAGATATATTTATAGATAGAAAAATTTCCCACTCAGTTGATAAAAATTTGCAAAAGAAACTTAAATTTTTCATAGCTAACACAATTTATTCAAAATGCTTAAATTATACAAAATTACATAAGAAATAGATACGGGTGATTATCTAAATTTTTTTCTGGCCTCTTTTTGAACAATTTAAATAAAATATTCTTGAGTATTTGTCAATTTTGGATGTAACGCTAATAGACCCCTATTTGTTTATTCAAATGGAAATCTATACTAGTGAATACGAAAAAAAATTTTATTGGATGATTTTTCTAAAACATTGCTTAAACTTTCTATAATTGTGTGTTAATCAATGGCGGATTTTGATTTCGTCCTAGGTGGAAATAATTTTTTGAGCACCATCTATAAGCTCTTCATACTTAAATCAAACTTTCTAATATAAAACTTAATTAATACTCGTATCTTAAACTCTTTTTGAAAAAATTTGCTCCTCAAAGCGAAATCTCTCTTTGTTTCCGAACGTGTATGTACTTGCTTCTATTTACATCGAAGGTCCAACGCCCGATCATTCTGCTGACAGAGCTGTACTTAAGTATATGCTTATTATTATTACGAGTATTATAGATTCAAAGGATTTAACCATTATCATGATTAATTTGATTTACCAAGTTTTCTATTTATATTCTATTTCATTAGTTGTTATGTTTTTGATAATTTACTATCTTAGAAATCTATCATCCATTACTAAAATTTCCACTGAGCCTCAGTTATACTTCAAGGTAAAAAATGATCTTTTATATTATTTGATTGCCATAAACTAACCCCGTTTTCTCCGTTAAATGGTATCTGTATTTAAATTAGTATGGATAATTTATAATATATGCATATTTTTTGTTGACTTTTTCTGAGTGTACCGAAACTTTTGCGGAGGATAATATTTATGAATATATTATACATTTTCATTATCTTTTCACTCATAATATATTATGTATTTAATTAAGATATATTATACCTATAATACTTTTCCAAAGTGCTTCTAAAATTGTTTTAAAATGTGAAATTATTTTACTGAAATTACATAATTCTATGAATAAATAGACAATTATGAATACATTAAAAATTAATCAAACTAATGGTAGATAATTTAATTAATAATCCATTTCTTCATTTTATATATTTTTTTCAGAAAATTTTAAGAATTTTTCTATAAATAAAATTAATAGATAAAATTGCAATTACATTTTTTTTACTTTGATCAGTATATTTTATTATTCAACTAGAGTACAAACTGACGATAATTATTTAGCTTAATAAATTATTTTCACGTGATTTCACTTCCTGAATTTATTAGTCCTCTTGATAAGTAATTCTCTTTTTATATTTTTAATCACATTCTTTTAATGTATAGATTTGTTGTTTATAAACTCAACATTAGTTGAAAATAAAAACTCCACTGGAGTCGAAACGTCGTACAAGGGAACTAGCTCGAATCAAGATAAAATTTACACACTCCAGTGGATGTGTGGAACTATGTGATAACAACGGGAGGCGGAACTTGAAACTTACCCAACATTTGTAGTACATTCCAATCTTATTCTACGAAAGCAAAACGTGGACAATAAAATAGAAAACCAAGGACGGAGCGGCAGTAAAACGTGTTCAAGAGCACATGGATTCTAAAATCGACGCATTCGTGATCTTGACATCTTAAGGGTAAACAAAACTACCAACAGCAAAAGAATTTCTATTCGGAAAGAATGAAGAATATCCCAAAAGAACTACTTTTTCCTACTTCAACTAAAAAGAAAGAAGAAACAACAATAGTCCCTTTAAATTGAAAGTTTTTTTGCCGAGAGTAGCAGAATTTTTATATATTGAAGGAGACAATAAAAAGAGTGTGTCTTCTGCTGGAATTATAAATTTTATTTATTTATAACGAGACTATAGTTTCGAGGACTTTGCCCTCTTCATCAGTCTATTTCAATGGATTCACAGGAATTAATTTATGAATGAAAGGTTAAAACACATGAAAGATTTTAACCTTTCATTCATAAATTAATTCCTGTGATTCCATTGTAATAGACTGATGAAGAGGGCAAAGCCTCGAAACTATAGTCTCGTTATAAATAAAAAAATTTATAATTCCAGCAGAAGACACACTCTTTTATTGTCTCTTTCAATAGACCCTTTAGGAGATATTGTCTCTATAAATCTTAGCCTTACTACTGGGATAATCCTTGGCTTCATCAATTGGATATTTTTATGGAGTTGGTGAATTCAGAAAATTGGTTGAAATTTTCTAGTTTATTCTCGACGTTTCGGCTTCTAAATCACAAGTCATTTTCAAGGGTTATCTTATCTTATATTATTAAATGAGCAATTCTTGTATATATATACAATCGGGTTCTCGAAAACTACTCTAACGATTCGCTAAAAATTGGTGTATTTATCTAGTATCATGAGTTATTAGTTGTGTCAAATTTTTAATCCGATTGAAATAAAGGAAGGTGATGTAAATTAGTCATGTCGCAAAATAAATATTTTAATCGTTCATATCTCGTACTGGAAGTTGATGTTTACGTAAGTAAGAATGTACCCAACTACGTTTCGCTACCATAAATCTCAGAGCTACAAAATTTCGAAACTTAGCCCGATATAGACTAGAAGGGGTACAGCAAACTTTATTATTACTTTCTTAATAGCATTGCACAGTTTTGGGGCGCTTTTGGCGCTCCCAACACTCTGGCCTCTCTTCTGAAGTTGTGTCATAGGCGCCCATATATGTATACATGTACTTTAATCACAAATAGCCACAACATCTGGCGTAATTTTTGGACGGCTGATGAGGGTTGCAACCTAATTTGTAAATAAATATGTTTTCTTTCTGTAAAGGGCTGCCCCCCTCTGCGTGGCGCAATAAATCAGTCATTGAAATCAGAACACCGTAAGTGGACATTTACATGAAAGATTTTTCGTTTTTTTTTTTTTTATTTCTCAAAAACGAAACTAACGATTTTTGTTTAAATTGGTGTACTTATCAAGTGTCATGAGTTATTATTCGTATATAGATTTTAATCCGATTGAAACAAAGGAAGGGGGTGTAAATTAGGAGTGTCGTAAAATAAATATTTTAATCATTCATATATCGTCTTCGTTAAGTCGCAGAGCCTTGAAATTTGAAACTTAGCTAATTAGAGGCAAAAAGTTACCGAGCATCGCTCGGTGCTCCAGGCACTAATATATATAAATCAGCAACATTCATGCTGCAAATATGAATATCATTTTACTATAATAGTTCCCAAGTATCGAATGAATTCACGACGAGCAGATGCATTTCATATTGATGTATAAAAACATTAGTGGTTTTAGCTGAAATTATTTATTTTAATTCTGGTGGTGTCTTCTTAGTACCTAATGATTTTTTTACTTAAAATATTCAATATAATAAAAAATGCATAAATAAAACTAAATTTTGACCCATAAAAATCTGTTGTTTCATTTTCAAACTTGTTCAATTAAAATAATTTTTTTATTTTTAATTTAATGCTTATTGACTTCATTTTTCATAGAGTGTGAATCTAATTCAGTTTGTATGCTTGGTTTCTTTTTTCAGGGTGCTCGAGTTTGGGTGCCCCACCCGGATCAAGTCTGGATCGGAGCTACACTAGAAGAAAACTTTAAAGGAGGCAATGTCAAGTTACTTAAAGAAGATGGAGAGGTAAAAAAAACATGCATTCTAATCTAATTAAAAAAACAAACATATAGCTTATAGAAATTCACACGACCCTAACATACATTAACAAATTTGTCATAGAGTCCCATAAAGAAAATTATTTTCTTTAATAAATTAATTTTTCTATGGGTAAGTACATTATAATAATTAGTAGAGATTGTGGTGTTGGTGCAAGGTGAAACATCTTTAATAAAGATAAGAGTAAATAAATATTATATTTAATATTCATTTACTATGAGTTAGGATTCTTGGTCACTTTTTTTGTGAAACAAGTGACCAAGAATCCTTAACTCATAGTAAATGAATGTTAAATATAATATTTATTTACTCTTATCTTTTCATTATAATATATAGCTTAAAAAAAATGTTTTTAAAAATACCTGATGCATATTGCTAACTATTTATATTAGTAACATATTTTTCTTAATTATCCTTTTTTTGTGTCGGTCATGCTCTGTCTGGAAATTTCCCGCTAGCATTTTGATATAAAACAATACACTTGATCTTATCGGAAGTTGGTGAAAGATGAAGCAATATCTTTTTGACACTCAAATTGCTTCCTTTATGAAATTATATAACTAATTCCCAAGTGAGACTTGCAAAACTTTTGTGGTCAATTCTAAATCTTGATAATAACGTAGATCTTTAAATAATATTTTCCTATTCTATAAAAAATTTAAGTTCCAAATTCATTTCATAAACTAAATGAACTTATCCATAGAAATTTGGGAAAAAGCGTTTTAATTGTTGCATCACTCGCATTCATAATTAATAACAATTAAATCAGGAAGAGCAGAAAATTAGACTAAAAATTAAAAACACTGACGTTTCGTCCATTTCGACTTCCTCAGTTGCCCACAAAGAGTGATAAAATGGGGCACTGAGGAAGTCGAAATAAATCTACGAAACGTCTGGCCCATTTAATAAAAAACTATGTTTTTAATTTTTAGTCCAATTCCCTACTATTCCTGTTTTAACGTGTTATTAATCTTTTGGGGATAACCTGTATTTATTTCTTCGTCGGAGGTTTAAGACTTTACATCCTTTGGTAGGGAATGAAGGTCCCGCACATCTTTCAGACTGGGTAAAGTCACATTAGGTGCCCCTCCGCAAAACTTTAAAAGACCCCTAAACATTTTTCTTCAGAAACATCTTTATTATAAATTTAAATCATTTAAACAAAATATATAATTAAGTAAATTGTTTTCTTTTGGATTTTTGTGCTATGTATTGTTCAATAAAATCTTTGAAATCCAACTTAGCTACTTTTGCCAATAGTCTAATTCAGAGGTGGGGAACCTTTTTACCCTGAGAGGCCACATTTAAAATAGCAGTAACAAAGGAGGCCACATAAGTTTCAATACCGATAAATGTAACTTTTGTAAAGTTATTGCTGTTCAAATTCAATTTTTTTTTATTTTAAATTCAGTTTTTCTTTATTTCAAATTCATTTCGAGGCCACATAAGAAATTCAAAAAGGTCACATGTGGCCTTAAAGCCACAGGTTCCTCACCTCTGGTCTAGTTAAACCTTTTTGCTTCATAAAAGTTCACATGGCGTATTCGACTTAATGCTCTCGCACCTCACTTATCTGTACTGAGCATGCGCACTTTAAAATTTCTCAGAAGAAATATCAAGTACGCATGCTGTGCATGTGCATTATGTCGAATAAGCTATCAGATTAATATGGGTCATATAAAAAGTCTCCGTGGTTTTTTGGAAAATTTTAGAACAAAAAATTTCTTTATTGAAAATCAATTTTGATCAAGTACATATTGACCATTATTATCTAAGACCTTTTGCCATTTTTTGGGTATCTTCATAATTCCATCGGTGTAGAACTTCTGTGATTTATCGTCGAAAAACTTGGCCAAGTGATTTTCAGGGGCGCTTAAGTCGGCCAATTTTTTACCATCAAGAGTGTTTTGTAGAGACCGAAACAAATGTAGTCAGACGGTGCTAGGTCCGGGATATACGGTGGATGCATCAAAACTTCCCAACCAGGTTCCGTCAATTTGTTCCGAGTCATTAAAGATATGTGTGGCCAAGTTTTTCGACAATAAATCACAGAAGTTCTACACCGATGGAATTATGAAGCTACCCAAAAAATGGCAAAAGGTCATAGATAATAATGGTTAATATTTATTTGATTTAAATTGATTTTCAATAAAGAAGTTTTTTGTTCTAAAATTTACCAAAAAACCGAGGAGACTTTTTATATGACCTATTATTTATTAATCGTATGTTTCCTGTATTTAATTCGATAGAGAATCGAAAGCAGGTGATTTTTGTCAAATATTAAGTGAAAATAATATCCGAATTTATATATTTCTAACTTGAAATAATGAAGTTAAATATATTTATAATTTTCTCATTAATATATTAAAGAATAATTAACACATTAACGAGAATTGTTTTGATCGCGCTTTTTAAACAAGATATATATCGCGACTACTGCTGGTTGAAGCTATTGGAGTCTGCTGAGTCTTAAGTCTGGACCAAGCGAGAATGAAAAAGATATGATCCATTTGGCTATCCAGCATCATTTTCGCGTTTAGCCCGCATGACACTTTCTATATCAAACATTGATATGGACCACCAAATGAATTTGAAATCTGAGATGTTATATATTCAATCTCCCAGTCCAGCGCGCTAGATCTGTTAACACGTATGTTCTCACACTCAGCAGGCTCCAATAGCTTCAACCAGCAGTAGTCTCGCGATATATATCTTGTTTAAAAAGCGCGATCGAAACAATTCTCGTTAATGTGTTAATTATTCTTTAATATATTAATGAGAAAATTATAAATATATTAATTATTAGTCTTCAAAAAATTATTTCAAATTTTGTTTCACCTCTTATTTGGCACGATCCGCAGACCTGACCTAGGACACTGAAACAGGGTATTATTATAATTACGATTAGAATTCGATCAACTATTTACTTTCTCTATATTAATTTCTAATTATTATTACAAATAATGAAGTTCCTTTTTCCTAATATTGTTTGTTTTTTGTTTTTTACAGCGATCTATAATTACCGTAGCGTCTGATTCGGAATTACCTCCTCTACGAAATCCCGACATCCTCATCGGAGAAAATGATCTCACTTCTCTATCTTATTTACACGAACCTGCGGTGCTATACAATCTCAAGGTTCGCTTCGAGCACCAGAATGCTATTTACACTTATTGTGGCATTGTGCTCGTGGCAATCAATCCATATGCTGAACTACCCATTTATAATACGGGTACCATCTGGGCGTATCGTGGCCAAGCAATGGGTGATATTGAGCCTCATCTTTTTGCCGTCGCCGAAGAGGCCTACACTAAGCTCGAGCGGTATTTAAATTTTTCAGAGGTGGAGTTTTGACACTGCTCCTACAAAGTTTAAACAAAATTATACAATTACATGAATTTATATAATATTATGTGTTTTTTATTTTAGATTATAAACATAAATTAGGGTTTGTAATTCATTTAATATTAAATACAGCACCCTACATAACGCCGCTTCATCGAATAAAAACCGTGCAGACATTGCCTCCTCAATAAATTTAGACTTTTGCAGACTTAAAAACTGGAGATCTCAAAACTTAGTTAACTTCAATGCAGTGAAAACTCAGTGTTGCCTTATTTCTAGGCGCGTCGACAGATACCTCCCTAACATATCATTCGATTCAAACTCACTGGAATTTAGGGATAAAATTTCAATGCTAGGCGTAACTCTAGGGTCTGACCTTTCATGGAATGACCATATCTCATCCACTGCTAAAGCTGCAGCGCGCATTAGGTCTAGACGTTATTATACTCCCAGTCAACTTCTTATACTGTATAAGGCTCAAAATCGTCCCTGTCTCGAATATGGCTCTCATCTGTGAAGGGGTGCCTCCAAGCATTCTCTTTCTACACTGGATGCGATTCAGAAGCGAGCAATTAAACTAAAAGAAGACCCGGCTCTAACCAACTCACTCGACTCCCTGGCTCACCGAAGAACCGTTTCCCTGTACTACAGATACTATCATGGTGTCTGTTCAGTCGAGCTGAAATCAATTATCCCCCCTAAAGCCCTCTTTACGAGAAACACGCGGTTTTCGAAAGCTCAGCACCTCTTCGCTGTCAAATTGGATAAAAATCGAACAAGCGCTTTCGCCAACTCTTTTATCCCTATCACCTCCAGAGACTGGAACTCGCTCTACCACCATCTTTCCCTCAACTTATAACCTTCAGCTGTTTAAGACCCGTATTCCCGTATTCGACCCTTGCCCAGCCATTCATTAAAAAAAAAAAAATAATAATCAATAATTCTTTCTTTTTTAAATAATTTTTCCGAGGATTTGGGTGGCCGCGCATGAACCGTCACTACTTCAGCAGCATCATAGTCTTAATGACGAAGGGGGAGCAGAAGGGCCACATTCAAGCCTCCCTTGCGGCCGAATAAAATTTGACTGGTCGAAATCCAGACCCTCCACTAATACTACTAACACATGATCAAATTTTGTTAAGGGAGAATGGTGTAGGTTCTTGTTGAAACATATTTTAATAAAGTAAAGAAAATTTAAAAAAATATAAAATACTAGGTAGGTTTCACAAAAATAAAAGACAAGATGCTTATTAGCATAACTCTATATATATTTCTAACTACTCCTGAAGATGGACTCATAGGGTGATTCATCGGTCTGTCCTCTCTTTATAACTCTTTTATTTTAAGTCAGAGAGAAAAACTCTCCAAAAATAATTTATATGATATATTATTGTCTATTTACATCATCATCATTGAGTATACAGTCCTAAGACTGGTTTGATGCAACAATCCGTCTCCACTCGACTCTGTCCCCCGCCAGCTGTTTAACCTCTCTAAATGTCTGGCATCCCATATCCCCAATTATTTGGTTGAAATATTCTAATCTGGTTCTTCCCCTTCCCCTTTTCTTTCCCACCTCCCCCTCCAAGATATCCCTAAGCAGTCCCCCATGTCTCAGTGTGTGCCCCATCATCTGACCTCTTCTCTTCTTCAGACTCTTCCACAAGGTTCTTCTTTCTCCGATTCTTCCAAGAACTTCTTCATTTGTAATTTTATCCATCCATTTGATATTCATCATTCTTCTGTAGCACCACATTTCGAAAGCTCTCTAATCTCTTTCTCTCCTCTTCTCTAATTGTCCAGGTTTCACACCCGTACATGGCTATGCTCCATACATATGTCTTCAATAGCAACTTCCTGTTTGCTAAGCTGATTGAGGAGGAGCATAGTAGTTTTTGTTTTGTATTAAACCCCATTTTTGCTTACCATTTTTACATACCATATGCATTTGTATACAGGGTGCTCCGTTTGAGCGCAACAATATGTAACTTTACATTTCTTAATGGAACACCCTATATATATTTATTTATATTGATAGTAAATTAGATTCCTTTAAAAAAGTATTAAGTAATAAGGGCTCTAAATTATAAATTAAGAAGTTATTTACCTTTATTCGCTCCATAGTTTACTTTGTTAATAATACAAAATATTCAACGAATACAGGTAAATAACTTCTTAATTTATAATTTTAGAGCCCTTATTACTTAATACTTTTTTAAAGGGAGTCTGGTTTGCTATCAAGATAAATATATATATATATATAGGGTGTTCCATTAAGAAATGTAAATATTTTAGTTACATATTTTTGCCCTTAAACGAAGCACCCTGTATACAAATGCATATGGTATGTAGATAGACAATAATATATCATATAATTATATTTGAAGAGTTTTTCTCTCTGACTTAAAATAAAATAGTTATAAAAGTTATAAAGAGAGGACAGACGGATGAATCACCCTGTATATAGAGTCATGCTAATAAGCATCTTGTCTTTTATTTTTGTGAAAACTACCTAGAATTTTATATTTTTTAAATTTCTCTACATGATAAAATTAACATACTATTGATTAAATGGACTATAGTATCCGAGAAAAAAAAATTATAATTAACTTGTTTAACAACCCAACCATACATGAATTCGAAACTGAGTATTTCGTAAACATCATTTAATAAAACTAAGCTGTGGCTCCTGTTAAAGTCAAAGAACGGTCCTCTGGTTACGGCTATTTGTTCATTGGGTGCGTGTTCGTATGATTTCTTCTGAATTCAATTTCATATTAGAAATGTTATTTGAGTAAATATAGTACCCGCATAGTGTGGTTTAACACGTCGGGTCACATTAGTTGATTCAATGATTTTGATTATTCTGACTAACCTATGTAATCATATTCTAATGCTGAAAATATAGTAGAGCAAAGAACAAAGCGGTGAAAACAAACTTGCTTGAATTCTAAGCTCAGCTCGTTTAACATTGTAAATCGCGCTGAGGTTAGAATAACGCCGATTTTCTCCATCACTTTATTACCAGCCTTACGAACAATAGTTTTGATGTAATTAAGCCCGCCAAGACAATCAAACAGATTTGATCGACTAAACTGACCCGTCTTGGTTTGAGTACTAAACAACCAGCATCCGGGCACCATAAATACTAAGAAATAACTATATTCAATATTCATACGCCTCCCAATCGATCACAAACCCAAAGGTAGAAAATAATTTTTTCTTTACCCCGGGGCGCAATCACAACGAAGCCGCGTCGATTATTATAGACAAAAGGATCAGTCGGGATTCAAACCCGGGATCTTCGCATGTGCGCTGTGATGCCTTCATAAGAACCTTAGTTCTTATCCTCTTGACAACTGATCCCCGAACTCAAGCTAATATCTAATGTCTATATGAATTCGGAATTTCATTTTTATTTAATCTTTTAATCTCTTCCTTGTTCATTTTTGCAGCTCTGTAGTGGCCGGACTATTATTAAACTATATTCAAACGCCTCCCAATCGATCAGGGAACGAAGAAAATATTTTATTATAGACAAAAGGATCAGCCAAGTGGATAAGAGCTAAGTCTCTTATGAAGGCATCCCAGCGCACATGCGAAGATCCCGGGTTCGAATCCCGGCTGATCCTTTTGTTTATAATAGACATTTTATCTTCGTTCCCTGATTTAATTTAACTAAGAAATAACATTTTTATTCTTTGATTATTCATACAATTATCTGGCGTTTAAGGAAATACCAGCATTCAAAATTCAGGATAGCTGCCAACCATTTTTACTCTATAAAATTTTTTAAAATGACTACTTATTGAAAATTAAAGAGCTTATCTAGCTAAAACTTGGGAAAATCGTCTTAAAGTTCATCTACTATATACTAGTATATTATCATGTTCTTAAAATAATCTCTGTTGAAGGTTTATCAAAACCAAAGAACAATATATGACCAAAGAAGTGCCTGACATGTTCTTAAAACGAAAAATCTCAATTTTTTAAAAAATATGTAACTTACTTAGCTCTTCAATTATCAGTCTTGATTATTTAATATTTAAATAAATTGTGTTTACATTTATAAATAATATTTTTTTAAGTAAAAGAATTTCAAGTTAAATGTTTAATTAACTATTTTTTTTATTATTATTAATTAAAGACTATAATAACAGGTAAAACATTTTAATATCTAATTCAAAAAGGCAGTTTCTTTTATCAAGTATATTTTATTGTTGACTCCACCTCTTGTTATTCCGTTAAAATATGCCATATAAATTCTTAGTACTTAGATCATTAATTTAATTTGGTTCTTAATTAAATATATATTAATTTTTTTTACAGGGAACAACGAGATCAGTCAATTATTGTTTCTGGAGAATCCGGAGCAGGAAAAACCGTATCGGCCAAATATGCTATGCGATATTTTGCCACCGTAGGAGGCTCAGCCACCGAGACCCAGGTTGAAAAAAAAGTTCTTGCATCGAGCCCTATAATGGAAGCATTTGGAAATGCCAAAACGACCCGGAACGATAATTCATCACGTTTTGGAAAATTCATCGAAATACAATTCAATCCTCAATGGCACATCCAAGGCGGCTCTATGCGAACCTATCTATTAGAAAAGTCACGAGTGGTGTTTCAAGCTCCTGATGAACGGAATTATCATATTTTTTATCAAATGTGCGCGGCACGGAATTCACTGCCTAAACTTTTTCTTGGTAATTGGTATTTAATTATTATCATAATAGAATCACCTGTCTCAAGACTGGTTTGACGCAGCTACTTTATTTTATCATCAGGAGATAATATTCCAATTGAAAAGATTTTGTTTTGTCGAGAGTATTAGAGTTGTTGATTCATAAAGGGAAATCAACGTGGTTGTCTTCGTGGTTGTCTTCTGGATGATGAAAATAAACATGTACATAAATATAATCAATATAACTGAGCAAATCCAACATATCTTGCATTGTAAAGTCCACTAGTTTTTTTTTCCAATTTAAGATACATTTTCCATTTTTAATAATATAGTCTTTAATTGTATACATTTATTGTTTCACTCATAAATTTTTTAACGCAGATTTTACTCAATTTCATATTTTTTCAATTCAAATAATCTACAAAAAGTCAATTCCGTCCCCTGTCCAATTTGGCTGTTTAAATCTTCAAACCCGTATTTTCTTGAACAATGTTCAGATATGACTGAATAAAATATCACCTAAATAAAAAAAGACGAATGAAGACTATATAATTTAATAAAGTTTTTTTAGTTATTAAAATTTTGTTAGAAAAAATTATTAAAATTGTCCAAAGACAGTGTGTCAATTCCGTCCCCAATATAGTTTTAGATTTTAACTAATTTTTGTTTTTAGTTAGGTATAATGCTTGAGTAATTATTAGGCAAACGTTACGGCGCAAGGTTTTTAGGTTTTGTTAACGCAAACAGATAATAGTATAACATTAATTTTACAACCAACAATTTGGCAACAAAGTTATTTTGGGTAAAGTAACTGTAAAATTTCTTTCTTTAGGAGGTCCGCTGACCCCCTTGACCCCGTAGACAAATTCCTAAGGGGGTCAGCTGATCCCCCTGACCCAACGGTTCCGCCGTCCCTGATAGTATATACTATATACTATATACTATAGTGAGAGTTAGATTTAAAATAAAAACTCCATCTTTTTTAAAAATTCAAAAACTCACTTGTTTTATTTGTATTTTATATTAATATTTAGTAGTATGTGATAATTAGAATGATTTTTTTATTGGTGTATAAATTAATATACAATAAGTAATATTTTTGATTTATTTCAGATGATACCTCACAATTTTCTTATTTGAATCAAGGCGGTAATCCTATTATCGATGGCATTGATGATTCTAAACAATTTGAGGAAACACAACATGCTCTGGGCCTTCTTGGTTTCACTGATCGAGAGCAAAGTGACCTTTTTCGAATACTCGCATCGATTCTTCATTTAGGCAATGTTCAAATGTCAAGTGCACCAGATGCTGATGGTGGCGAAGGATCCTCAATAGATCCTCACGACGAACATCTTTTAGCATTTTCGAAGCTTTTACAACTAAATGCCGATGAAATGGGTTGCTGGCTCACCCAACGGAAAATTGTCAGTATGAGAGAAGTGTTTTTAAAACCGATGACACCTGAAGAGGTATATTAAAAAAATTTGTAATTGAAATTGGTCTTTTGAATCTTGCTTCTATTTGTTTATTTTACTTTTGAGCTTTCATTTTTAGGCCTAGAGCTTAGAGCTTATTCAAAATAGTATAATAAAACATAATAATTTTTGTGTTCACTACTTCTTTCTCTTGATTACTCTTATAACTTATAGTATGAAAAAATTCTACATCACTAATTTCCATCGACACTTTATTTAACATGTTAATGTCTTCCTTTTTAGTTAATACTGGTTAATACATCTTTATAGGGTGAATGTCACAATGGGTTTCCTTCACTGACCTGACAAAACCCTAAAAAAGGAGGGAATAAGTCTCTGAAACGTCGGTTTATGAATAAAAAGATAATTTGAATCATAGAGTAATAAAGAGTTGAAGGCTACCGTATATCGAAAAAGCACTCTCTAGCGACTGCAGGACGAAAACTCTTAGTTCTTAAGAACTATCCAAAGATCATAGAACATTCAAAGCCTTTGTCATAGATAAAAGATACATACCCTCTATGTTATATGTTATATAAGCGCATTTTTTAACTCTTGATAATGTCACCAAAATTTTCCCCGAAGAGAGCGGTTTCCGCCATTTTATTGCCCAACAGTTTCGCCCTGGTCTCGTCAGAGAGCTCTGTAACTCGTATAGGTACGCTAAAATACATTGGCTCCTTATGGAGCCTTCCACTCTATATTACTCTATGGTTTGAATTATCTTCTTTTTTTGAATTTTGGACTGCCTCATCAATTTCCACTCGATCTTTATACCTTCAGTCACTCTACAGTCAGTTTCCCCTACACAGTGTAAGATAGGTATTAAACAATGGCGTGCGGTCCATGGATGCTGTGGATGCGCCGCATCCCTAAAATTTTAAAACATTTAGAGTATTTTCATGCCAAGGGTTCTTTTTTGGATAGTTTCCCTGGTTGAAAAATCACTGCCCGTCACTGGTACTAAATTATCTTTATCCTTATGACAAAGTCTGCACTTTTTTAGTCTCTTTCCCACATTTCATTCTAGTCCATGTATGTCGTCTCAATCTTGTCTGACATCTCTTGGAATGAGCACATTTCTTCTGTGTGCCATAAAAGAGCTCTACTTCCTATTCTGGTTCAGGCGTTTTTTATGCCGCCCAAATTCTCAACCACTACAAGGCCTACCCTCTACGCCCTTGTCTCAAATATAGATCATATCTGTGGAGGGGGGCCTCGGAGTATTCTCTTATCAATTGTGAGATTCAGAAACGATCTATCAGACTGATAGACGACCCATCCCTTAATGACTTTCGACTTGATGGCATGCTTTCCGCATTTTTTATACGTTCTATCACGGCATGCTTCGATGAGATAAAATCAATAATTCCCTAACTCGCTACTCTCAACACCCCTTCGTGGTCAAATAGGAGAAGTGCCGAAACACTTCATTCGCTAAGACGTTTATTCCCAGACTTCTAAAAACAGGACCCAGGTGCACAGACCTCTTTATATCCATCTTCTATTACGAGATTGCATTAAAAAAGAGCTGAATTATCGAGAGTACTGATCAGTTAGTTATCTTTATATATATAATAAAAAGAGAAGGTGATGTTTCATTCATTCATTCATCTATCAATGCACAGCCTAAACCGCTTGACCTAGAACGATGAAATTTGGAGTGTATATTCTTTGCACTATTTATGGTTGGGATAAGAAGGGATTTTTTGAAATTCAAACCCTAAAGGGGGGAAAGGGTACCAAAATGTATTTTCAGGGTTTTTCAAGTTCCCTTAAATCAGAAAAGATATCGATATGGGTTTAGTTTAGAAAGGTGAAGTATTGAAATACAAAAAACCAAATTTGAGTATTTGGCTCTATTTGTCCCCGAAAGGGAGATATAGTCATTTTGGGGTAAATTTTTGAAATTTTTAAAGTTCTCTATCTCATTGAGTTTTTAAGTTTTAGCATTCAAATTTGGTACATAGGTTTATTAATAATAAATCTCGGGAAGGTTTATTTATTTATTTTGAAATTTGACCCCTGAACTGAAAAATAGGGGATTTTTGATTTTGTGGTCTAAATCACAAAACGCTTCGTATCTTTCTTGCCCTTGGACCAAACTCAACCAAATTTTGGAATGGGTGGGAAGGGTGCGTAGTGGGGTGCAGGGTGGATGCGGAGGTAGAATGCGGTTGGGGTGTGGGGGTGGGGGACCAGGGGGCCGAAGGCGGGCTTCTCAGCTAGTGTTTTTATATATGTACAAAAAATTGGTTTTTCTATGCCTTATCAGTCAATCCTCTCTGTATGTTTTGTTTTGTTATTCTTATTGTATTAAAATGGGAGATGAAGATGACCAGCTTCTTCGATGCCCTTTTTACGACACTTTCCCCCTGATGATGCTGGATTATTTCTTATTCCTCTCATTTTGATCTACTTTCTTTCTTAAATCTACATAATTTTTATACATTTTGCTTATACGAAATTTCAAAACAAATTTCAGGCATTGAATGCTCGGGATGCTCTTGCCAAACATATCTACGCGGAATTATTTGCTTGGATTGTAGGTGTGATTAACAAGAGTCTTCAAAGCGGAATTCAAGCACACAGATTTATTGGAGTTCTAGATATTTATGGTTTTGAAACATTTGAAATTAACAGCTTTGAACAATTCTGTATCAATTATGCGAATGAAAAATTACAACAACAGTTTAATCAGGTAATTAAAAATATACAACTTATTAGGTATATTGTGCAATACATTTAAAGAAAGGTCATTAATTGATCACACAACTAATTATTTTTATAGCATGTATTCAAATTAGAACAAGAGGAATATGTCAAAGAAGAAATTGAATGGAAATTCATTGATTTTTATGATAACCAACCTTGCATTGATTTAATTGAAACAAAACTTGGAATACTTGATTTATTGGATGAAGAATGTAGAGTAAGTTTTTGTGTTTTGTATTTTTTATTTAGTTTGACTTTTAATTTGAACTTTTGTTTATAGGTTCCTAAAGGGTCAGATAGTTCCTGGGTAGAAAAACTATATACTAAATGTATAAAATGGAAACATTTCGCTAAACCTCGTTTTGGTAATCAGGCATTTGTTATTCATCATTTTGCTGATAATGTTGTTTATCAAAGCTCGGGCTTCCTTGAAAAAAATAAAGATACTGTTTTTGAAGATCAAATTAATGTTATTAAGAATGGTGAGGTAAGTTTCCTCATCTTTTTTTCTATATTTATCAAGTCTAAATAATAAATAATTAATATGACTATTATATTCAGATCAAATTAGTCAAAAAATTGTTTAATCCTGGTGAAGACGAACAGCCTAAACGGCTCGCTGTTCCAGGAGGTAAAGTTAAAATATCTGCTGCAAAACCAGCTCCAGTATCGTCATCGAGACAGCATAAAAAAACTGTAAGAATTTCCGGCTAAGATTATTTATTAGTGAGAACTTATATTAGGGGTAAGGGCGAATTTGTAGAACCCTCAAACCATCTTTATACCTTTCGACCTAATTTTAAGGATTTCAACAGTAAAAACGACTATAGTCTTAAATTATAGACTCTAACCGTTTTCATTGTCGAAGGCCTTAAAATTAGTCCGAAAGCTATAAGGATGGTTTGAGTAATTGTATAATTCGGCCTCCCTTCTGATATAAGTCCTCATTCAAAAAAGAAGCATGATTTACTTTCTGAATAAATTATTTCTTAGTTAATATTGAAATTACTTTTTTAGGTGGGATCACAATTTCGAGATTCCCTCAATATGCTTATGTCCACTTTAAATGCAACAACACCTCATTACGTTCGATGTATTAAACCAAATGACAATAAACATCCATTTGAATATAATCCTGTAAGAGCTGTTCAACAACTTCGTGCTTGTGGAGTGCTCGAAACAATACGAATCAGTGCCGCAGGATTTCCTTCTGAGGCAAGCAATTTATATAATTATTTATTACTATATTAAGGTAGTTCTTTCACAAATGCAAAAATTCAAGAAGTCTTTGAAACTTGGAATATAAGTCATTAAAAGCATAATAAACACACTGTTAAAATTTTAAGACGATTTACCACACCAAACATGAAATAATTGCAATTAAAAATGACATTTTTTACATATGATAGATTAGGAAAGGGTGGGAAAATGATAATTATTTTATTTTTTTTCATTGAAGGACTTTCACCATCTTGATGAAAAACTAATATTTGTTAGAATAATATATTCTGAGTAACTTAAAAAAAATTGAAATTATACCTCTTAGTTTTGATAAAAAACAAAAAACAAACATATTTGGGGGATTATTTTTAGTGGAGGGGATGAAGATCAATGACTTGGAAACGATCCGTCTAGTACCTATGTGTGTATCCATATAGAGATTTCGTAGTGTGAGTGGTACAGTCTCGTTAAAAAACATAACCTAAAATTTTAGTTCGGTTCATATTTATAGAATGGTTACGAGGCTAAAACTTTTTGTGTGGATTGTCGCGAAAGAACCTCCTTAATACGAAGAATAAAATAAAAAAATTATTTTCATTACATTTTTATTTTACTTTGAATATATTTATATAAGGTATTTCCTTAATTTATAAAAGAATTTTAAATTTAATCTTATAATAATTTAATTTTAATGTACAAGAGTCAATATTTCAATTTAACATTCTTTCCTTTTCTTTCGTCTTCTATTCTTTCGTTTTCTACGGTAACACACTTTAAATTTGCGAACTCTTTTCCTTTTTGGGCACTTATCTTTCTGTTGAACTGTTGAATCAGTTATAGCTTCACTTTCACTAGTTGGGGCAGTTGATATTGATGTTTCCGTTTTACTTTCATAAGCATCCTTAGGTATTAAACTGTCCGAGGAACTCCTTTCCATATCATCATATTTCTATAATAGAAAAGAAATGGGAATTAAGAAAAACATTTTTATCAATCACCTTAATAGAAATAGAGTAATCTTAAACCATGAAATATATAGACACGCCCTCTGCTACTCTCCGCACAGAGTGAAGTGAGGCCAACATCGCCTACCGATGACTTCACGTTCTCGCATAAATATTTTGGTTATATTAATTTAATATTAATTTGTGATTATTGGAATCCAAAATAAATAATCTAAACTACGATAAATTTATCTCAATGTATAATAATTCCTATAGTGGCCATGCTATTTCTGGCTGTTCCTACCTACAGATGACGTCAAGTTCTATAGGAGATGTTGGCCTCACCAAATCGACACCAGGGCGTGTCTATATATTTCATTGGTCTAAGAAAGTAATAGTGTTGTATGAGATTCTAATTCCAAGCATATTGCTGATATCCTATTATATTTAGAGGGCCTGAAAGGGTGATAAGGGGATTATTATGATCTTATGTTATATACACACCAAAACGAAAACTTTTAGCGTAATTTGCTCTAAAAAAGTCAATCCTCAATTGAAGTTATTGAATCATTTTACATTTTCATTATTAAAAAAAAATTATATTGGTACTCTGAACCAACTTATAGTAATTTATTTAATAATATAATTTATTAATGCAAATAAATTCTTAGCAATGAAAAAGTGGTAAAACTGTAGGATTAGAGCTGACAGCCCTGACAATATGTAAATAAATAACAAAATTATTTAGATATAAAAAAAATTTAATTAATTGCTTAATTAAGTGTTGTTCAGTTCGTTTTGGTAACAGTTCAGCTCAGTTCTTAAAAATTGAAATCTGTCCTCTTCAGGCTTATAGTGTTATTTTTTGGTAAAGTAACATTCTTAGAAATCATAAGATGGTGTCATCTATTAAATCCGATGGAATGGAATATTTTTAATTATATATCAGAGGGGTTGTTTTTCACCCCCTCGGGAATCAAACCCGAGTGCCAGTAACAGCAATCCGGGCCATTTGGCTCACCTGCGGGATGCGAAACTCTCTGACATATGTAAACGCGTTAAATATTTTACTCAATGATTGCTATCGTAATTTGTAAAATTTCGCGATATAGTGATTCTAAATTTAAACATATAGCCATGCCATATAATTTAAATAAAAATCGTTGAGTGTTTCGAATTTTGAAGAGATTCAAAACTGACTTTTCCTAATTGAATATGAAAGATTTCAATTTGCCAAAGGTCAAATTTTCTTAGAAATCATAAGATTGTGTCATCTATTAAATCCGATGGAATGAAATATTTTTAATTATATGTCAGGGGGTTGTTTTAATAGATGACACCATCTTATGGTTTATAAGAAAATTTGAATCTATTACCATCGGCAAATTGAAATCTTTCATATTCGTAAAGTAACATTATTTGAAAAAAAAGTCACCGTACGCCCTATCGGGCGAAGCCGTCTGCTCTAGTTCTCCAAGTGACCTGAAAAAGTATATTTATTTATTTATTTATTTATTTATTTCAACGGCATGTGCCTTTAAAAACATTACAAAAAGTAATACAAAGAAACACTACTTAGTGCAAAAGTAGAGAAAAAACAATAATGTTAAACATACAAATACTAAACAACAACAGAGTAAATCAGATATAATAATTATGATAGTGAGTATTTAAATATATGAAAGTGTGTTTATTTTTATAATTCTAGACATTCTGTTGGTATCTATAGTAAAATTCAAAACGCATGTTTTTTGGGAAAGGGCGTTATAAGCGATGCTTAATCTATAAATAGGGTTGGTTTCGGAATGACGTGTAAATGGAACTGGTGGATAGAATGGTTGATTCTGTCGTAGTGGGTAACAGGGATTGTTCAGTGGAAAAAGAATTTTAAGCTCAGGACAACGAATGGTATCAGACATAATTTTAAAAGTGAATAAGTTGTCGGAACATATATATAAACAAAATGTGGCATTTACGTATTAACGCCACCGCAGCTACAGATTTGGCGGTTTTTAAAGCGCCGCTACTGACGACGGATTCTTTTAGAAAATGAATATTAATTAAAAAATAATTAGTAAATACCCAAAAAAATTCGAATATGTAAAAGTCGTTGGCGGTTCGGTTAAGATATATTCAGTTCGGCTCGTTTATCTTCATTTCGGGCTGGCATTTAGGCTAACGCCAACCTAATCGCCTAAAAACCAACCCGTAATGAAATTATACGAGCCGAACCGAACCTTCCAAAGTTTGTTCGGGAACCCATTTTTTTATCTAAATGAACCGAGATGATGAATAGAACTGAACCTATGAAAAGTTTTAAAAGTGAAAATTGCCAACGCCCACTGGCGCTCACTTGAGACAATTTTTTTTTTTAATGCAATCTAATGCAAGAAGGGGTGCACCAGTAAAGATGCAGCTCCTATGGATCTCGAAAGACCCTTGCATTACCGAGGAGAAGGGAAAGTTGATTAAGTGAGAGGGTGTAGACGTAGGTGTCTATGCACCCCGGTTTTGAAGGTTTGAAGATTATAGGTGCCTGGGAAAGATGGAGGCTGGGAGAGAGTTCCAGTTCCTTGAAGTCATGGGGATATATGTATTGGCGAATGAGGTGGTCCGGCACTTTTCCAATTTAACCTCGAAAGAGTGTTGGGAGTCGGCAAAACGCGTGCTACGTGCAAAGCAATTTGAGACATCACAGTCCATAAACTCAATTTCAGTTCAAATTCGTAGTTTAAAATATTATTTGTAGCTGCGGTGGCGTTAATACGTAAGTACCCAAAATCTTTTCTCTATGATTAGCGTTCATTCACTTTTTTGTATCTTCAAAATATCGCTTAAAATCATATATAACCTAATTTACTCCAGAAAAGACTATGATATTCTTATTCAGCGTCAAAAAATGTTTGGTAGGTTCCAAAATATTTGGACGGTAAACTGCATTCTTGCCTAAAAAAGTAAATTTTTTTATTACCTTATATCGAAAATATTTCTGTCCATGTTGACATAAAAGTCCAAGTTGAACTCCTTTATATAATGCATGTCTCACAAGAGTTATAATAGATGGATGTGCTTCTCGACCTTTAATTTTAAGTTTTTGTTGAATAAATCGAATAATTTCTCCAATGGATGAACCTTCCGATGAGTCGAGACTATCAATTGCATCAAGAGTTTGAAAAAGCATACGACTTTTGAGCGGCATTTTGCGAAAATTTTGTCCGAAAAATAATATATTTCATTCATCCATTATTAAATAAATTTGTTTATTTAATTCTAAAGAAAATTTTGTTTATTTATTTTAATTGGACTATGACGTCAAATTATGTATCTATTTATCGAAACCAATGGAGACAAGATTCACTTTGAGAATTGATGGAAAAGCAGCCCAAGAATAATGAAAAGTAAAAATTCAAAATAAAATAATTTATTAGAGTGTCATTTTCACTCTTTTAAAAACCAACTATTCGGAGGATATTTTCTCTTTCTTCAGGGTTTAAAAAGGCGAACGAAAGAAGCTTTAAACTACCTTCCTTTTTGTCTTTAACTTTAGCTTTTAGTTTGTTTGTTGTTCTGATTTGCTATTAATATGAAAGAAATTATGTTGATGTTAATAAAATAGTATTAATACTAATAAATATAAAATTATTTAAAAATGTTTATGCGTATTGAGAGTACTTATTTAATTATCATCATACATTAAATTATTTCGACTACTAGACTACTTTTGATATAAAACTATGTCTTTAAATAATAATAATAATTTTTTCAGGTGGAGTTATGCTGATTTCTTCCAACGATATAGAGTTCTTTGCCGATTCAAAGATATTAATCGCCGAGACATGAAAGTTACTTGTGAAAGAATTCTTGTATTCATTAAGGTAATATCATTTCGAATAATCTTAGAAATTTATCAATGTTTTCAAAATGCTCAACAGAAAAATTTATAATAAAATAAATAAATGAACATTTCAAGATAACAGCGATTCGATGAGAATATTTCACCTTCATTGAACGAATAAACATAGAGTAGTTTTTAAGGAATTTGGTGTTGGTACTTGGTGAAACATTTTTTAAATTATTGGATAAAAAATACTTGGTAGGTTTCACAAGATATATATATATATCGAGATTAAAGTCTCTCCAAAAATAAATTCGTTTTATTTTAATATCTTAATGTGAAACCTACCAAATATTTTTTATCCAATAATTTAAGGTAGTTCTTTCACAAATGCAAAAATTTAAGAAGTCTTCGAAACTTGGAATATAAGTAATTAAAATCATAATACACACACTGTTAAAATTTGATGACGATTTACCACACCAAACATGAAATAATTGCGATTAAAAATGAAATTTTTTACATATGATAGATAGGGAAAAGGGTGGGGAAATGATCATTATTTTATTTTTTTTTCATTGAAGACCTTCACCATCTTGATGAAAAACTAATATTTGTTAAAATAATATATTCGGAGTAACTTAAAAAAAAATGAAATTATTTATCACGTAGTTTTGATAAAAAATAAAAAAAAACATATTTGGGCGATTATTTTTAGTGGAGGGGATAAAATATCAATGGCTTGGAAACGATCCATTCATAAATAGAAAGTAGTACCGTAAAATGTACAGTCACGTTAAAAAAACATAACCTAAAATTTTAACACCGCCCATATTTATAGAGTGGTTACGAGGATAAAATTTTTTGTATGGATTGTCGCGAAAGAACCTCCTTAAACATAGAGTAACCGAAATGTCACCGATTTGAAATAACAAAAGGATGAGCTATTCATTGAGCAGTCAATGTATTTATATTTTAATTATTATATTAAATGAATTCAGTTCTTTATAAAAAGAATCATGAAACGTTTATTAATTATTCATACGATTTGGAGATATTCACCCTTTTTCACTCAAAAATGGTAAAATGTAGTTGTTTATAAATTTCTTTTAATAAACGTTTTATGATTGTTTTTATAAAGATATGTATTCATTTAATACGATAAAAAACAATTAAAAATTTATTTTAAAATATTTTACGAGGATAAGTCAAAAATTACCTACACTTTTCGTTCTACAACTTTATACTAAGATAGGAGGCGGCCACATGCGCATGCGTTTGGTTGGCGCGTCTGTGGTCATGTGTGCGGAATTTAATCACGATCGCGTCAGTTGTCGTCTAGCTACAACAGCATAAGCATGTCAGCTCCGCCATCAGATTTCACCAAAGAAATGCAACGAGGAGTGGTCAGAGGGTGTGAAGGGTGCTGAAATTCATCGGAGATTTTTGTCACAATACGGGGAAAGTGCTTTATCTCGTAAAAGCGTTTTTTTATTGATCGAAATGTTTAAAAGTGCCCGAACACAAAAGAGGGAGCTGGGCAACCGTCAACTTTGAGACCCTGGAACACTGGACCAAGTGGATTGCTAAAGGTGGAGACTATATCGAAAAATAATGTATCTGTTGTACACCTATCTTAGTTTAATAAAGTTGTAGAACCAAAAGTGTAAGTAATTTATGACTTATCCACGTATTTATCACTAGGCTACAAAAGCGTTTGTATGGAAAATTAATTAAATAGGTCATGGTCATTTTTGACAAATAAATAAAACACTCATGGACTGTTTATAACATTATTTCGGAAAGGAAAAAATATTTTAATAATATTGCTGTTCTGTTTGAAATTTAATATAATATCAAAATAGTCTTTTACAACTTTACTGTAAAAAAATAGTTTTTAAAACAATATACCTATATAAGCTTTTTGTTAGATGTTTACATTTTTGATAGTTGAATAGTTTTTGAAATAAACCAGATTATTCATTGTTTAATATACGTATCGATCATTGATGTAGGCATCGAATCGTCACTTCATATATTTATGTTTGTGTATATTCATTAGCGTTTTAATAAATAGGTATATTAAACAGTGCATTAGGTTTATTTCAAAAATTTCTGATAAACTTGTTTAATACAGTAAAAATAAATATAATAAAATTTTTCTAAATTTTCAATCTGAAATTGGCCAATAATTTGTGACTATTACTAAAAAGAGAAAAATTGAAGAAAAAACATATTTTTTTAAATTATTGTTGTTTTTATTTTAGGATCAAGATAAATATAAATTCGGAAAAAGTAAAATTTTCTTCCGCGCTGGTCAAGTAGCTTATCTAGAAAAACTCCGAGCTGAAAAACTTCTAGCTTGTTGTATTACTATTCAAAAACAAGTTCGAATGTTCGTTTGCCGCAAAAAATACCTGAGACTAAAAAAAACAGCTCTTGGCATTCAACGTTATGGAAGAGGATTACTTGCTCGAAGGTACTTTTCATTTATTTTGTTGTTTTTTAAAATGACTTTATATTGTTTAAAAAACAGTTTCAATTATTTTGCATTATTATCTTTTAGTGTTTTTAGAACTTGAATATAAATTTTACCGTTTGTTTTATTTTAAACAGTGAAAATGTTTATTGTGATGATACTCTAAAAAAATGCCACAAAAATTGACACAATATGTATATGCATTAAGTATATAAACTTAAGATAGGGTCTTAACATTTCAATGAGAACCCCAAAAAGCATTCTACAGAGCTGAACTACCGCCGATCCTAAGGGCCAGTCGGTTGCTTGATATTTAATAATGGGTGAAGTAAAAAGTTCTGAGCCTTTCCGCTTGATGGACTTTATTGAGTCATATCTCACGATGTATGCGTCGCATCTGGTCATTATAACTGACCCTAGTAGCACACTACTTTCAAACTATATAGTAACTATATAGTGCCCATATAGATTCTCAAAATCTATATAGGCACTAGTAGTTGCTATATAGTTTGAAACATTGTGCTACTAGGAGCGATTTAAAGGTGACATAACGCTTTAAAAAAAGTTATTTAAGAGTTTTGTGTTTGGTGAAGCCAGTTGTGTGTTAGAGCGTTCCAAAATGGAGGTAAAAAAAAAGAGAAAATTCGATACATTCTTCAGTACCACTACGACCAAGGGGAAAAAGCGGGGCAGGAGGCCAAAAAATTTGTGCTGTTTATGGACCCAATACAGTATCGAATGCAACAGGAAAGTGGTGGTTCCAACGATTCCGTTCTGGTAATATGGACGTCGAAGATGAGACACGCTCTGGTAGGCCAATCGTCGAAAATGTCGATAAAATCATGGAAATTGTCGAGTCCGACCGGCATGCGAGCACTTATTCCATTGCCCAGGAACTGAAGATTAGCCAGAAATCCGTTTGGAACCATTTGAATAAGGCTGGTCTCAAGAAGAAGTTCGATGTATGGATGCCACACGAATTGACGCAAAAGAACCTTTTGGACCGAATTGATGCCTGCGATTCTTTGCTAAAGCGTAACGAAATCGACCCATTTTTGAAGCGGGTGGTGACTGGCGATGAAAAATGGGTCACATACGAGAACAACAGGCGAAAAAGATCGTGGTCCAAGCACGGTGAACCGGCCCAAACGATTGCCAAGCCCGGATTTACGGCCAAGAAGGTTTTACTGTGTGTTTGGTGGAATTGGAGAGGAATCATTCACTATGAGCTGCTCCCATCTGGGCAATCACTCAATTCGGACCGATATTGTCAACAACTGACAAGATTGAAGCAGGAGATAGACGAGAACCGCAAATTTTGAAAAACTTAAGTAGAATTTTCTTCTGAAATGGCTTCCATTTCTTGCTGAATATTCAGCTTCAATTACCGCAATGTTGTCGGATTATTAGCGTATACCTTGCTTTTAAGGTGTCCCCATAAAAAGAAGTCTGCTGGACTTAAATCGGGACTCCTCGGAGGCCAGGTTATGTCACTCCCCCCCCCCATGAAATTAATTTCTGAGGAAACCCATCCCTTATCACGCGCATGCTCTCATTCGAAGTGGGACACGTGGCTCCATCATGCTGAAACCATGTGTTTCGATTGTATCCTCGCGAATCTTGCAACTTCGAATGAGATAAGGGATATGTTTCCTCAGAAACTGATTTTACGGAGAGGTGACATAACCGAGGAGTCCCATTTTAAGTCCAGCAGACCTTTTTATGGGGACACCTTAAAAGCAAAGTATATAGTAAATAATCCGACAATATTGCGGTAATTGAAGCTGAATATTCACCAAGTAATGGAAGCCATTTCAAAAGAAAATCCTACTTAAGTTTTTCAAAATTTTCGTGCCCATTTGAAAGAGTGTCGCAACAGCCAAGGACGTCATCTTGATGATTTAATTTTCAAAAACTAAAATTACATTTAATAACTTTATATTGTATAAGATTAAAACGCTTTTAAATATAATAGTTTTGTTTTGAGGCGACTGTTGGTCAGTGGTTAGAGTGTTGGGTCGCTGACTCAAAGTACGCTGGTTCGAGATTGAGTCTCGGCAAATCAGATATTTGCAGTCGCCTCCTCTTGGAATGCAATGACAACCTACCAAGAGTATAATTGCCTAGTAACCTCTCCAAACTAGCCGTTCGGAATCGGCGTTAAAAAGTAGGTCCCGTATATCTGTGTAACAAACAGCTAAACACACTCAGCACAGGTATATGTGGAGAGGAGCCGAAACGTCAGGGAGACCTGATATGGCACTTAAAAGAAGAGTTTTGTTTTCTTTCTATTTTCAAAAATGAATTTCTTTCTGGACCATCCTATATATTATTGAAAGTATTGGGAACTATCTTATTACTTATATGCATATCTTTATATCACGAGAACATTTCATTGTTAAAATATTCAGTAAATCAGAAATTATTTATTCTTGTAAAAACTAGAGTTAGCTGGGTGTGCCCTTTACTGTACAATTAATAGACAATAATATCTAAGGGAAGAAAATATAATTTTTTATTTCAATTTAAAGAAAAGCTCAGCACATCCGACGAACTCGAGCTGCTACAACTATTCAAAGACATATTCGTGGCTGGTTACATCGAACTCGGTATAGGCGACTTCGGCATTGCATTCTTGGACTTCAGACCCGAATTCGAGGATATCTCGCTCGCCAACGATTCACTGAACTTAAACGAAACGCTAAGGTATGTATATATATTAACATTAGAAGTATTTTCTTATTATAAATACACTGGAGAATCGATTGAAAGGTAGACCAAGGATAATGAAAAGTACAAAATCCGAATATAATTTTTTGGAACATCTTTTTTATTCTCTGAAAAACCGACATTTCGGAGTATCTTCCCTCCTTCAAGTCTCATAAAAGTGAATAAAGTAAGCATCTAACCACTTCATTCTTGTCTCCTTTAAAAATGCCTGTTTGTAGTTATAGTTGGCCATTAACATCAAGAGAATTTCAAAATTCAATCACTCTTAAAGGAGGCCAGTATCAAGTGATCACAAGCTTTCTTCATTGACATTTTAAAATACTAATCATAAGTTTCCTGTATTTGATTCGATCGCGAATCGAATGCAGATGATTTTTGTCAAATATTAAGTGAAAATAATATCCGAATTTATATAGGTATTTCTAACTTGAAATAATGAAGTTGATTTTCTCATTAATATATCAAAGAATAATTAACACATTAATGAGAATTGTTTTTGATCGGGCTTTTTAAACTAGATATATATCGCGAGACTACTGCTGGTTGAAGCTATTGGAGTCTGCTGAGTTTAAGAGTTTAAGTCTGGACCAAGAGAGAATGAAAAAGATGTGATCCATGACACTTTTTATATCAAACACTGATATTGACCATATATCTTGTTTAAAAAGGGCGATCAAAAACAATTCTCGTTAATGTGTTAATTATTCTTTGATATATTAATGAGAAAATTAACTTCACTATTTAAAATACTAAGGAAGGAGGGAAACGTCGGTTTTTAAGGTAGTTCTTTCACAAATGCAAAAATTCAAGAAGTCTTCCAAACTTGGAATATAAGCCACTAAAAGCATAATAAACACACTGTTAAAATTTGAAGACGATTTACCACACCAAACATGAAATAATTGCAATTAAAAATGAATAAAAATGAAATGGTAGATTGGGAAAGAGTGGGGAAATGATCATTATTTTTTTTCATTGAAGGACTTGACCATCTTGATGAAAAACTAATATTTGTTAGAATAATATATTCTGAGTAACTTAAAAAAAATTGAAATTATCTACCACGTAGTTTTGATAAAAAATTATATAAAAAAAAAAAAACATTTGGGCGATTATTTTTAGTGGAGGGGATATACGATCAATGGCTTGGAAATGATCCATTCATAAAGAGAATATAGAAAAAGTACAGTCACGTTAAAAAAACATAACCTAAAATTTTAGCACCGTTCATATTTATAGAGTGGTTATGAGGCTAAAACTTTTTGTGTTGTTTGTCGTGTTACCTCCTTAAGAGAGTAAAAATGGCCTTCCAATAAATTTTTTTTCGAGATTTATACTTTTTATTATTCTTGAACTGCCCTTACGTCAATTCTTCATTTATATTAATAATTTAATTTAGAATTCTATCTATATTGAATACAAATTTTTTCTTTGTATAAATTAGGCTGTCATTATTCAACGATGGGTTCGAGGCTGGCTTGCTCGGAAACATTATGCTCGAGATTTACGATCCATTATTATTGCTCAAGCAGCTGTGCGACGACTACATGCGAGAAGACGCTTTAAAGAACTCAAACGTGAAGCACGAAGCGTGGAGCATGTTAAAAAACTTAACAAAGGACTGGAAAATAAAATTATTTCTCTTCAACAAAAACTAGGAGAAGTGGTATGTTTATTTCTATTGAGCTCCTCTAAACCTTTTTCTTTTTTATTCTAGTGAGTTTTTTAATGAATATATTTTTGACAATACTGTCTATAACATAAGCTCTATGTTAATTAAATAGGCTTGAAACTTTTTATGGTGTTTCAAGGTGAAAAAAATATATTTCTTTTTTTTCCTACTTTTCGACAGGTGCTTAATCATGGAACTTTAAAATAAAATGTATTCATACATATTGCTGACATGTTTCTGTGAACTCCGTTTATCTTAGGACGGGTGGTCTAACAAATTGATATAAGCAATATTTTGTCCGGAAACTTAGCGGGAGCAATCTTTATTCACACATATATGTTCAAACAATTCAAGATTCTTACATAAACAATGCTTTCAAGACGCACTCAGTTTACAAAATAAACTGACACGTTCTGATGTGGCCATTTGACTTTACCATACAACCTGGCCCCTCACTTATATTTAATATTTAATAAAATTATTTATAATCATGTAGGGGGAGGGTTAGTTTTTGCATTTTTAGACTTCTGGGGGTCCACTGATTATGTATACAAAATTTGGTTGAGTTTGCTCAAATGGCCTAGATTTTTAATTTTTAACCCCCTCTCCACCCCCCTTAATTTTGGGTCGACTTGCACCAAAATCTAATCAGCTCTTAATCTCAATGCACCAAAACTACGTGTGAAATTTGGTTTTGATATTCACACTAGTTTTTGAGCTAGCTCGTCCACAAAAATTTAGTAACGCACAGACTAACAGACATTTTGACAAAACAATTATTATCTCGAAAAATATAATTTTTTGATGTTCACTTGTTAGGGCTTTTTGTAGACCGGTTTCGCTCAATTTTTTTAATCAAAATAGTTTCAGCCGTTTTTGAGATATTTCGAAAAAAAGAAACAAAAAAAAAACACTTTTTTCATGCACGATTACAATACTTGACCATACCCTGTATGGTAAAGTAAAAATGCATACAACATTCACAGTGTAAAACAACATTCGGAATGATATTCGCCCATCTTCGGTAGTTTATAATAGGCTACAATTACTACAATTGATATTAATATAGAAAATTTGTTTGGGAAAGGGGGAAAAAAGCAAATGTTTTCCACTGTCACCTTAGTGACTTGGTATCCTTTGCAAAAACATTTTGTTTTTAGTCCCCTTTCCAACCAAATTTCTTTTAAAAATATCAATTGTCCTAGTGAAGCGACTGTGGGTCAGTGGCTAGAGTGGCTGACTCGAAATTCGCTGGTTCGAGACTGAGTCTCGGCAGATCAGATATTTGCAGTTGCCTCCTTTTGGAAAACAATGGCAACCTACCAAGAGTATATGTTAATTGCCTAGTAACCTCTCCAAACTTGCCGTTCGGAACCGTTCCTAAACATCAGTGCCCTATCCTAACACATGTTCTTGAAATACTAATCCTCAAGATTCGTGAACTTGTCTTTCAACTTTTCATATCTCTTATCTTTACATAAGATATTTCTCTTTTATTCTTGTATTTATTTTTTACTAAATAAAGTGGCAAATCACAGTAGCATATTTATCATGATCTTTAGAATTAATTAATTTTTATTATTACAATTCTATTCATTGGTATAATTAAAAAAAGGTATGTTAAATAAAAATGTTAATTCATTTTTTCATTTTTTCCTTAGAACAAAGAAAACAATATTCTCAAACAATCACAAATAGAAGCTCTAGAATTACGGGCTAAGATTGAACCAATGAGACGTCTTGAACAAGAGATTAAACGTATGACGACTATCATTCACGAAAGGGACCAAGAAGTCGCTGAACTCAAAGGACTTGTGGAATCAGAACGTGCTGAAAAAGTTGATCTTGTCAATGAACGGGTGAAATTAGAAAAAGAACATCGTGAATCCGAGAAAATAAAAAAGATTGAAATTTTACAACTTGAGCAACAGCTCAATGAGTTAAATGAAAAATTGACAGAAAATCAACGAGAGGCTGAAGGTAAGGATTTCAACAAATGTTTTTATTTGTAAACAAAGCTGTTGATTTAAGCGTCAATTACACGAGGCTATTTCTCCCTATTAGCTAGATATATGATCTTTTTATCAATGATTTATTAATTTAATTGAGGATATATATCTCGTAGGGACGTGACAAAAATAATTTCATTAAAAAGAATTTGTCAAATGTGAACCTAGTAGTAGGTAGTACTAAAGCAACCTCGTGTAATTGATGCTTAGTTTGGTACAGGCTAATAATAATTTCATTTAAACATTCATTCATTAATTCTTATAATTTTTATTTAAAGTACTTATTTCATAATCAGTAGAGATTGTGGTGTTGGTGCAAGGTGAAACATCTTTAATAAAGATAAGAGTAAATAAATATTTTATTTAATATGGATTTACTATGAGTTAAGGATACTGGGTCACTTATTTCACATTAAAATTAAAAAATTAAAAGATATAAACATTTTTTTTTATTTTTAAATTTATATATTTCGGGCTATCAACCCATCTTCAGGAAATACAGAAAGTAACTCAGTACTTTAGTTACTTTCTGTATTTCCTGAAGATGGGTTGATAGCCTGAAATATATATATTGAAAAGAAAAAAAAAGAAAATTTTTTTATATCTTTTAATTTTTTAATTTTAATGTGAAATAAGTGACTTAGTATCCTTAACTCATAGTAAATCCATATTAAATAAAATATTTATTTACTCTTATCTGTACTTATTTCACATAACAATTAGAATAAAATTATTTGTAAGATTTTTTCGGATTAATTATCCGCTATATCGTCCCTTCAGACAAGCACGGCGGAACGATCTTAGGCCAGGGGGATCAAAACTTGGAAAGTGATCTAGGCCTACCGGGGGTCTGGGGGGTATGGAATCCAGGAAACGAGGGGACTGGGGGCCCTCCCCCAAAAAATTTTTCAGGAAAATTAGTACAATTTAACCCATTTTTATGCAGTTTGTAGCTGTGGTTTTATTGAAAACTGAAAGAAAAAAAGAGTTCAAATTTTTGTTTGTAGTTATAATGTTTGGGTTTAGGTTCAAAAGGTAATAAAATAAAGTTGTTTTTGGGTATAGTAACGGTAAAATTTCTTTCTTTAGGTGGTCCTCTGACACCCTGACCCCACGGTTCCGCCGTCACTTATTCGAATCTGATAGTCAGGTTAAATTTCCGAAAGGAAGATACCTCACTCCTTTCAATATATAATCAAACATATCTAATTATACCTTTGATTACACCTTTAAAAATATTTTCAATTCAACTTTTGCGGAGATAATCGTTCTGGTATTTTGAATTCATCATTCCATTGAAATAGATGTGGTGTTTTTTAATTTCGAGACATTTGTTTCGCAATAGTTAAAATAATAATTTTTTTATTCTATATTATTATTATTATTATTATTATAGACAAAAGGGCAGGTCTCAGTTCGAACCTAGAACCTCGCTTAACCAGCGCTAAACTTTATCCAATTGAGATCCCAGTCTAACCCAGACCAATTCATGATGTTGGTTTCAGGATCTGGTTTCTCTATTGGTTAGAACATTGTATTACTTATGAAAGATCCCGGTCTCGAACTTAGAAATATAAATTTTCTTTATTCTCTAATTTAATTTGATACACACCAATTAATAAATCCTTGAAATCAGCATTACTAAGTTTGAAAGTTTTTTTTTATTTTATTTATTTTCGTCGAGAACAGCCCATTTAGACAGCACATAAGTATTTTTTTTTCAATTTAAGGAGGTTCTTTCGCGACAATCAACACAAAAAGTTTTAGCATCGTAACCACTATAAATATGAACGGAACTAAAATTTTAGGTTATGTTTTTTTAACGTGACTGTCCACTCACACTACGAAATCTCTATATGGATACACACATACTAACGACTAGCCGGATCGTTTCCAAGCCATTGTGCTTATATCCCCTCCACTAAAAATAATCGCCCAAACATGTTTTTTTTTGTTTTTTATCAAAACTACAAGGTAAATAATTTCAATTTTTTTTTAAGTTAGTCCGAATATATTATTCTAACAAATATTAGTTTTTCATCCAGATGGTGAAAGTCCTTCAATGAAAAAAATATAATAATGATCCACCCTTTCCCTAACTACCCTATGTAAAAAATGTCATTTTTAATTGCAATTATTTCATGTTTGGTGTGGTAAATCGTCTTCAAACTTTAACAGTGTGTTTATTATGCTTTTAATGACTTATATTCCAAGTTTCAAAGACTTCTTGAATTTTTACATTTGTGAAAGAACTACCTTAACATGATTAATATAATTTTGTATTTCATGATAATTTTAATTATTTAATCCTATTTAAAAAGTTTGAAAGTTCGATTAATGAAAATTTTTAGCTTCATAGTCAAAGCCCAAAAAACTTCATAATCACATAACGTTAAGTTCTAACAAAAAGTTTACTATTTGATTGATTTCAGAAAAATTAAAATCTGGAGTAGAAGGATTGAAGAATATGCTTTTAATGGAAAGTGAACAAGAGCGTACAGCGTATCAAAATCTTCTTCGTGAATTCCATGCACTTGAATCCCATAATGAAGAGCTTGAAATGGAAATGACTCGATTCCGAGGAGGAAATGCTAATTCATCAAATAGAGGCCATAACCGCTCTCTCTCTAACGCGTCAACAGTTAGCGTGGCGGAAGATGTGTATAGCAGTACCCTTGATTTACCGGATGATGACACTGGCTATGGCTCTGTTCGATCAACTTCCACTCTTCCTCATCATGCTCGTTTGGATAATATCGACTGGCAACAACCTCCACAACCTGCACCAAGAGAACATATTAATAAACAAGAAACTAGTCCAGATAGTTCAACGAAAACAAATGAACCGGTATGTAATTATTTTACAACTAATTTTATTATTTCAAAGAGTGATTCAAGTTTTAGACAATTGTTTCTATTAAAAACTGACATGGTTTAGATAGAAATTTTATTTAATTTTATATTAAGGAGGTTCTTTCGCGACAATCCACACAAAAAGTTTTAGACTCGTAACCATCTATAAATATGGACAGTGTTAAAATTTTAGGTTATGTTTTTTTAACGTGACTGTACATTTTACGCTACTACATTCTCTTTATGAATGGATCATTTCCAAGCCATTGATCGTATATCCCCTCCACTAAAAATAATCGCCCAAATATGTTTTTTTTTTATTTTTTATCAAAACTACGTGGTAAATAATTTCAATTTTTTTTAAGTTACTCCGAATATATTATTCTAACAAATATTATTTTTTCATCAAGATGGTGAAAGTCCTTCAATGAAAAAAAAATAAAATAATGATCATTTTCCCACCATTTCCCTAATCTACCATATGTAAAAAATGTCATTTTTAATTGCAATTATTTCATGTTTGGTGTGGTAAATCGTCTTAAAATTTTAACAGTGTGTTTATTATGCTTTTAATGACTTATATTCCAAGTTTCGAAGACTTCTTGAATTTTTGCATTTGTGAAAGAACTTCCTTAAATGCTTTGATATAATTATCACAGAATTTGCAACGAAATTTTCTTTGGAGAGAGACGGACTGGTAGAACTTTTAATTGAAAGTAATGGAAGCTCAGGGGTAGTGAGGAAACAAAAAAATTAACACATATCAAATAAGGTGTAATTTATTGGAATCCTTCCCCCTTTTCCTTCAATCGTCAATTAGCCTGACGGCCCGTTTCTGAATTTCATCCAGGGTAGCAAGAGAATATTTAGAGGCTCCTCTCCATAGATGAGAGCCGTATTCGAGCACAGGGGGGGGGGGATTTGGGCCTTGTAGATGATGAGAAGATGTAGGGTCGTGAAAAATCGCTTGGACCTGAATAAGTGGCCAATCTTCCTTGCTGCAGATTTCGCCACAGAGGAGATGTGTTCGTTCTAAGACAGGTCAGATGCGACAGAGACGCCCAACATGAATAGGCTGTCGCACATTTTCAGGGTATTCGAAAATCGAAGTGAATATCAGAGAAATTTTTATTTTCGCGCCTAGAAATTAGACAACATTGAGTCTTGTTTGCATTAAACTTAACTAAATTTTGAGAGCCCCATTTATTCAGTTTGTCTAGGTCGAGAGTGATTGATGAGGCAACATTGTTTCGATTATTCGGGAGTGAGGGTTTGCCGTGCAGAGTGCTATCGTCAGCGTAACAATGAGTGGGGTTTGACGTTTGATCGATAAGGTCGTTTATGTATATTAGGAAGAGCGTGGGGGAGATTACCGAGCCTTGGGGAACACCAGCATTTGTGAAGTAAGATTCAGATGACATTCCATCCACTACAACTTAAAAAACAAAACAAAAAAAATGTGTTAATTTTTTCTTTTCTCAATACCCCTGGGCTGCCTTCCATTACTTTCAATTATCACAGAATCTTCATACTTAAATAGATTCATGCCGTGAATGATTAAGAGGGAGGGAGCACTTGGAGAATTTCTATTTAAAGTCTATAAATAAGTCTTTTTCTTGTGAAGTACTAATCCATTGAAAATTTGATATATCGAAAAAAACAACAGATTTTGTGACAAAATAGCATGTTCAGATACTTTTAAGACATAACTAATGACAGAAATTTTTTAGCTTTTTAGAAAGATACCACCCAATCCTAAGTATGGCTACATATAGAAAACATAGATGTATACTTTATACATATAGTAGAAGAAGAGTGTGTTTCTTTGGTTTATTCTAAATATATATATACATTTTTAAAAAAAATTTTATTGATTAATCAAACATGAATTGTTTTTTCCTTTTTCATTTTGGTAGATGGATATTAGCCTCCTCGTAAAACTTCAACATCGACTCAACGATAAACAAAGAATCATTGCTAAACTTGAAAGAAGAATTGAAGAACTTGAAAAAGATAACAGTCCTAGAGATGATACAAGAGATAGTTTTAAAGTAAATAAATTAATATATGTTTGAATTAATACTTTCTTTATTAATGATATTCATCAATATTTACCTAATAGGTACAAGAAATGGAAATCGAGAATGCAAAACTTCGTGCAGATTTGAATCAATTACGCTTAGGATTTGCTGAAGGCAATCCTGAATCGACTCTAAAAGGTGTGCAACTATATTAACTAATATTATTAAATTTCTTTTAATTCCAAATCCATCACGTGCTTTTCCAAAACACCGCTTCACTTCTCCTATATAGAACAATCCAATTATTCCACACATTCCCAATTGTTAGAGGATTAACACCAAATTGTGATTTTCACTGTTGATTTTTTTTTCTTAATTATTTTTTCATTAAATTTTCAAATTTTAAATATTCATACGAAATGGCGGTTCGTGGTCATTTTTTATGGTGGGACCAGTTGTAAGAGCGATTTTGTTAAGGGAGAATGGTATGGGTTCTTGGTGAAATATTATAAACTTTTTTGTGAAACCTACCAGTATTTTATATTTTAAATTTTAAAAAGTTTCTAAAATTTTTCAAAATTTTCCTTACTTTATGTAAGAGCGATATTGAATAATCTTTTTTTGATTTTCTCTTTTATCCTATTTTTCAAGCAATTTTCTATCAGATTATAATTATTCATTTTTTGGCAGTTTATTAGTGGGAAACATATACTTATTTAATTAATTTTTTTCTTGCCAATGGATCAGGAAGACCAGGTTCAAGCCTAAATCATTGCAAAAATTTGACTGGCTATATTCTGATCCCTAGCAGGCCCGTTTTTAACCCTCGTGGCGCAATGGGCAAATTAAACAGGTGCCCCCCAATCTTCTCTATTCTCTTGCGCCTCCTTTGCGCCACAAAACCCTTGCGCCCATTTTGCCCATTTATAGAATCGGGCCTGATCCCTAGATCAATTTGCGCCCACTCACTTAAACACATACATATAAAAATATTCACTTAGTATCTGACCAAATGACTTTTGTTCCCTCCCGAGGTCAGGAAAATACGAATAGTAAACTACTTTGTTCATTTTAAAAACATTTGGTCACGCAACAAAATTACGGTTGAAACTGAACCATTTTAATACACATAGTGGCCGCTGGTATTGATAAAAGCACGCTCTTGCGAATGAATTTATCTGAAGAGGGTTAAGAACGGAAGTTATGGGAGAGAAGCATACAGGTAGAGGAACAAAAGCTAGGCTCTGGAGTCAGCTTGAATGGAATTAAACTGGTCAACAAAACTATTGAGAGAGTGTAGATGGATTTCTGAGTTACATTATATTTTAAGGTTATATTTAGCTTTCTCAGCTAGCTGAAAGTAATTAGAAATAAATTTATATATATAAAATTAAGGTTTTGTCTGTACATTGGTCCAATTCACGCCAAATTTTTGTTGCACACGTTTCAAGCAAAGTTATGAACGAAAACATCATCAACAAAATTCCTGTCTGTCTGTATGTTTGTGTGGTTTCCGCGAAAAGTTGCTCACGATTCACGTAAAAACGGCTGATGGGATTATTATGAAATTTCATATTCGCATCAGATGTCTTCTAACTTATCAAATCACTCCAAATTTTGGTTGCACACGTTTCAAGCAAATTTATGAACGAAAACACCATCAACAAAATTCCTGCCTGTCTGTATGTTTGCGTGGTTTCCGCGAAAAGTTTCTCACGATTCATAAAAACGTCTGAAGGGATTATTATGAAATTTAATACTCGCATCAGATATCTTCTAACTTACGTTTATACCTATATAACGTTTTGATGTTTTGACCCCAAAAGGGGGTTTCGTGGGGGAGGGAGGGGGGGGGGGCTCAAACGGTCAAAAAATGAAAATTCTTGCTCTTGGACCAAACTCAACCAAATTTTGTATAAATAATTTCTGAGTCACTAGAAGGCTAGAAATGCAAAAACTGGGTGCGGAGGGAGTGTGCGGGGGTGGAATGGGGGTGGGGTGAGCGAGTGAGGTGGAGTAAAGTGGATGCTAGCAAGAGGGCCGCCGAAGGCGGGCCTTGCAGCTAGTAATTTATAAAAAAAAATGCCTACAAAGGTTGAACATTTATTATTTTTGAGGGCAGGGGGGGGGGGGTGAAGTCCAACCCTTAATGACGAGCCGCCACTATTTTCATCTATATCTATATTATATAATTGCTATAAACTTTTTAAAGATTTGTTTAAAAAAAAACAGTTGTAATATTTTAATAATGTTAAGCTAAGGAATATTATGTGTACGAAAAACTCGTTGATTTGTCTGTTTATTAATGGTGTTGATCTTTCCCGTCACATTAAAAATTAATGTCAATTAATATTTTTAGAGAAAACAATTTTTATAAAGTACTATTTACAGAGATAAGATAATTTTTTATTATCAAAATCAATAAATTAAACCTCTTAATATCCGCGATAGTACTAATAAATTTTATCAAAAATTATTCAATGCTTAATAGTGTCTTTGCTTTGTTTGTCAAACCAGACAACGGTGGGGAAAAGAATGGTAATTGTCTATTTCAAGCAATATAAATCATCATTATTTATTCCTAATTTTGTATACTTAGTGCTTGAAAATTTATTTTATTTTTCAATTCTCAACGAATTTTCGTTTTTAAATTATTTATATTGATGTTTCTAATTTTAGAATAAGTTTATAATTCATATATGCATGGTTCAAGCTTGCTTTAAAAATTTCATTTTTTTTTTATAAATTCGCACTTTAATAATTTTTTCTCATTTCATTTTATTTTCTTAAATCTTTTCATATTCTGATTCTTTATAATCTCATTATATCTTTTATTAAAATTTTACCAAGGAGGATGGAAAATTCCCACCTCCATGATTTTAAGGAGCCAGTTGTATGTCGGTTGGTAAACTCTTTGTCAACGTTTAAAAAGAGTTTACCAACCGACATACAACTGGCCCTAACTCTCACACAATTTACGAAGTAAATAAATGATTCTTCTAAATCATGTTTAATATTCAAAACATTTTAGAGAATTGTTTCTAATCTTAGAATTTTTACAATACTCTAAGGGCCAGTTTTATGTCGGTTGGTAAAGTCTTTGTAAAAGTTGACAAAGGGTAAAACCTTAAAATTCCCCTTGTGCCTGGCGGGATGGCCAATCAGATGAAAGTGCTTGTCATCTGATTGGCCATCCGGCCGGGAGCAAAGTAAATTTTAAGGTTTTACCCTTTGTCAACTTTTACAAGGACTTTACCAACCGACATACAACTGGCCCTTAATCAAAATTCTTATATGTGTAAATTTACTGCCGTACTTTTAAGAAGCTCGAGTAACAATGAGAATTTAAGGCCCATCTTTAAAAGGAAATTTTTAGCAAATTAAATTATATTTATTTCGATTATTAAAAATACATTGTGTATCGAAAACAAAAAGTTAATAGAAAATAACAAAAATAGATTCTTAAAATAAAAACAAATGCCATACCCCCATATTTATTATTTTAAATTACGGATTAACTTTTTGGTAACGTTTACAAATATGGCAAAACTGTGATCATACCACAACTCTACAAAAAAAAATTTTTCTTGTCCTAAAGTTTATTTCATGATTTTTCTATTCATTGTGCACCAAAATTAAGGAAAAGTAACTATATATCCGTATAAAGTTTGCATTTGTAGTGGTTATAATAATAATAAACGACGGAAAAGGCCATTTTGACCTATTTTCGAGTCCCATTAGATATTAAACACCAATATTGAAATAAAAATATTTTGTTAACTTAATAGAAAACAAATTTATAATTTTCTCATTAATATATTAAAGAATAATTAACATATTAACGAGAATTGTTTTGATCGCGCTTTTTGAACAAGATAGGTATATATCGCGATATGGATCACCATCCAAGTGTCATGCGGGCTAAACGCAAAATGACGTTGGATTATAGCTAAATGGATCATATCTTTTTCATTCTCTCTTGGTCCAGACTTAAGAATCAGCAGACTCCAATAGCTTCAACCAGCAGTAGTCTCGCGATATATATCTTGTTTAAAAAGCGCGATCAAAACAATTCTCGTTAGTTTGTTAATTGTTCTTTAATATATTAATGAGAAAATTATACATTTATTTACTTCATTATTTCAAGTTAGAAATATATAAGTTCAGATATTATTTTCACTTAATATTTGACAAAAATCACTTGCATTCGATTCGCGATTGAAACAAATATAGGAAACATACGATTAATAGAAAACAGTTCCTCTTTGATTTTCAAATCACTTGTTTGTAACTCAATTAGAACTCGAGTTATAACTAAAAAAGTAAGACCATATGTTTTTATATATGTTTATTATCCTTTATAATCACGTAGTTTTAGTTTTTTAGTTATAACTCGAGTTCTAATTGAGCTAAAAACAAGGCGTAATTTGAAAATCAAAGAGGAAGCTGTTTTCTATTACTTCAACAAAATATTGTGATCTCAAATATTGCTATTTAATATCTAATGGAACTCGAAAATAGGTCAAAATGGCCTTTTTCGTCGTTTTGACCGATTATATCTCCAAAACAAGAGCTCATCGGTAATTTTTATGGTGATTTTTGAATTCAGCAGGTGGAAATATATAAGAATCAGCTATTTTTGAGCCCGAGATATTTTCATTGTTAGGCAGTGTAATTAATTGGTGGAGTAAAATATAAATAATAAATTTTTCTGGATGCAAAATTTATTTAAATTTTTAAAAAACTATTCTGAGAGACATTCAGCTTACCCTTCATGCATCTGTTCTTATCTTAAGTAGCTGGAAAACTTTCCAATTATATATACCGGGTGAGTTTTTTATCTTGAGACAGTCTTATAACTCAAGAACAGTGCATTATATAGAAAAAAGTTTCAAATAAAAGTTTGTTTATATCGAGGGGGAAACTAAACTACGCTATTGTTTGTCGACGTAGAACAGGCTTTCAAGGGTTTTTCAATCTCAAGTTCTGTTTTTTAAATGGAAATCTACATTTTTCTGTACGTCTACTTTATCTACAAAAAAAAAATTGAACAACTTTCATAAGAACTATTTTTTATACGACATCAAATAAACAAAATACATGAATCAATTAGATATCAAAAAAATCTTAATAATTATTTTTGACAATTATTCAATTTTGTTAGAGTTCGTGGCTGTGATGAAACTGTACTAGATGAAGGAGGAGGTATCAGCTAAAGATGGAATCACTGGGTTCAATAAAACACTTTTAATGAGACGTTTCGGCCTGAATTTTATTTGGCCATCTTTAGTCAATTAGGAGTTATACACGAAATGCGGAACACATATGTGATCGAACCAAGCCTTGTCAAAATTAAAAATTCTGAAACTTGTGGGTCCAGGCACGTTATGAATTCACATGAAGCTAAAAGAATTTTTAATTTTGACAAGGCTTGGTTCGATCACATATGTGTTTCGCATTTTGTGTATAACTCCTAATTGACTGAAGGTGGCCAAATAAAATTCAGGCCGAAACGTCTCATTAAAGGTGTTTTGTTGAACCCAGTGATTCCATCTTTGGCTGATACCTCCTCCTTCATCTAGTACAATTATTCAATTTAATTATCATATAATAATGAATAAATAATTAATTATAAAATAAATAATTATTAAATTGAAGAGTCACAACAATTAAAATAAGTGTTTATAATGATCTTAAAATCTCAAGTGTTATGGGGCTCCCATTGAAATGGATGTCGAGCGTTTTCCTGATAGAAATACACCCTCCCAAGCTTCATTTTATCGTGTTGTAAATCTGTTAAAAAAACAAGAAATGTAAAAGGTACGAATAAACTGAATCAGGCCAAAATAACGAAATTGGAACTGGAATTCATCCAGAAGACTTGCGATACACTCTGGAATGTCTCAGAACAATGTCGCAAAATTATTAAATTATTAATTATTATTAAATTATTTATTTAATAATTAAATATTTGATCATTATTATTTGATAATTAAGTTGAATGATTGTTAAAAATAATTATTAGAATTTTTTTTTGAGATCTAATTGATTTAATATTTTTTATTATTTGATGTCGTATAAAAAAATAGTTCTAATAAAAGTTGTTCAGTTTTTTATGTAGATTCAGAATATGTACAGAAAGATATAGCTTTCCATTTAAAAAACAGAACTGGACCTCAAAATACCCTTGAAAGCTTGTTCTAGGTCGGCAAACAATAGCGTAGTTTAGTTTCCCCCCGACAACAAACTTTTATTTGAAACTTTTTCCATATAATGCACTGTTTTTGAGTTATAAGACTGTCTCAAGATAAAAAAACTCACCAGGTATATATAATAATTCATTTTTATTCGTATATTGTAAATTACTAATATTATTATCTATAAATTAAACTAATACTATACTATAATTAACTTAGATTTCTTTGTGTGAGCTCTTTTTCATTTTAATAATTCCAACATCATTGGCTATATGGCATATAGAAAACTTAGAACCCAATGATAAAGGAATACTTTATCATTTTTTTATTAATCTTACTTTATTTCCATTTAGTTCAATTGGATGTCCTTCAAGAGGAGCTTGATCGACGTCGCGATGAGTCCGTTTATCTGCATAGCGTTCTCGCTAATCAAACCCAAGGCCTAAAGAATGTCGCTTCTCGAAATTATAGTAGCCATGTCGATTTAATTAATGAAGATGGTGAATTGATTCTTGCGTTCGAAGCTCAGAAGAAGATCACAAGGTATTTATTTATTTGATTATTCTTTTCAGGGTTCCTTATAAACATAAAACTGAACAATATTAGCATGAAAGCTCGGTAACTAAGTAAGTTACAAACTTGAAATTTACAAGTTATGTGTATTTCTTTCTTTTGAAATCAAAAATCTTATTAAAATTTTAATCTTCTGATTATTTTGGGGTTTTTGTGGGATCGAAAATAATAAATATTTTTTATTATGGTTTTGTGAGGTTTTCCGGGTAAGATCTCATTAAGTAGAATTAGATATTTTTTTAAAAATTTAATTCACTTTCATGATAATGTATGAGAGCGTCAATTTACCCATGTTTACAGGATTTTATATCTAGAGGGATTTCCAAACCATTGAACTTAAAATTATGAAAAAATTCTATGATGTTATGTATACATAATGTTGTCTGTGCATTACCAAATTTTTGTGGACGAGCTAGCTCAAAAACTAGTGTGAATATCAAAATCAAATTTCACACGTAGTTTTGGTCCATTGAGATTAAGAGGTGATTAGATTTTGGTGCATATCGACCCAACATTAAGGGGGGGTGGAAGGGGGGTTAAAAATTAAAAATCTATGCCGTTTGAGCAAACTCAACCAAATTTTTTATACTTAATCAGTGGGACCCCAGAAGTATAAAAATTCAAAAACTAACCCCCCCTACATGATTATAAATAATTTTAGGGGCCAGGTTATAAGGTAAAGTCAAGTGGATGGCCACATCAGAACACGTCAGCTTATTTTTATTTAATATTAAATAAATAGATATTTTGCCAAGACTAGCAGTTTTTAAAAAATGCTAAGCAATAATTATTAATAACAGAGAGTCTCTTTAGCACTTGGGCGCTTTATTTTAATCTTATAAAATTAAATTTAAAATACAATAGAATTCAAAGAAATAACAAATATGATTTTTTTAGACAATTAGAGGATGAATTACAAGAAGAAACAACCAAATTTAAGACGGAACGCGATGAACTAAATCATGAAATTAAACGATTAAGAGAAGACAATGAGAGACAACAACGCATTCTTTCTGCAAATCTATCAGCCACAGATAAAACTCCCCTATCCCAAAAGGAAGCCTGGATGGAGCATGAACTTACTCGAGTTACTACAGATAATCTTGTATGTCATTTCTGAATTTATTTAATAGTTGTTTCGCGACAATACCAGCAAAAAGTTATTGCTAGAGTATATAGAACAGACAATAAGGATTCATAATTCATAAGCCCAGAACTTTTTGCTGTTTATGTACCGATTCTAGCCAATCCCGTGCTCTTTTGAGAAATCTGGCACCATTGTAAGAGATTGAATATTTTTATATTAAAATGACAGATAAAATACATTTTAAAGGTCGATTTATTTCTATAAAAATCGTTTTGTTATTTTTTAACAAATGTAATCAACGCCTGCGTTACACCTTATGAAAATTATAATTTTGAAAAAATGCCCCATACGCTCTTTATACATCTTTCGCTGGTTAAATAAATGCGGTGTTGCCAAATTGTTTTTATACATTTTTCATTATTTATTCACTATTATCCCAGAAACTGTTGTAATTATGAATCAAAATTGTCTTAAAATATGTATTGGTTATTGTTCAATGTTGGTTTAGTTTTTTATAAAAATGGTAAGAAGGGTTTCTTAATTATAATTAAATATGTATGTAAATTTTCCGATATCCCGTATAGTGCAATTTATAAGAGTCTGAAAAATTCTATTTTTGAAATTTAATATCTCCAAAACTATATTGTTCATCAATTTCGTTTTGCCACCAATTGATGCAGAAGTATTTAAATAATAATTTGTCTAAATTTCAAAAAAATCCTAAGAAAACCCATTTGGCGGAACAACTACCTTAATAAGAATTTATTCGGATACTAATAAATATTTTTTTCAGGAACTTCAAGAAAAGATTGAAACAATGAATGAACAACTCAAAAAACTTAAACGACAAAATAAACTCCTTATTAAAAAACTAAAAGATGCTAATTGTTAGTAAAATGAAAATATTTTTTAATAAACAATGGATTTGATTAATTATTTAATTACCAAAATTCTTTTAGTGTTGGATGCCATGGCAGGAGGAGATTTCTTGGACAAACCTGGACAGATTAGTGCATCGAATGAGTCCAGTGGGACAAATGCTATGCAAACAGCAGCCCAAGCAAAAGCAGTTCAACAATCGGGCGCTCCTGTTATTAGGAAAAAAGAACGAGCTTTTATGGGGATGTTCGAATATAATAAGGAGGATGAATCGATCATCGTTCGACATCTGGTTTACGGTACTCTAAATTCCTTTATAATTCAATTTAATTTTACATTTGCAAAATCATTTTAAAGTTTTTCTTTCTTTCACAGTATTTTTTTTAATTATAATAAAACTTTAAGTGTTTAAATAGGTCTTTACTCATTAAATGAAAATCAGATAATATATTTTATCTTTACATGTATTATTATTAATAAAGTTTTTGTAGGAAATAAGGACAATAGCTTATGCAAATAATTTTTATTTTTTGCCAACGTTTCGTCAACTTTGTTGACTTCCTTAAAACTCAAATAAATTAACTTCCTTGCAAATTTGTCATTTTATCAATATTCCAATTCCTTCTTACCAAACATATCAGGTCAGTCATCAAACAGATTGAAAATATTTGAAAATATGCAAGGAAGCTAATTTATTTGAGCCCTAAGAAGTCAACAAAGTTGACGAAACGTTGGCAAAAATAAAAATTATTTGCATAAGCTATTATCCTTATTTCCCTACAACAACTTTATTAATTTAAACGATCGACATAAATAACACAGGTCGACAAAATTTTTTTTTCCTTGTCCTAAGATTTATTTCATGATTTTTCTATTCATTGTGCATCAAAATAAAGAAAAAATACCTATATTCCATATAAAGCTTGCTTTTGTACTGGTTATAATAATAATAAACGACGAAAAAGGCGATTTTGACCTATTTTCGAATCCCATTAGATGTTAGACAGCAATATTTGAAATCACAATATTTTGTTGACGTAATAAAAAACATATTCCTCTTTGGTTTTCAAATTACCAGTTGCTTGTAGCTCAATTAGAACTCGCGTTACTAAGACCAACTTTTTTTTCTATGTTTATTATCCTTTATAATCACGAAGTTTTAGTTTTTTAGTTATAACTCGAGTTCTAATTGAGCTAAAAACAAGTGCTAATTTGAAAATCAAAAAGGAAGCTATTTTCTTTTACGTCAACAAAATATTTTGATTTCAGATATTGCTGTTTAATATTTAATGGGGCTCGAAAATAAGTCAAATTGGCCTTTTTCGTTTTTTTGAACGATAATATCTCGAAACTCTGACCTATTATAAAAAACTTGAGAAATTTCATGAAAATCAGGGTATAAAACTCTACTGGAATCCATTGTTAGGTTTATGGGTACAAATTTTTGTAGACCTGTGTAATCAATATAATTTATTATTATGTTTTTGAAAGTGTTTTGTCTTTCTGTAAACTTATAATACCTACCTACATATAAATGCTTCACTTTCCAAATCGATTAACTCCATAAAACAAAAAGTGGAGAAATGCGATGAAATAATGTACATTATTTATTATTCAATGGCCAAGATTTTTTTGTCATTTAGTGGTGTTAATACTTATTATTAGAGAAATTTGTTTTGAATATATATTCAGTTAGAAGTCAATCAAGTGCTTTGCCATTAAAATTTAATATAATCCAAAAACTGTAGTTAAATCGATTTTATTTATTCATTTATTGTATATATAGAATTAGTAAAATTCAATACAATACAAGGATTGAGAACAAATAAAATTATGAACACATACAAAAAAGAAGCTCATCCCTCATTTATAATAAATGAAAGGAGACGCAGCCCACCCCCAATAAAATTATATAAGCTCCTCAACTTCTGTAAGCTCAAAGGCCTTAAAATGACTCAAAAATTTTCAACATTCTCAATAGAGTCCCTCAAATAAACTTCCCTCAACGCATTGTATATCGAACATACATTTCAAATAGATTTTCATTTTCATACTTATTACAAATGGAGCACACCATCTCAGGGTTTATCCCTTGTCCAGTCCCATTCAGCCAAAAATATAGTGTTTTTATATTGCCCACTCTAGCCTGATGAAGAATTCTCATCATCCGAATAGAAGCCCTCATTGCCAGAATTCCTCCCTGGCCATAATCGATTAATCTATAAAGAGGGGCAAAGGAGGAATTAACCATTCTGTTGTGGTCCTCTTTAAAATAATAAGCTTCCAGTTCCCCTGTTAGGCTTTTTATGTTACCCCGAATTTTTTCTGGGACCTGTCTAAGCCAAATTTCTGCTTTATTTAAAACAGTGAAAAACTTTTTCATTTGACAGGCCCAGTTTAAATCAATGGATGACTCTGATCATTACTAAGGGTAAACATTCTTTGATAACATATTTTGGGAAATCTATATTCAGGCATTACAAGAATTTTATATCTTCTTTAAGTGCCATATCAGGTCTCTCTGACGTTTCGGCTCCTCTCCACATATACATGTGCTGAGTGTGTTTAGCTGTTTTTACACAGATATACTGGACCTACTTTTTAACGCCGGTTCCGAACGGCTAGTTTAGAGAGGTTACTAGGCAATTATCTTGGTAGGTTTCCAAGAGGAGGCGATTGCAAATATCTGATCTGTCGAGACTCAGTCTCGAAACAGCTTATTTCAGGCCAGCGGACCTGACCGACACTCTAAGCACTGACCCACAGTCACCCCTAGAATTTTATATAGCCCAGTTAAATCGATTTGTCAAGTGAACCATTCATATAACTATTGATATGAAAATCTATTGTTTATAAAATGTCGATTAATATTTAACATAATCAATTATCATTTCAGATCTGAAACCAAAAGTTGCTCTAACTCTTCTGCCTGGTCTTCCTGCTTATATTCTCTTTATGTGTATCCGCCACACTGATTATACAAATAATGATGAAAAAGTTCGTACATTGTTAACATCAACAATCAATACAATAAAAAAAGTCATCAAAAAACGCCACGAAGATCTAGATACGATTGTGCTCTGGCTTTCTAATACGTTGCGTCTTTTACATAACTTAAAACAGTACAGTGGCGATAAAGCGTTTCAAGCTATGAATACACCCAAACAGAATGAACATTGTCTACGAAATTTTGATTTATCTGAATATCGCCAGGTGCTTTCTGATATTGCGATCTGGATATATCAGGTAGGTTGAAAAAACCTTTATTTTTATTTCATTTTACTTTTTCATACACAGTTACTCACTTTTCTTAATTATTAATTAACATTAGAAAATAATGAACTTATAGATAAATTCTTTTTTATTGTTATCTTTTAAATTACGATTCTTAACAAACAAATCTATATTAAAAATTTTTTTGATCATAATCTTTTATTTTTTAAAGGCCCTAGTAACTCATTTTGAAGAAAAGATGCAACCTTTGATTGTCCCCGGTATTCTTGAGCATGAAGCAATACCCTCCTTCATTGAGAAAAAACCCGGTGGTATGCGTGGTCGAGCTTCCAGTGTTTCTGACACGGGACCATCTGTAGATGTTAAAAAATCTCTCGATTTATTACTTGATGAAATGACCAGACTTAAAAAGACCCTTGGATACCATGGGGTTGATCCAGAATTAATCACACAAGCCTTTAGACAGGTATAGTCATTATTTATTATTTAGTATACCCTATTTTAAATACATAAAATAATTTTTAATTTTTTTTTTCAGTTATTTTATTATATATGCGCAACTTCTTTAAATAATTTAATGCTTCGCAAAGAACTTTGCCACTGGGGTAAAGGAATGCAGCTTCGTTACAATCTATCGCATCTTGAACAATGGACAAGAGACAATTGCCTACAAGTAATTAATAATATTATATCATTATTATTATTATTAAGTAAATTTGGCCTCTAACTATTAACGTTTTCCGATGAGCGATTCAGTCAACACTTGTCTATATTCACTTCCTTGGAAACCTAAATAGACATAATGCTAAAGCTTTAGAAGCGATGACATTAGTACTTTTTCTCTGAGTGGCCAACGAACTCTAAAAGAAAACGTTATAAGGCTATCAACCAGGCATTCGCTTTATTGACGTCAAACGATGAATCAAATATCGTCAGCCTTATGCCAAAACCACGAATATACAAAAACCTTGTTTTAAGTTATTGCTATTTGAAATCTATATGTATAAAATTAAGGTTTTGTCTGTAGATTGCTCCAAATCACACCAAATTTTGGTTACACACGTTTCAAGCAAAGTTATGAACGAAAACACCCTGAACAAAATTCCTGTTTATATGTCTGTCTGTATGTTTCCTTGGTTTCGGCGAAAAGTTGCTCACGATTCACGTAAAAACGGCTAAAGGGATTTTTATGAAATTTCATATTTGAATCCGATGTCTTTTAACTTACTTTTATAGCTATATAACGTTTTGATATTTTGACCCCAAAAGGTGGTTTGGGGTGGCGCACTAATGGAAATGATCAAATAACTCTTGCTTTTGGACCAAACTCAACCAAATTTTGTATACATCTGTGGGTTACTAGAAAGCTAGAAATGCAAAAACTGGGTGCGGGGGTGAGTGCGTGGGTGGGTTTCGGGGGGCGTGGTGGGGTGAGGGTGTGGGGTGGAAGGTGTGGTGTAGAATGGGGTGGGGTGAGGGAGTGAGGCGGAGTAGGGTGGGGGTGCATGGGGTGGAGTCCAGAGGGCGTAGCGGGGGTGGTACGGGGTGAGGCTCCAGGGGGCTAGGCGGGGTTGTGGGGTGCGGGGATGGTGGTGTCGGGTCGGTGGACTGGAGGTTCGGTGGGGGCCCAGAGGCGTAGTTGGGTGGTACGGGGTTGTGGGTCCGAGGTGGGTTCGGTGCTGTGGTGGTGTAAGGGATGGGGGTGCTGGGTCTGTTTCGGGGGGGTTCCAGGGGCATAGTGGGGTGGTACGGGAGGGGGTCCGATGTGGGTGGGGTGCGGGGTGGAATGTTGTGGTGGTGGTAGTGGGGGAGGTCGTGGTGTGGGGGTTCAAGGGGCGTAGTGGGGTGGTCCGAGGTGGGGGTGTGCGGGGTGGGGGTGCTGTGTGGGTTTCGGGGGGTATGGTGGGTGGGAGTGGGGTTCGTGGGTTGGGGGTCCAGGGGGTGCAGCTCCCTGGCTAGCAAGAGGGCCGCCGAAGGCGGGCCTTGCAGCTAGTTTTCTATATAACAAACAATATTTACTTATATTCGTAAATTTAGACCTCAAGCTTGAGTTTTATTTAATCATTCTATCACATTCACGTCATGTCAAAAATTGGATTGAATAAGAAAGTTTACACATTCATAGTTTTGGCATAAGAATGGCGATATGTAAATTCACTTGTATACATAATAATCATAAGGCAAAAGCACCAGTAGGTGGCCATGTACCAGTAGCTAGTCACTTGGAAGAAAAGTGCAAAAAATAAGAACCCTAAAATAAAAGAATTTTGAAAAATAGTGCTATACTATAGCTCATGCCTTTTTATTATCTATGTGTAGAAGATCGCAAAGGATTTGGGTAGCAATAGCGGTCATTTGTTTGGAAGATTGACGTCGTGCGTCCATTATTGACTAGTTTCTTAATCATTTTCCTAAGAAAGTTGCTCTATTTAAGGAAGTTATACACTAAAATAACTAAATTAGGATAAGTTTTAAATATTATTCATTCTTTTAAAGTGTGTTTTAAGCGATAGATCAAATGATTGCGACGAAATAACCTGAGTTTTTAGAGGGGGTGGCCATTCACTCATTCAATATTTTTCATTTAGTCAGTAGTTGGTTGTTTTTTTTTTTTTTTTTTTTTAATAAATGTAAAAATTATTTGTTCAACTATGGAATTTTAGATTAAACGTTTTTTGATTGTTTTAACAAAAATTTTTTCTCATTTATCAAAGCAATATTTGTATTTATTTTAATTTCCTGGATGGCCAACTACTGTTACAAAGCCAACTATTGAATCTTTTGATTTCTTAGGTGGCCAGCTAAAAATTTTCTCATTTATTAAAGCAATATTTCTATTTATTTTAATTTTCTGGGTGGCCAACTACTGTTACAAAGCCTATGGCCAACTATTGAATCTTTTGATTTCTTAGGTGCCCAGCTACTGGTCCATAAAACGTACCTTAGAAAAAATTCATTCCTCTTTGTGTGGTTCATTATTCTAAAATATAAGTTTTTTCTTTAATTAAGAAGGACCATTTCAAGCTTTTTAGCGATTAAAACAGCCATCAAATCAAGATTTAAGCTTTAGCATGAGATAGATGGTAATATATGCTCTTAATTGGCCAACAACTGGTTTTTCTACATTAATATCATTCATTTTTTTGATCAGATTATATCAAAATATCCCAGCACATTATCATAGTATTTCCTAAGTGACTTAGTAAAAATTACTGTCTAAAATTATACAAAAAATAAATATCAAAAATAAATTAAATAAATATCTAAATATATAAACTAAGGTTAGAATATTGCAGAACTATGCTTCCCTAGAATATATTATACATTCCTATGATTGTTTTGATTCGCTAGTAGAGACTTGACTCTATCCCATGCTAATTTTTTCACTTCCCTAAAACTCGCATTATTTTTCTTCTCTCTGAGAAAAATACTCCGTGTGCTAATTTGTACCCTAATATCAGTAAGCTCTTCTCTTCCTCAGATTCTTCCTCTTTTGTTTTCTTTTCTCTAATTTTATCAATAACCCCGTTTTTAATTCTATCTACCTATTTAATTTTTAACATTCTTCTGTCGTACCACATTTCGAAGGGTTCTTGTCCCATCTCCCCCACGTGTCCAGATTTCGCCTTCATTCAGCACGATGCTCCATAAATATATGTCTTAAACAACTTCCTATGTTCTAAACAAATCTAAAAGGAGTATAATAATAATATTAACTTGTACCTTTATAATATTTTTACTAATATTCGTTTTAGGATTCAAATGTTTTGGAAACACTTCAACCAATAATCCAAGCGGCTCATTTACTACAAGCTCGTAAGACTGAAGAAGATGTTCAGAGTATATGTGACATGTGCAATAAATTAACTATGCTTCAGGTTAGTAGGCTTATAAAAAAAGCTCTCTTTGATTTATTAATAATAAATTATTTTTATTTAATTTGGAATTCAAAATATATTTAAGTTCAAAATTGAAGGAGACAATAAAAGAGTGTGTCTTCTGCTGGAATTATAAATTTTATTAACCGACTTCAAAAAAGGAGGAGGTTCTCAATTCGACTGATTTTTTTTTTTTTGTGTCTATGTTACCTGATATCTTCGCCAATTGTGAACAGATTTTGATGATATTTTTGCATTGGGTTCAGTCTAGTTTCCGATTGGTCCCGTTTTTTTTTCATTGGTATTGGACCTTTTTTGATATGTTTGTTCAGGCATAATTTCTTTGTTTATGAACCGATATTAATGATTCTTTTTTTATTGGAAAGAGGGTCCCTTAGGGGTAGTACCATATTGATTTGGTCTGAAGATATGTTCAATGATGAAATAACGTAAATCTCCAATTCTTATGACCAAATAATCGAAATTATAATAAATAAAATCTTTTATAAAAAAATCTTAAAACATTCATTTAAAACCCGCAAACGTTTCGAGAGAATTTCTATATTTATGAATTTAATTTTATTATCATTTTCTGATTCATTCGCCCGACGCTTTCTCTTACGAGATGCATGCAAGGTATTATATTAAGTCACTAGATATTAATAACATCACTAAAAGGAGAAAAATAAAAATAATTTTTATAAAAACAATAAAACCGACTTCAAAAAAATTAAATGCAACAAATAAAATAATAATAACTTAAAAATAAAATAAAATACACTAAAAGGTATAAAATAATTATCCAATTTAGTTACAACTAAACGACGAAATATTAACATGAAATTACTTTTTGAAGTCGGTGCCAAACATATACATTCTATGAATCGCACTCGACGGATCTTACTTAGTAAGTTTGGCGGGTACGCTCGCTTACCTATATTGTTTGTTTGACACCGACTTCAAAAAGTAATTTCATGTTAATATTTCTTCGTTTAGTTGTAACTAAATAAGATAATTATTTTATATCTTTTACTGTATTTTATTTGATTTTTAAGTTATTATTATTTAATTTGTTGCATTTAATTTTTTTGAAGACAGTTTTATTTTTTTTTATAAAAATTATTTATAACGTGACTTATTTTCGAGGGCTTTGTCCTCTTCATCAGTCTATTACAATTGTAATGCAATCCCTCGAAAGTATAGTCTCGTTATAAATGAAATTTATAATTCCAACAGAAGACACACTCTTTTATTGTCTCCTTCCAATATATAAAAATTCTGGTACTCTCGGCAAAAACTTTCAATTTAAGTTCAATACAATCATGTAAATTATACCAGAAAGCAAATTTAAAATATTTTTTTTTTTAATATTATAGATTCTCAAGATACTTAACTTATATACTTCTGCGGATGGTTTTGAAGATAGAATTACAACAACATTTATTAATAAAGTTCAAGCAACGCTTAAAACTCGAGGGGATACACAAGATCAGGTAAAAAATAGTTTTTCACTTCTTTATCTAAATAGTATATTTTGAAATTATTAATCTTTCTTTCTTAATTATTTTCTAGGCTGTTTTATTGCTGGAAACAAAATATACCTTTCCTGTACGCTTTCCTTTTAATCCATCTAATATTCGTCTCGAAGATATTGAAGTTCCAGAGGTCTTAAATCTTCCTATGTTAAAGAAAGTATAAATAGCTTACATAATTTATATATTACCTATTTTAATTTATATTAAGAGATAAATATATCTATTCTATAATGACATTAAGAGCCATACATTCCTTGAATGAGTGAGATATAAATATTAGCTATGCATTTTAAGAAATATTCCAAGTACTTATAATTTATTTCCCTTAAAAATGTAATTTAATTTTTCAAAAAGTAAAAATCTTAGTAATCTTAATTCAATTCTTCTATTTATAAAGAATCAATATTTACGACTCACTTTTTTTATTTCATACTTTTTTTCGGAAACTTTACGAATTTTTTAATTTTAAATTCTTTCGGAAAAATAAAAAGCTAATAAGACGTAAATATTAAATCTTTAAAATTACTTACCCTATGCCTCATGAACCAAACATATACTTATTTCTTCTATCTATTTATATTTATCTTTCACTATTATTTTTTCTTAAATCACTGAAGTTCCTTTTAATATTTTTCCTTATTTGTTTTAAAAGCAAAATATATATTTTTTAAATTAACTTTATTAAATGAATGTGATCGTTTACATTTTTAGACATTAGTATGTCTTATTAAATAAACATTCCAATCGTAATTTAACTTTAGTTTTACGATATTATTTAAAGAAAATGTTTTTGTAAATTTAAAATTTGAACAAAAAAGACAAGTTATTAAATTATTTTTTCAACTTGGAGAATAATGAATATTTTGTTTTTTGTCTCATATATTATATTCATCAGCATTTACATTATATATTATGAAAGTTAAAAAAAATTGAAATATTTCCATTGTTTAAAATAAAAATAAATACATGAAATTATTTTACTATAATTTTTAAATATGACGGTTATATCATTTTTTTCATTTTATTTTATAAAAATTCATATATATATATATATTTTTTGATTAATATAATTTATTTTTGCGAACATTTATTTTCTTAATTTAACTTATATTTCTATGTAATCATTGATTTAAAATTGCTTTGATGAACGATTTAAGGCTCGGTACACTCGAGTTATAAGGGTATCCTCGTTGCGTTCACAGTACGTTACCGCAAACAAGGACTGCGGTCCGAATTATGCTCACAGAGCATGGAATTAGAAACACCGCTAAGATTTCGAACCGCCTGTAAGCACACTAACGGTTTTCATTGTTTTCTTTTTCATTTTAAAATGAGGTAAAACTTGTTTTGTTTTTCATATTTTTGTGCTCCCGAGGCTCAAGGTTAGAATCTTGAGCGGTGTAAGCTCAAGGTTAGAATCTTGAGCGGCCTAAGCTCTGATTAGAAGTGATTAGAATGTGAATCCGATACTCTGTGAGTGTAATTTGGACCGCACCCAAGCAGTGGTTTTTAGCACCAATTAGTGTAAAAGTATATTAATGTTTCAAATATGTACATCCATTTTTTCAGCTGTGGTTGTCGTTAGTTTTAATATACAGTGCGTTAAGGCCAACGGTGAGCTTTGGTATCCGTGCGCTAAAGACAATATTTCCATCATTTCGATTCATACGCACCGAGTCTTATATTTATTTGTACTTGCAATTAGATCGATGCATTCCATTTCTATTGTATTAATTAATTTAGATACATTACTTGTTAGGAATAATGTCACAAGTCATAATTTTAATTTTAAAATGTGCCATGCCAATATTTTTTTTAAGTTAACCAATCACTCTTAAAGAGAACATTGCACATTTGCACATTATTGACAAATAAATACAAATATTATTGTTCTAATAAGCAATATATTTTAAGTCAATATAAAGGAAATATGTACATTAAAACTGGTAAATATATGTAAATTAATTTAAATATATAATAATTTTAGTTGATAGAAAAAGTGAATTTACCAATTGTATTAAATTAATGAAATATAGTTTATTCAAAGATTTATTGTAAAATATTTATTCCATAAAGAGTATATATATATATATATATATATATAATAGAATTGTTGTTAAACTTGATATATATATTAATTTATTATCTCTATATTTATTAAATCAAGATAGCCTTCTATTGAAATGAATAAATAATTAAAGATAACTAAACATTTAAAATACCGTACAAATATATTTTTATTTTATAAAATTGAATTCATATTAGATTATAAAGTGTACCTATAATACATACCATTGTAAACAGTAGACTGCAAATTATAAAATTGATTTTTACCGAGGGTACGAAAAACACTTTATGTGATACAAAGATGTAATTTGAAAAATTAAGAAATAAAATTGAATGAAATATTAATATTTAAACATTTAATTTTTTTGAGATCAAATGCAAGAAGGGCTGCACTAAGAAAATACAGCCCCCTATTTAATTTGGGAGATCAGCTCGGGCTTTAGACGATTAAGGACACTTTCGTGATCTTTATAGCGTGTTCTAAAGGAGCGGCCAGATTGTCCAATTTTTTTTTAATGCTCTGCGGATACTATAGTCCATTATAGATAGCCAGATAGTCCAATTTTTTTTTAATGCTCTGCGGATACTATAGTCCATTATGGCCAGATTGTCCAATGTAATAGATCTTTTGGAATCAACAGAAATTAAAATAGCTTTTTCAAACAATAGCAATATTTTAGACAACCAATTGGAAATTAGAAAAACACAATTATAGATTTTCTTCTTTGTGAATATTAATACAAATTTACAAATATACTAAATTCTGGCGCTGATGATGTCGATTTTACCTTATTATTTTATTATTATCATTAGAGTAGAATGAGTACTTACATTCATTTATTTTCTGTTCATACAAACATGGCACAAGAGCTTGGGGTTCATCTCGGATAAGCAATAGGAGCAAAAAGCTAAGATCTCGGGTTCGAGAGTCATTGATGGTTTCTTTATTCCTCTATCTTTTCTTTTTTCATTAAATAATAATTCACTGTTTGGCAGAATTAGTAATTTGGATATAGATGCTATATACATATATATATATTTTTAACTCTTATAAATACTTCAGGTTTTTTTTTATCACACAATGTTATATGATGATGTAACCTGATGTAATTTATTTGATATAATTTCACAATGCTTAAATTCAAAAGACATGCAATGATACAATGATAAAGATTTTGTGTCTTTTTAAAGTTTGTTCAGTAACAAGTATCAGCTCAGACAGAAGGAAATATTGCAGCAATATTACATTGCAATATTAAACCTTGCAGAACATTGCGGCAATATTGCAGAAACATTGCAGCAATATTGCCAATATGTTGCAGTAACATTGCAGCAATATTGCCACTTCAATGTTGCTGCACTATTACCAATATTGTGCAAGATTCGCAATATTGCTGCAATATTCCAGTCTGTCTGGGAGTATCAGTAATCATTATCAAATTACTTTTATCACAATTATAAGGTTTTTCTAGATTATGAATAACATCAGTGCCAGTCCGAGGAGGATTCGGGGATCTAGGCAAGTCAGAAAAGCGGTACAGATCCTCTTTTCTACCAAGGAAATATGTATGGGGGGTTTACATTCCAGATCATCAATCAAACCACGAAAGTTTAAAAAAAAATGCCCTTTCGCTCCTTTTCTGGCTGGCCCTAATGTATATCAAAATTATTATATAATTCCTCATCAGATAAAAAGAATCTTTAACATTTTTCACATTTATATTTTTGTCTATCATTTTTATCCCTTATTTTAATTTTATGCATATTTTCCATATGTCTTTTAAATGTTCTTTTATGAGCGAAAAGAATATTACATCTATGACATTCCATTTTTCCATCTTCTAATTCCATATCGATTTTATGAGTTTCCATTAAATGCTGAGTCAATTCAACATAATAATTGAATTGGTTTTCACATTGAGTGCATTTGAACACATTTGGTTTTTGACTTTCTTCAGAATGCTTGGCGCCAATATGCCTTTTCAGATTTGAAAGTTCTTTAAATTTGTGCGAACAAAAACTACAAGCGTAGGGTTCAATTCCACTATGATATTGCCTTATATGCCGATAAAGAGTTGAACTTTGGGAATAACATCTTCTACATTGCGGGCATTGAAAAGTTCTTTCCTCTGAATGGGTTAGCAAATGCGTTTTCAAAGTGGCTTGCTGAGTAAAATGTTTCTGGCAATAATCACATTTAAAAGGCGTTGCTCCCGTGTGAATAACGAGATGCACGTTCAAGGCATGTTTGTTGAGAAATTCTTTAGGGCAGAAAATACATTTTATTTTATTAATCTCTTTATGTGTGTAGACGTGATTGTCTAAAGAACGTTTCGAGCCAAAGTCTTTGGAACAAACTTCACATCTGTGATATTGGTATTGTTTCATTGGTATTTGAATATCAACTTTTGGCGATATCTTAGAGATATATTTATACTGTTGAAAGAATTTTGATATTATTTTGAAATCGATATTTCGGATTTGAGTCAAGACACATTTCTTCAAATGTTTTTGTAAGAAATCGCCACTTATAAATGCCATCGAGCAAAATTTACAGTAATGTAGTGGACCTAAAAAAAATAATTAAGTAAGATTAAAAAAATGACAAAATGTTTGCTTATGATATTTCAGCAAGCATATAACTTAAGGTAGTTGTTTCGTGACAATACGAGCAAAAAGTCAATGCTAGAGTATATAGAACAGATCATAAGGATTCATAAGCCCAAAACTTTTTGCTGTTTATGTACCACTACTAGCCAATCCCGTGCTCGTTTGACAAATCTGGCAACACTGTCCGAGCTTGTATATATTTTATGATAGAAATGTCAGAAAAAGTACATTATAAAGAAATATTTATAAAACAAAAAGTTATTAATAAGCGATTGAATGGCTGAAGTGAAAAAACGTCAAAAAAAGTAATAAAATTAATCCACTTTTTAGGTTAAATATATGCGTTGTTGCCAGCTTGTTTTTAGTCTAAATTTTTCATTATTTATTAATTATTATCTCAGAAACTGTGTTGTAACTATGAATTAAAATTTTCTTGAAAAATGAATTAGTTATTGTTTAATGTTGGTTTAGTTTTTTATAACAATGGTAAGAGTTTCTTAATTATAATTAAATATGTATGTAAATTTTCCGATATCCCGTATAGTGCAATGTATAAGTCTGAAAAACTAATTTGTCTAAATTTCAAAAAAATTCTAAGAAAACCCATATGGTGAAACAACTACCTTAAAGAACTCTATAAAAGAAATCAAAGATCTGGCAACCTTAACAGGTGCTGTATTCAACCACCTAGGGCTGGGAACATAGTGTAGCAGTGAGCAAACGGGCGAAAACAAATTTGCTTGAATTCTTATGGTAAGCACATTTTATAATCGCACTTTAGATCAACAAAAAATTGCCTTGAAGGTAGAATTCAAGGAAGATTTGTTTTCGCAGTTTTGCTCTTCAGTCTCCTATGTTTCCACCCTTACTTCTCAAAGTGAGCAAAAAAACTCTCGTCGGGCCTGATTTGATGCAAGTACTCGCTTAATTCTAATTCCATGTCAATTCTTTCGCCTCTCTAAAATCCCTATATCATTCCATATCTTGGAAAAATATATCAATCTAGATTTTCTTCCTTCTCTTTTCTTTCTTATCTCACCCTATAAATATAAATATACCTAAGCATTAGGGTGGAGCGAAAAAGCCTCCCCCAAAATTTTTTTGATGAATTTATTAAGCTGTATTCCACTTATAAGTGTAATTATTTGTGTGAAATGTGTGCCCCTTTGCTACCACGAAAATTTGGGACTTTTTTCAGATTTTTGCTTATAACTCGAAAACCATGGGTCCTACAGAAGATTTTACTCTTACCAAAATAAAAGAGCATAGAATTTCGCATTGAATAACCTACTGAAAATTTAAAATCAGTTTAGCCGTTTAGCTACAATCGATCGTCAAAGATAGGCAAGTTTTACCAATTTTGCGTAAAAGTGAATTATTCTCATTATGGGATCACAAGAAACCACTTTTCGAATTTTGGTGCTGACCCCTATAATAGTTGCCAATTGGCTAAAAAATGAGATAGGCAAAGTTTCATCTTAATTGGACAATGGTAGCCCGTGCCGCAATAAGGTCGGATCATGTCCTGTCTTGGAAAATTCTTGATATCTTCAAATTTAAAAGTTTTAACAAAAAAATGACTCAAGTAAAACTTCAAGACAACGAAATTTCTTAGAAAATGAGTCAAGAATCAAGTTTCTAAGATGAGTGAGTTTTATGAATGAAAAACTGCAATATTTTCAACCTCACGGGTTACCGTTGTCCAATTAAGATGAATGATTGCCAATCTCGTTTTTTAGCCTTTTTGGTAACAATTCTGGGGGTCAGCGCCGCAAAAATTTGGAGAAGTGTTTTTTGTGACCCTCTAATGAGCATAATTCACTATGGTAAAAATAGCCTATTTTGAAGATCGATTGTGGCTAAACGGCTGAAGCAATTTTAACTTATAAGTAGATTATTCGACGCGTAATGTTATGCTCTTTCATTTTGATAAGAGTAAAATTTTCTGTAGGACGCATGATTTTCGGGTTATAAGCAAAATATGAAAAAAGTTCACAATTTTCGTAGTTTTTAGTCCCTCAAAAATTTAGCACCAGCCAGAAACCGTCGAAAACTCATATAACTCTTATTTGGAATGCTTAACGTCGATTAAAATTATTTCCAGCTTGTGCAATGTGCATTTTTATTGACCAGCGGGGCATTTTTTCGGTGGTTTTCAGAGAGAAATCATCAGTCAAAGTCAAAAGTGCATTCGCGACGAGCGGGCGCAATACATACTTGAAGGGGCACCTTAAGATATAATTTGATTTAGCTGAGATTTTGTATTATAAATAGACTTTGTATTAGGCAACTTTTCGGCATACGCCCGTTTCAAATTTTTTATTTTAGTTTTTTCACTCCACTCTACTAAGGATCTTCTTAGGGAAGAGCAGAGTTTAGATGACAGTGCCTCATTAAGGGCCAGTTGTATGACGCTTGGTAAAGTCTTTGTAAAAGTTGACAAAGGGTAAAACCTTAGAATTCACCTTGCGCCCAGCTGGATGGCCAATCAGATGACACACACTTTCATCTGATTGGCCATCCCGCAGGGCACAAGGTGAATTTTAAGGTTTTACCCTTAGGGCCAGTTGTATGTCGGTTAGTAAAGTCTGTGTAAAAGTTGACAAAGGGTAAAACCTTAGAATTCACCTTGATCCCAGCTGGATGGCCAATCAGATGACACACACACTTTCATCTGATTGGCCATCCCGCAGGGCACAAGGTGAATTTTAAGGTTTTACCTTTAGGGCCAGTTGTACGTCGGTTAGTAAAGTCCGTGTAAAAGTTGACAAGGGGTAAACCTTAGAATTCAACTTGAGCCCAGCTGGATGGCCAATCAGATGACACACACTTTCATCTAATTGGCCACCGGGCACAAGGTGAATTCTAAGGTTTTACCCTTTGACAACTTTTACAAAGACTTTACCAACTGGCCCTTAATGAGGCACTGTCATCTAAACTCTGTTCTTCCCTAAATTCATCGTTTAAGTTCTCTTTTCTCTAATTCTATCAGTAACTTCTTCATTTGTAATTCTATCTGACTATCTTCAACATTCTCCTGTAGACATTTAAAAGGCTCATTCTCTGCCTTCCCTACCGACCTGGTTTCACATAGGTATAATAAATGTGAGGATTTTTGCTCATTAGCCGGATACTGACTGAGAGAGGAGCCTCGCGAGGCTGCCTCGGGGTTTGCCCCCCAGAACCGTCCTGAGTGAACGCAGGAAACGACCCAAGGCGCCTTTGAGCATTCAGAAAAACCGACAACAGATGGATCGGGCCGAGGCAGCCTCAGACAAGGCAACGGGCACTTTTGTCTTGGGCGAGGCACGTACTGACCGACCAGGCATTTGCCTCAAGGGGCTGGCCTCGCGAAGCAAATCCTTAGCCAGTATCCGGCTAGTGTGAAGAAAAAGTTGAAGGACTGCTTTACAGCCCCTCCATGCAGTTGTCAGATCTTCATTTGATCAATTCAAAAGATTTTTTTTAAAGAATTTATTGCTGAAATTAAAGTAAGCAAATTCATTAGCTGCTTCAAAAATATAACTTAAAATTGACAAAAAATAATTTCCTAGCCTTAACTTACCAATATGAACATGAAAAAGTTTTCCTTTAATTTCCACTTTCATTTTAGTATTCCAAATAAATTAAATTAACGTAAAAAACCTAATTTGGTTTTATAAAAGATAAATCAAATAAAAATAAAAACAAGTCCGATTATAGAAATGTCACTTGTCAAATTTAATTTTTCAATGACAGAGAAGCAGCGGGAATTCCGAAGGCGGCGAATGAGGGAATCGCATGAATCTCAAAAGAATGGTCGAGTTTAAAAAGACTAATTAAAAAATAGTATTAGATATTTTATTATGAGCAAAGTTGTAAGGGATGTGATTTCTAACAACTTTTGTTTAAAAAAATTCCCCCTAGAAACCACCCAAAACAGGGGGAGGGTCAAAATATGAAAATTCTTGCTCTTTGACCAAACTCAACCAAATTTTGTATACATAATCTGTGGGTCACTAGAAGGCTAGAAATGCAAAAACTAACCACCAAAAATGGGGGGATCAAAAGATGAAAATTCTTTCCCTTAGAGCCAACTTAACCAAATTTTGTATACATAATCTGTGGGTCACTAGAAGGCTAGAAAGGGAAAAATTGGGCGGGGGGGGTCAGGGGGTACAGGGCGGAGGGTTTTATGTGAGGGTCCAGAGGCGTAATGGGGGGCTCAGGTGAGGGTCCAGAGACGGAGTGGGGTGGCGCTGGGTGGGACCCTGCGGTGGTGGTGGGTGGGGCGGGGTGCAGGTCTTGGGGGTGGGGTGAAAGAGTGAGGGCTCAGGTGAGGATCCAGAGGCTTGGTGGGGTGGCGTGGGTGGGGTCGGGGGATGGTGGGGGTAGGAGTGGTGCAGGGTGGATTGGGGGGTTCAGGTGAGGGTCCAGAGGCGTAGTAGGGTGGTGCGGAGGCTGGGGTGCGGGATGGGGGCGGTGTTTGGGCACGGGTGCATGGTGCGGGGTGTGGGAGGTGTTGGATGGGGTTCGTGGTTTGTGGGTCCAGGGGGTCAGCCCCCTGGCTAGTAAGAGGGCCGCTGAAGGCGGGCCTTGCAGCTAGTAGATAATAAATAATTAATAAGAATAAAATATCAAAACAGCGACCATGATGGCGCACGTTTTCGACAAAGACCATTCTATACATTTTTAAACTAGATTAAATTTGATACAATTTAAACAAAGTTGCATCTTAATTGGATAATGGTAACCTGTGCAGCAATTAGGTTGAAGTTTTGAAAAACTGCAAATTTTTGCAAAAAATCTCACTTTTCCCTTGATAAAATGAAAAACACTGATCTTAAAAACTTGATTTTTATCTCATTCTCTAGGAAATTTTATTGACTTGAACGTCTACTAGGACCACTTTTTTATAAAACTCTTAGATTTATAGATATCCAGAATTTTCCTGACAGGAAATGATCCATATAATACTCCTATAATATAAATAGCTTTGAAAGTAATTGAATAAATGCAAAATTTATAATAAATAAAAGGAACGAGATTGAAAAAAGTTTCTATTAAATGGTGGATTTTGAGCGGATTTATCATCTAATATTTTTCATCTTATATAAAAATTGAAGCAAATTGAGTTATCATATTAAATTAAATTAAATTTTTAAAAGTTAAAAAACAAAAGTGTTTTGTGATGAAGGTGTCTTGTGATTATATATAAATTTCCCTGACTAAATCGTTTGTCAAATTTTTGAGCAATATTTTAAATTAAGTAGATAGTGATGACGCATTCCAAAATTCAAAAAAAGAGAGAATATTTAAAGTATTTTTTTTATTCAAAAACCTAGGTTTCGGTGGCATATTCCCTCCTTCTTCAAAACCCTGAATGCCCATCAATATTCACTCAATTCACTTATCAGCCCTTCTCCAAAAACTACTTCTTCAATCTTATTTTAAATTAATATTATGTCACCTGATTTTTAAATTTGTAATTTTTTAATACTAGCTAATAAACTTTTAAGTTTAATAAAAATTAAATGAAACAATTTTAATTAGTACATTTTTAAAAATGAATATAAGGCTTATTTTATTTAATACTTATAATGATTAAAAGCGACAAATAACAGGGTATAACAAAAAAAAGCGTTCTTTGCAATTAATTTTCAAATTTGCGGATTAAAATTAATAAAAAATGAGAAGTATTCTTGATGGCAAAGCCTACTCCGTGCTGCCTGGGCTGATCTTTACTTAGACCTTTCCAGAAATATGTATAGTTCTTCTCAGAGATGGTGCCCTCTTCATGTAAACGAGTCTCACTTAACGCTGCAATATCTATGTTGTATCTATAGAGTTCCCGATCTATTATTGCAGTCCGACGCTCAGGGCAGTTGTTGTTGTCTATCATTGTACGTACATTCCATGATGCAACTTTTAAGACGGAAGGGCGCTTCATACGGCGTTGATTTTTCGAACCTAGACAGGGTTTCCCCGGAGATCCGATTGGGGGAATTTACTCGGAAACATTTACTCCTGTCAGCTTCATCATATGTATTTAGTTTGTTGGTGAAGAAGGGGTGGGGATGTTTGGTGATGAATGAGGGTGACTGTGCACAGGGTAACAGGGGGCTTGCACGTGATACCCCGCCTGCTGCTACAGGTACAGGCTCCGATCCCAGTGGCACAGATAGCTGAGACAACTAGTGAGAGTAGGTACCCTTAAGTAGCAAAGACAGTAGCCCAAGTCTTCAGGGCTGGGGAACGCCGCCGTACTTTTGAGAGCCTGTCTCATTCCGCCGCCGTCCATAGAGTAGGTAACCTGTCCCTGTCCCTACCCGGTCTAGGAGACCATTCCCCAGCTACGCCAAGTACTAGCCCTACCTAGACCCCCCAACACTCTTCAGCTTGCTGACCTGGTTTCCCGCTGGGGTTGGTTACCCAAACCTTCCGCCAGGTTGCTCAGCGTAACAGGGGCACCACGTGTAGGCGAGTGTGGAGTTGGGGTGGAGAGGCTATGTGGTCGCTGGTGACCATATATTGCGCATCACACCCCAAAGCCCCCAGGCACATCTTCACTTGTCTCTAATAAAGGAAAAATTACAGTGAATACAGGCTTATATTTTTAAAATGGCGGCCCTCTCAATTTTTAATTCTTTATTTATCAATAATTGTTACTTTTTTAAATTATCTTATGTTTAATAAAATTTTAATGATTTATTTATAAACAAAATGACACCTTATTTTTGCAAATTAGTTAATTATTTACCGAGTTATTGTGGTTTTAGTTATGGTTAGTTATTCTTAATTAAATGAAAAAAAGATGATGCTAGATTCCAACAACCGATTGTTTGAATTTTCATAATTAATTTGACAAGAGAGTTGAACAAATCGATGTAAGATGGCAGCATAAGAAAATGAATAAAGTTTAAATTCAAATATTCATAATTCGATGATGGCCGATTTCATCTCATCCAATTAACTATGACTAACCTATAATAATGATAATAAAAAAAACATCATAATTCGATTAATTGTAAACCGATTTTCAAAATTAAGGTGTCATTTTATTCAGAATAAAATGCTTAATATTTTATTAAATAAAAGATAATTTGATAAAACTAACTATTGAGATATAAAGGATTGAATAATTGAGATGTAGCCAACATACTCAATTTTGAGATTCTATATTCTCACACTTTCGAGCTCGCATACTTAGATTTGGCATACCCACACCATACCAAACGATCCTAGAAAAAATCTTTTCCCGCAATTAATGTTAGCTGAAACCCCCCTTTATACTGGGCTATTGCGGGGTTTTCTAACAAAATGTATAAATCGACCTGAAATTTTTAAATTGCTATAACTCCAGACGATTTGAAAATAAAATCATAAATGTATATATCATTTTAAAGGAAATTGAATGCTCTACAACTTCTTTTCTGAGGACTTTTACTGTAAAACGAAAGGCTGAGATGATAGAGACAAAAGTTTGACGAAAAATATAGGAAATTTTATTTTTTTCATACATAAACGATATTCTCGGGCAAATATCTCAAAAAGACATAAGGAATAAAGAAAAATTAAATAGTAGTAATCTTGTAGTAAATATTATAAGCTTTTATTTTACTGAGAATAACTTTTTCCGTACGACCCACCGTTTTTGTGATATAAGCAAAAAACCAAAAAACGGGACATTTCCACCCTAAGCCCGGGAGCTAGAACTGGGGACTTTTAGTATTTTTACCTACTACAGTAACTAGCCCAAACATATTCATAGTTACAACACAGTTTCTGAGATAATAATAAATAAATAATGAAATAGTTACACTAAAAACAAGCTGCCAACAACGCATTTATTTAACCTAAAATGTGGGTTAACTTTAGTAATTTTTTGACGTTTTTTCGCATCAGCCATTGACGCAACAGCTTTTAATTGTTTATTAAGAACTTTTCGTTCAATTCAGATTTGTCAAACGAGCACGAGATTTGCTAGTAGTGGTACATAAACAGCAAACAGTTTTGGGCTTATGAATTATGAATCCTTATTTTCTGTTCTATATACTCTAGCATTAACTTTTTGCTAGTGTTGTCGCGGAACAACTACCTTAAGATGAATATTTATTTATTTTACTAGCTGCAAGGCGCCGCCTTCGGCGGCCCTCTTGCTAGCCAGGGAGAACGTCCCCTGAACCCCCAACCCAAGGACCCCACCCTCACACCCCACTCCCACTCACCACACCCCCGCACCATGCACCCGTGCAAAACTCCCGCCCCCACACCACCACCCCAACACTCCATCCCGCACCTCACCCACCTCGGACCCCAACCCACGAACCCCAACCTCATACCCCACTCCCGCCCACCACACCCCCCGAAACCCACCCAGCAACTATTCGCGGAACCCACGGAAACATACATACATACATACAAACAGACAGACATACAGGAATTTTATTGAGGGTGTTTTCGTTCATAACTTTGCTTGAAACGTGTGCAACCAAAATTTGGCGTGATTTGGAGCAATGTACAGACAAAACCTTAATTTTATATATATAGATTTTCTTATTTTTACTATTTAAGAAAACAAAAACAAACCAAAAATATCAACATTGTTTCCATGGCTACTTGAAAATATATTAATTTCGAAAATTTTATTCTTAATTACTAAAGGAATTTTATATATAATTATAATATATTTAAGAACTTTTTCGACAAAATACACAAAGATTTACAAAAAAAATTGGACCCTCTGTTCAAGAGTTATAAGGCCACAGACATATTCACAAACAAACATCCGAGTCAAATAAATTTATTCCACTTTTTAAGTCGGAGTTGAAAAATATATAAAATTTAAGATAGATAATTTTAATTTTAAAGTGGATGTTTACATAAATTGTTTATTTTGTAATTATAATTTAAAAGACCTGAAAAAATAATATTAGGCTTTTATAATTTTTAACAGACTATACAATAATAAAAACAAATAACGAAGAATAAAGGAAAAAATAAATAAAATATTATTTACTTTAAAGGCTGTCTTAAGAGAAAAATACTGAGCAAGATGGGAATGCAATTTGCTAAGTTAGTTTTTAAAACTTATAGAATTAAAAAAAAAATGCAACGATATAAATTAGAAAAAGAAAATGTTATAAGAAAAGCGAAAAAATTGCCCATCAAAAAAGGACCAGTGGATAAATATCGTCAATTTTGGTTTAGGTAAATATTGTTTTAAATCTTTATCGCTTAAATCAATGGATCTCAACCTTGTATTTTCGCTTACCAGCCAACCAATATGTGATCAAGACACATACCAATTTGTAGGTACTTTTTAATTTTGACTAGAAGTTCAATGCAAAATACACAAAAGTTACCCTTTCTTATTTGAATAAAAATAGTTTACAATTACAGTTAAAAGACAGACCTATTTTTTATTCTTCTTACGTTTTTTTCCGAACCTATTAAATACTAAATTATTACTTTACCATACAGGATATGGTCAAGTATTGTAATCGTGCATGAAAAAAGTGGGGTTTTTCCTTCTTTTTTTCAAAATATCTCAAAAACGGCTAAAAGTATTTTGATTAAAAAAAATTGAGCGAATCCATGGCAATTCGCTCTACAAAAAAACCTTATAAATAAAGATCGAAAAAATTATATTTTTCGAGATAATAATTGTTTTGTCAAAATGTCTGTTAGTCTGGTTGCCTGTTAGTTAGTCTGTCTAGTTGTCTGTTACTTGGGCCCGGTTGTATGTCGCAAAGTAAATGCTTTTACCACTAACCAAGGGTAGCTAGTAAATGGAGGGGCTGGGATGGCCAATCAGATGACAGGAACTTTCAGTGATTGGCCATCCCAGCCCCTCCATTTACTAGCTACCCTTGGTTAGTGGTAAAAAGCATTTACTTTTCGTCATACAACCGGGCCTTAGTCTGTGCGTTACCAAATTTTTGTAGACGAGCTAGATCAAAAAGTAGTGTGAATATCGAAACAAAATTTCACACTTAGTTTTGGTCCATTGAGATTAAGAGCTGAATAGATTTAGGTGAATATCGACCCAAAATTAAGGGGGATGGAGGAGGGGTTAAAAATTATAAATCTAGACCATTTGAGCAAACTCAACTAAATTTTGTATACATAATCAGTGGGACCCCAGAAGTCTAAAAATGCAAAAACTAACCCCCCAAAATGGGGGGGGTCTAAGGTCAAAAAATTAAAATCTTGGTCATTTATCAAACTCAACCAAATTTTGTATACATAATCAGTGGACCCCCAGAAGTCTAAAAATGCAAAAACTAATCCCCCTCTCCTACATGATTATAAATAATTTTATTAAATTTTAAATATTAGTGAGGGGGCAGGTTGTATGGAAAAGTCAAGTGGATGGCCACATCAGAACACGTCAGCTAATTTTTAATATTTATGTAGTTTCGAGTATAACCTAGGACCTAGGAATATTCTACGTAGTGGTGGTTGGTGTATAGGTTGAGAACCGTTTTCTTTTATTAATAATTTTATTATTTTTAAAATCTAATTTTCAGTATAAGACAAGTAATTGTTAATTTTTTGAAGAAAGTACTTTTTTTCAAGCATTTCGACCTGTAAGGCGATTTTGGGGCGCATTAAAAACAAAAGGAACTATACATAATTATATATGGAGAAGTTTTTTAGGTTTTATTGGTAAATTATTATTATTATTTTTAATTTTTTAAATATTTAAAAATACATTTAATTGAACAATTTTTAAAAATTAGAGGAAAAAGTGAAAAGATTCAAAATCTTGTTCATACTATATAGTATTCCATTTAAATTTTTCCGAGAGGTGAACCGCGACCTAAAATCGTGTACACCTACTTCCACTTCCACATTCATTTCCAAGTAGAAAACAATAGATGACAATAGATTATCTAATGAATTCCAAAGTAATTTCAAAGAAGGTGTACACCTAATTCCAATCGCGGCTCACTCCTCGAATTTTTCTAATGTGGCAATTTTCTTTGGGAGTTAGAAAGCTGAAAATTGGCACAAAGACAACCATTTAAGAGTATTTATGGGAGTTCTTTCGCGACAATCCACACAAAAAGTTTTAGCCTCGTAACCACTCTATAAATATGAACGGTGCTAAAATTTTAGGTTATGTATTTTTAACGTGACTGTACTTTTTACACTACTATATTCTCTTTATGAATGGATCGTTTCCAAGCCATTGATCTTATATCACCTCCACTAAAAATAATCGCCCAAATATATATATATATATATTTTTATCAAATCTACGAGGTAAATAATTTCAATTTTTTTTAAGTTACTCCGAATATATTATTCTAACAAATATTAGTTTTTCATCAAGATGGTAAAAGTCCTTCAATGAAAAAAATAAAATAATGATCATTTTTCCACTCTTTCTTAATCTTCCATATGTAAAAAATTTCATTTTTAATTGCAATTATTTCATGTTTGGTCTGGTAAATCGTCTTCAAATTTTAACAGTGTGTTTATTATGCTTTTATTGACTTATGTTCCAAATTTCGAAGACTTCTTGAATTTTTACATTTGTGAAAGAACTACCTTAAGTTCTAAAACTAGAAAGCTCAAATTTTAATCAAATTAAGTTGCTTAAAAAAAATGTTGAATATTTTAATTATTATTCTATTTACTTCAATAAATAAATAAATATTTCCAATCCTTTTACATATATTTTTTAATTTGGTTTATTATTTAAAGGTGGAATAATTATGACATATATCTGTTTTCTTTTTTTTGTATTTAATTTGAACTTTCCTATTCATTTGGCCACCCTTTGGTGTGGATTATTGGGAATTATTTTATCTCTTGGACTTGCTTTTTCGCTGAAAGTTAGGTAAATTTGATTGTCATTTTAGAAAATATATTAAAATAATAATAATATTAATAATAGCATTCTTCCAATTTTAGATGCATTTTTTCTTATTATTGCCCCAATTATTTTCAAGTCAGGGACGGCAAGCTCTTATCGCCTATGCTTTTATACTTGTTCTTACTGGTCCTGGAAAAAATATGCTGCATAATGGAACTGTACTTAGTGAATCTCTTGCTTGCGGACAAGTAAGTCAACTCAAAAAACAATCCTAGTTAAGCAGCTCGCTGGTCGGACAGAGTATTTAATTCATTCTAAATTTTCTTATCCTTGCTAAGAAGGCATGATTTGAATTCAATGGAAAATTTTCAATTTTATTTATCTTATCGTGGTTATAAATGTGAGAAAAATCAATTTTTAGCCTGATTTTTTATCTTTCTGTCTCAATTAAGATATTCACTATATACGAGACTTAACGCAAAAGAATAACAAATAAGCTGACGTGTTCTGAAAATTTCTTGAAAAAGTTTATAATTTTTCCGAAGATTTTTGAGATATGTCCGAATCATGAAAAAGATAATTTTTAACCATGATTATTTTTCTATTTCTATTTTGATTCCGTTACCAAAAATACACAAAAAGGAAAGCTTGAAGGAAGTTCATTCTAGTGTCAAAATGTTTGTTTTTCCAATTAAAAAAAAAACTGATTAGATTTTGGACTTTAAAGTATCAGAATTTTGGAATGAAAAATACAATAAATAAATAAATAAAAAATGATATTCCGAGAGACTTTGAATTACACCATGATTAGCTTAACCCGAAAGCGACTTTCAGATTTAATTTTACTTTGATTAAATACATTACAATTTACAAAAACGACTTGATCAAAAGTTCATAAAGTATTTTTTGGTTTTGTTTGTTTTTAAATTACTCATCTCTTATTCGATAATTTCAAATATTTTGATCACATCAAAACAAGTATTAAATAATATTAATTTTAAATATGTAAATATAAATAATGTAATGTTTAATAAATTATTTTTAGGAACAAATTAAAATAGCTATTAAACAAGTAGGCGAAGCAATCAAAAAGCCATTTGTTGCTATCTGGGAGTCTTTTAAAAATGTAATGAGAAAGATTAAAGAAATCGCACTTAAAGTTAAAGGAGTTCTTATAGCAATAAAAAGACTTGTAATTGGAATAGGTAACATTTTGTTTTTATTAATTGAATGCTAAAATTTAGTTAATGGTCGACCACTGAGCTTAGCTGCTTAAGGAGGTTCGTGACTGTTTATCATTTTTATAAGAAAATTCTCAAATTTTTACCATCGAATCATGGATGCATTAAATATTTATTCCCGAAATTTGAAGTTGATCGTCTGTCCCATTACCGAAAAATAAATTATTGAAAATTGTCTTTTTAACATGGAAGTAAATGGATCGAACTTTTTAAAAGGGGTTCTAAAACTTCTATACAAATTATACCATTTTCAACAGATTTATACAGATCAATAATTCAACTTTTATGAATCGAATGATACATTTTTCAATAGATTTGACAATCTAGTTAGTTATTCATAAATGTAAAAAATAAAAAGTTATTTGCAGCCAACAGAATATAACAAAATCACTATAGTGTAGAATTCCAACTCTATTTCATGAAATCGTTTTTGTGTTAAATAAATGTTTTTATAATGAGAAAAAATTTATCTCAATATTCTTTTTATTAATATTATTAAAACAAAGGTTTTTATTCGAAATTAACCTCATTATTATTGATTACTTGTACCTAAGGGCGTAAATAAACTTTCACATTTTTTTATTATTTAATAAATGTGCGGATAAATGATTCTTTTATTAGAATTTGCTCGAGGAAAATTACTAAAAAGGGCGCGGTTAGAATGACCGCATCCTCTTGAGTTAATACATTGAAGGATGCCAAATACAAGTCCAAACCTGTTTCAGACTAGTAGAAATAAATTTCTTAATTTCTATTATTCTAGAAACGGCCTTTTGGCTCTAGGTAAGAAAATATTAAATCGAAATGTATATCAGAATTAAATATTTATCAGTTAAAATTCAATTTACTGGATCTGAAAACAGCATTCCAACCAAGCCTTGAATAGGGATGGCAACGATATATCGATTATTTTTTTATATTGATATATTTCCAAAATAAATATCGATATATATCGAAAAATATATCGGAATTTTTTTCACTTGCAAATTTCAAAAAACTTGCAATTTTTTACGAAATTTTTATTTCACAACATCACAACTATTAAAAAATACTTTGACTAGGTACTCTAAACTCAAAAAATAAAAATTTATGTCATGTATTGTAATACAGTGGCGAAAAAATGCCATATTTTGTAAATCAATAGACAAATCATATTCCGGATTTTCCTTTATATTAATTTTAAAGTATTGATTATTTTAAATAAATTCATCATAATAAATTGATCCTCATTATGATACTATATTTCATTTTATTTTATTCCATTTTAGTTTTTTTTTTTTAAATTTATATCACCTTTTTTAAGGTAAAGGTTAGTTTTTATTTTTAATATGAAGTTCTTTGCTATCTAAAATTCTTAAATAGGTATTTTAAAGCATGAAAAATTATTAATAAGTCTTCTGGTGTGTTTATCATTCTATTGTTAAATTTAACTATTTTCGACTGTAACTTTCAGATTCGACCTGGGATAACTGGAACGTTTTTTGTATGTTTCTGTGCTCTGTGTATCCAGTTAAACCAATAGATAATAGATCTTTATTGTTTCTCGCAGTCGTATGTTACAAATACGTGAATAATCATGTCTCCAAAATTATTAATTTGGAAATTTTCTACCAAAATATCCAAAGAAAATTAATTAATTAACAAATTAATAAAAATATATCGATATATCGTATATATCGATATATTTGCTGCCATATATTTATGTATCGATATATAAGTCACCTAGCCCCTGGCGGGGAGCGTCTCGTTTTATGGTTAAAATTTATATAGATAATAGCTGACCCGACCACGCGTTGATTTGATCAAAAATTTAAATATATTTAAAAAATAATAATAGTTTTGAAAATAAATTGAAAATGCAAATAATTATAGAATAGGTAATAAAACAGTAAAATATTACTTGTCGAAATTGTTCCCTTAAACAAAAATTATATTGATAGTTGAAAGATTTCCAAAAAGCTATTATCAGCCATCTTGTTTGTTTGCTTTCACCCCCAGATAGGCACTGGCGTTGTTTCCTCGAAAAAAAAATATTTTTTGCATGCCATAGGTGTGATATCTATAAAAACACTATACAGGGTGGTCCCGAATTCATGGTACAAACTTTAATGGTAGGTACAGGACATTGTAACAATGAGTTATTGTATAGGAATGTATAGTGTAATAAGTATATGTAATATGTATATGTATGTATAGTGTAATAGTAATATAGTGTATAATGTATGTATAATGTATAGCCGTTATTTCCCCTGTTTACGCCTCACCGCGTCACTTGCGACTATACATTCCTATACAATAACTCATTGTTACAATGTCCTGTACCTACCATTAACGTTTGTACCATGAATTCGGGACCACCCTGTATATAAAAACACTCGTGTATTTGAATGGAATGTTGTGTGAAAATTTCAAAGAAATCGGTGAAGAACTTTCGGAGATCCTTCAACGTATCACTTAAGCATAACAGTACATTTTTATTTATATAGATAGCTAATATTGATATATCGATATAATAAATTAATTTTCCCCTTGAATAACTTTTCCTCCAATTTTAATTTGAAGTAGGTATTATTTAAAAGTTAAAAGAGAAGATATTTAAATCCTAATTTATTTTTTCAGTACGAGTCTTCGCAACGGTATTCCAATGGTTAGGAAGTATTATTAATTTTTGCAATAAAAAAGTTGGAACTCCATTCCAGCGATGCACGCGAGTTTTTGATAATGCGATAATCGACTGCAAGGCAGCCCTAGGGCCTATTTTCAACTGGCTTTGTAATATCGCCTATTTAATTAAAACTGTTTGTTATGCTGTGAAATTTCTGGACTTTATTTGCATGTTTTTCTCTTTTATTACCAATGCTTTAATTGGACCTCTTAAGAAAAGTTAGTGATTTTAAACATTATTTATGAAATAATTTAATTTATCAATTAATATAAATAATGTTAATATTAATATAGAAATCAAAGTATTTATGCGTCATATTAGAAATATATTTTATGTTAATGTCGATTTTCATCATGATTATCATTTCGCTACATCACAAAATAAATCATTTAAAGAAATTGCTTCTGGAATTCTCGGCGATATCAAAGATAAAGTGGATCGACTTCTTGCTGTCTTCGACTGGATGAGCTTTGTTACCAGTTTCTTTTTTCTTTTTATGCTTGTCAAGTATATAACATAATTTTTTTTGTTGCAATTTTATTAAATATTTGGGGCAAACAGAAAAGGCCGTTCCTGAGATAGATGGCGCTGAAATAGCCCCCCCCCCAAATAAATAAAAAAAAAGTATATTTTTAAAACAAATCTCGTATTTAATAATCTCTATGAATAGTACTAATTGAAATATACCAAAAAGCAAGCGGTGTACCCCTAGGATTAGAGTGGTCCTTATTTTGGGTATTTTCGAATTATTACGCTCCCAAAGGATCATATGGTTCGAAATAAATAAAAAAAAAGTATATTTTTAAAACAAATCTCGTATTTAATAATCTCTATGAATAGTACTAATTGAAATATACCAAAAAGCAAGCGGTGTACCCCTAGGATTAGAGTGGTCCTATTTTGGGTATTTTCGAATTATTACGCTCCCAAAGGATCATATGGTTCGAAATAAATAAAAAAAAACATATCCCCCAAGTTTCAACTCAATTTTTACCCGTGCAGCACAGCGATGTAAGTTTCCATCTAAATAACACAGAGTTTTTGGCATTGAACGATGAATTTTTTATTCTGGCCAAAGTAATGGTTCAAAAAATTTGAAACTCTGTAGACTTTATCCTTATAATAGTAGCTATCCCTTAGAATTTTTAAAGATTTTTAGGTATTATAATTTTGAAGTCTATAACTTACTATCAATAAGATATAGCAGTAATTTATCTAGCTGTAACTTTAAAATTATATTAGCTAAAAATCTGTCAAAATTCTAAAGGATAGGTACTATTATAAGGATAAAGTTTAGAGAGTTTCAAATTTTTTGAACTATTGCTTTGGCCAGAATAAAAAATTGATATTTCAATGCCAAAAACTCCATGTTATTTAGATGGGAAACTTGCATCGCTGTGCTGCACATGTTAAAATTGAGATAGAGTCTTGAAACTTGTGTGATTTTTTTTAAATTTATTGTGAACCATATGAGCCTCTGTCAGGGTAAAAATTCGAAAATACCCAAAATAAGGACCACCCTAGTTTACGCGTATATTTCGTTATTTTTCTGTAATTTATCCGGGGCCCTTGATGCTTTGGCGCCCTGGTTTCTTGTGCCACTTGGATCTCAAGGTAGGAACGGCCCTGCACTTAGAGCTAAAGTGGATCAACTAGAAAATTGTCAAAAATAAGTTACTTCTAGACTTTAGATGTTTAGGTCACTGGTGGCCAATCTTTTGCATACCATGCGGGATTTTTTTCATATATACGAGTTTAGATGGGCCATACAACTCAAGCACCTTTTCTATCTTCTTGCATACATAGTTGGGATTGGACAATATGGGAAATATGGAGTTTATGTACATGATAAATTTTATGATGAAATGCGCCACTAGCAAGCACCCAATGCGCCACGTTTGGCGTATGCGATATAGGTTTTTTTATGAACATGATGGGAGAAGGAGTTACACCAAAAAGGTGCAACCCCTAAAGGCCTGGGTTGGCCCCTCATCGTGAAAAGAAGAAGAAAACATTTTATGGGCTGGGCAGGGCTCGAAGGTATCTGTGGATACGGATCTTAAATAGCTGAAGGTTATAAGTCGCGCGAAAGATGGTGACAGGGAGCGAGTTCCTGGAGGTCATAGGGATAAAAGAGTTGGCGAAAGCGCTTGTTCGATTTTTATCCAATTTGACAGCGAAGGGGTGCTGAGCGTTCGAAAACCCCGTGTTTCTCGTAAAGAGGGCTTTAGGGGGGATAATTGATTTCAGCTCGACTGAACAGACACCATGATAGTATCTGAAGTACAGGGAAAGGGCAGAAACGGTTCTTCGGTGAGCCAGGGAGTCGAGTGAGTTGGTTAGAGCCGGGTCTCCTATTAGTTTAATTGCTCGCTTCTGAATCGCATCCAGTGTAGCAAGAGAATGCTTGGAAGTTGTTGAAATCACCGGTCTCCAAAGAATCATCGAACCATTACGTGGCGCTACTTGGATTAACCTTCTTCACACACCGTGTACTGCTGGTTTATTTGCAGCCTTTACAATTTCAGTTGGGTTGTTGCCTGCATCTCATTGGAATTGATTAAAAAGACCTAAATGGGGATAGTGGGATTTGTGAGCCTCTATCTTCATTAAAAACGCAAGATCTATACCTTTTAGAGTATCACTAGGTATAAGTTATGGCTGGCCAATATTGTAGAACCAGAGATTGTCAGTTTCTGGAGCCGAGGGGCCGGTTATTTATTATTTTCAATTAAATTCACTTTGCTTCTTGCTGAGATCGAACTGATGAAGTCTAGGTTGATGTTCTCCTAATCGGATTATAAAAGTTGGTGATTTAACCGATTGCGCTACCGACCCCTCAACTTAGTGAATTGATCCACTTTGGTTTTAAACACCATTATATTTGAAAAAAGTAGCTATAAATAGGTTTATATTTTTGTTTTATTAGGGCTCTCAATTACCAACATAAATATATGGTTAGTGATCGATTTGATAATCGATACATCACTGGTGAATTTACGAATTTAAATATGAAAAGGGCTCAAAAAAATCTCGAAACTTTATTACCCCTTAAACGTCGCGAACGGGCTAAATATATTCAGGTAAATATTATCTTTATCTACAATAATAATAAAATAATAATAATTTCTGTAATTATTTTTAGGTTACATCAATTCGATTAGTACAAGTGGAAAAAACTAAATTAACACGAACATCAATTTTTTTAGGTTTTGCTACCCTAAAACTATCTATTCATATGGTAGCTGACTATTGTCTTTTTTGGGTTCTAGATTTAATTCGTTTTCACGGACGATATTCTACCCAAATGGAAGGTAACCAACAACTTAATATTGCAATAAATCTTGGGTAGGTCCTACTCGTCAGCCAATTCCATGAAATAGAGAATTCTCTCGAATTGGACTAGCATAGCTGAACTTAGTAAAATAATTGGAACAAGTTTTTTCACAACGTTTGGGTTTCTAAGGTCCAGTTGCATGTCGGTTGATAAAGTTTTTGTAAAAGTTGACAAAGGGTAAAACCTCAGAATTCACCTTGTGCCCGGCGGGATGGTCAATTAGATGAAAGTGTGTGTCATCTGATTGGCCATTCGGCAGGGCACAAGGTGAATTCTAAGGTTTTACCCTTTGCCAACTTTTACAAAGACTTTATCAACCGACATACAACTGGGAATAGATTTATAATTTGATTTAAGCTATTTTTATATTATAAGTTTTTCTTCGGAGACAAACTGGTAGATTTATAGTTGAGAATTTAATGGAAGGCAGTTTAGAAATAAATAAAAAGAATATTTCAAATAAAAAGTATTTAGTGGAAGTTTTTCTCTTTACAGCCTTTGAAACCGTCGTTTTGGAGGATCTTCCCTGCTTCTTCAATGTTCAAAGGGTCAATGAAGGAATCATGTGATATTTTTCTTATCCCTCACTTTGAACTCTGAAGAAGGAGGAAATATCCTCCGAATCGTCTGTTTCAAAAGGTGTTTAGAGAAAAACTCCCAATAACTGAAAATATTTGCATATTTACTAGGGGACCATCCCCTTTATGTCCTGAAATTTTCAAAAATGTTAAATTATTTTATCTAAGAACACGGAGGGATTTTAATGATTCATGTCTTTGTAAAGCCCCTACAATTTTATTGATAGTATATACATATACTAGCTGCAAGGTTCGCCTTCGGCGGCCCTCTCTGCTAGCCAGGGCACGCCCCCTGGACCCCAACCCACGAACACCCCTCATACCCCACTCCCACCCTACCACACACCCCGAACTCCCACCCAGCACCCCACACACACCTCTGGACCCTCACCTGAACCCCGACTCCACCCTGCACCAGACCATCCCTACCATCACCCGGACCCCATCCCCCGCCCTCCACTCCGCACCACCCCACTAAGCCTCTGGATCCTCACCTGAACCCTCACTCCTCACTGCACCACCCCACCCCCGTGCCATCCAACCCGCCGCACCCCACCACCGCCCCGGACCCCACCCCACTACGCCTCTGGACCCTCACCTAAACCCTCCACTCCACCCTGCACCTCCCCCGTCACTCCACCCCCGCACCCAGTTTTTTTCATTTCTAGCCTTCTAGTGACCCACAGATTATGTATACAAAATTTGGTTAAGTTGGCTCTAAGGGTAAGAATTTTCATTTTTTGATCCCCCCTCCCATTTTGGGTGGTTAGTTTTTGCATTTCTAGCCTTCTAGTGACCCACAGATTATGTATACAAAATTTGGTTGAGTTTGGTCAAAGAGCAAGAATTTTCATATTTTGACCCTCCCCCCCCTTTTTGGGTGGTTTTTTGGGAGAATTTTTTTAAACAAAAGTTGTCAGAAATCACATCCCCTACAACTTTGCTCATAATAAAATTTGCCGTAGAGTTAATAGTTTAGGAGTTATTTGATAATTTTCATTCGTGCGCCCCCCAAACCCCCTTCTGGGGTCAAAATATCAAAACGTTATATAGCTAAAAACGTAAGTTAGAAGACATCTGATGTAAATATGAAATTTCATAATAATCCCTTCAGCCGTTTTTACGTGAATCGTGAGCAACTTTTCGGAAACGACGGAAAGATACAGACATACAGACAGACAGACAGGAATTTTGTTGAGGGTGTTTTCGTTCATAACTTTGCTTGAAACGCGTGCAACCAAAATTTGGCGTGATTTGAACCAATGTACAGACAAAACCTTAATTTTATATATATATACGAGGCGATCATTATTGGAAATATTCTTAATTAAATCCTTAATAAAATTCTTTATTTTACTTACTCTAAATACGAATAGTTCTATTAATTTTCAAAATTTCTTCGGTGGGATCGAAGAATAAAATTCTAGTTAAGTGCCTACCGATTAACTTGTCTCGAACTAAACATATTTGTAAAAAGGCTTTGATTAGAAGCAAAAACATGGCGAATAAACTAGACAACTTTAACGAGTTGTCTCTAGTTTTTTATGTGTTCAAGTGTCAGTTGTTGGTGAAATATTAAACACTATGAAGAAATTAATGTACATCTTAAAGTTAGAATTTATTTGTTAATGTAAAAACAGTACCAAATTAGAATTATCGTGTTCTATTTGAAAAGCCTAGAGTTTTTGTGTAGATGAAAATAAAGGTTGTTTATGGTTATTATCATATCAAGATTGATTTTTAGACCTACTAAAAACACGAAGTGAACTAAAACAAAACAAAACTTAGGAGCTAAAATTATTGTATAATATTAAAGCCGTAAGGGCTTCCAAATGAATTGACGCCCTTAAATCGGCCACCTGCATGGTAGTCCCTTTAGGAACGGGCGTTTCATTAGGGGCATCTTGAAACTTGTCCAAAGGGCATCGTGCAAAGCGTCCTGGACTCAAATTAATACTTTTTTAGAATATACCCAGGCCTTTCCAAATAAATTTAATTTTCCTTAAATGCGAATAACCAAACTTACTCGTCCAAACGAAACTTAATTTAAGTGAAAAAAGTCTGTTCGTATGGTAGGACTATGTATCGTCGAATAGGGGTTCTTTTTTTCATTAGGCACACGATGGCACTTAAGACTTGGACTGTATTTCAAAAGATTTTCATTTATATACATATACTAGTATATGTATCTATCTGCCTGAGCATAACTCCGGCTCTATTCGTTCATCAAACCAGTGCTTGCGTTTAAATTATATAAATGGAAAAATGGGCCTGGTTGAGGAGAGCCTATCTTAAAGGTGTGACATACAAATGTATCTATTTATTTATTTATTTTTGGAGTGCACCTATAAGTAGTGGGTGTCCTAAGCCTCAAAACCATATCAGTTCTATGAAACTAACACTATTATGAATTTTAATAATAATTTCTTTTAGCACCTGGAATGGTTGGAGTTAGCGTTCAGGGAAGCGGAGTTCTTGTCTGATCTTTACCGGAGTATAATAAAAGCATTTAAATTACCTGACATGTCTACAGATCTTAATTCAATACCATGTCTTCCTGAACCTTTACCTCCAGATTTCAATCGTTATATTCAAATAGGTAAGTTATTCAATTATAGTACAATCCCTGGACAAATTATTAAATTTCACATTTTCTTTCGAATAAATCTAATTTTATTAATAAATTTAGGATATTGTACAGTAATATTTATAAAGAGAAATCAGGTTGACCTATACTTACAAATCAAATAAACATATACCTATATATAACGATTATAAATATGAATATGCCATATATAATTTATTTGTTAGGAGGTCTAGTTCGAAAGTTTGACTTTCATCATCAATGTTTTTAATTAGAAATATTTCATCTGATATTTCTCTTGAGTTCAAATACTCTATTGGATATAGATAAATTCGTTTTGTTGTTATAGAAAGCAACAAACGATTAATAAGTGGCCAGCTTACTATAACAACCAAAACGAATTGTTTCTTTGATTATCATTTGAGTAATGAAGAAGAGAAGACGGCGATGCCCCTCGGTGTCGGATAGCAATGACAAGTGTTATATGAAAGAAGACAGAGGCATCCTAACGCGGTCCGAGAAGACACGAGATCTAGTTTTGCTTGCACCAATACATTTAATATTTTGTTTTAACAACAGGTACAGAAGATTTTAAAAATTTAACAACTGTGCCTGTATGTACCCGTTGAATATCATTCCTGATTGTAGGCAAACTAAAGAAAGCATGTAGGGTCTAATAGTTTGTCCAGGACCTGAATAATATATATATTTTTTATTATAAAGTGAAACAAATAAATAAATTTTACCTTTTTGAATTCTTCCATTTTCTATAATGTATACATACATGATGATTATTATTATAAATTGGAATATAAAATAAAAATAGAAGCCTTGTACACCATCATTCATTGTCAGCTTTTGTCTTCACGGCCTTGCTATGCTTACTACGGAGCAAAAGGAACTTGCGAATAATATTTTTCGAAAATCTCCACTTATTATACACCGATAGATTTCACAAGCCCGTGCCAGCGCCAAAAAATGTTTACCAGTGGATACAAGTGCACAAAAAAGCAAGAGAATTAGACTTAGTGAACGTGGAGCATCAAGACATTTCATTTTGGAACTATTACAGAGATATTGTTATGAAGTTTTGGATGGCCCATTTAATGCTCCGAGATGCCAATAAATATTTGAACGATATTGAAATTGATGTGAATGAATATCCTGGCGATTTCGACATTACTATATGGGAGATAATTGAAAGGGAATTATTTGTCGTAAGGGATGAAATCAATGAAGAAGGCGAAGAAGTACTTAAAAGAGGCAAAAGATTGAAAAAGACTAATCATTTAGGCAGATATTATCAAAGATAATCGGAAGTTAATCATTCGATTCTTCTTCAATATATTGACAATTCCAGTCTCTCTTTTGACATCCTGAAATTTCCCATTATTTTTCTAAAATATTTAATTTTATATTCCAATTTATAATAATAATAATCATGTATGTATATTTGTTTAGGTTTAAAATAAGAGACCTGCAGCTTCAATTTTTTCTTTTTATTTATTTCTCAATTCCCACTAACGTTTCGGCCATTGGTTATGGCCATCTTCAGAGCGGGAATTAGTCAATATTTATATAAAAAAATTTTGATACACTTGTCATTAGTTAAAATTATATACAAGAAACATAAATAGGATATATACAAAACTTTTTACAGGGTTCGCCAGAAGGCCGAAAGATATAATCTTCTCAATTGTCTTTTTTCTTTCAAGACGAAATGTCGATTGCAAAATGGCTTCAAGAGTAAAAAAGTTTTGTATATATATCCTATTTATGTTTCTTGTATATAATTTTAACTAATGACAAGTGTATCAAAATTTTTTTATATAAATATTGACTAATTCCCGCTCTGAAGATGGCCATAACCAATGGCCGAAACGTTAGTGGGAATTGAGAAATAAATAAAAAGAAAAAATTGAAGCTGCACGTCTCTTATTTTAAACCTAAACAAATAAATTACTACAGCTATAAAAAACTCCCTTAATAAACATGTATGTATAAATAAATAAATAAATGTTTTATTTTAGTAATATTAATAGTCCTCTGTTGGATTCTTGCTATTGGCGAGCCCTACGGACTTCGCCTCCGGCAATCTGTAATGTCCCTCTATCATCCAGATCGCTCTCGACAACGTACTGTCTGGCTTTATAACCATATTTTACGATCTCGAGGAGGATTTTTGAAGTTTATACGCAGACAATTAAGAAGAAAATTTACCAAAGATATGGGTATAGAAAAAGTGACACTTTCTATGCGGATACGAGAAATGTATGTTTACAAAAATACATAATACTACATAAGATGTTATGTGTCGATTCTGAAACACGAAATAATCATCAGTTAGATCACCCATGTTGAAATTAGAAAATTTGCCAAAATTTTCTAGTTTATTTATGGCTTTTCAGTAGTGATGAGCAAAGCAAACCAAGACCAAGACTACAAGACCAATACTTTGCTTTGCTCATCACTAATATTAATACTCAAAAACAAAATAATAATAATATTTTTCTTAAAAGTGATCAGGACTTTCTAAACACCCTATAGAAGACTTTACAAACACACCCTCTGCCTATATTAATTAGTGACGAGCAGAATTGGTCTTGGTCTTCGTCTTTCTTTACTCATCACTAATATTAATACTCAAAATCAAAATAATAATAATATTTTTCTTAAAAGTGATCAGGACTTTCTAAACACCCTATAGAAGACTTTACAACTGACTTTACATAGTGATGAGCAAAGCAAAGTCTTGGTCTTGCTTTGCTCATCACTACTTTTCAGCTTCCAATTCTGAATCTGTTTTCAAGTAATAATATAAATGTAATTCGAGTCAATTCAGTCCATTATTATGTTAATTTCAAGCAATTTTTACGAATAAACTAGAAAAATATTCTAATTTCACCATTCTGACATCTAAAATAACCCAAGATCTGAGTCTTAAAAAGTTCGTTCTGATCCCAAAATATTTGTATTTTCATAATAAAAAGAACTGATTAAATCTTGGACATTATAGCTTTACAACTTTCAGACTAAAAATGCAGAAAAAAATATTATACTTGTCATGGGGATCTCTAGATAAACAGTTTTAACCAATATCCTGAAATTGTGTACATAATTTCGTATTAATAAGCTGAACCTTTGTTTAAACTTTCTAGCTCGTGTTGGGGATCAAAAAATCACGAATTTTCAGAGAACGAAACAAGTCTTAAAAAGTTTTTTCATGAAATCGGCTTCAGAATTCAAAGCTGAATCATTGTGAATAAACAAAACCTTTAAGTAATTTTCTAATTTCCCCTAGACAACAAGAATTTTCTTGATAATGCTGTGCAATATATAGCCTCAACAAGCAACCCCGTTTCTTTTTAATATTTTACCTTACCATACAGGGTATGGTCAAGTATTGTAATCGTGCATGAAAAAGTGGCTTTTTAGCTTCTTTTTTTTTTAAATATCTCAAAAACGGCTGAAACTATTTTGATAAAAAAAAAAGAAAAAATGGGAAATCATGGCATTTCGATCTACAAAAAAGCTCCAAATAAGTGAACATCAAAAAAATTATATTTTTCGAGATAATAATTGTTTTGTCAAAATGTCTGTTAGTCTGTGCGTTACCAAATTTTGTGGACGAACTAGCTCAAAAACTAGTGTAAATATCAAAACCAAATTTCACACGTAGTTTTGGTGCATTGAGATTAAGAGCTGATTAGATTTTGGTGCATATCGACCCAAAATTAAGGGGGGAGGGCGGTTAAAATTTAAAATTATAATATTTTCAAACTAAAAAAAACAAGAAAAACGAAATATACTATAACATGAACCTAAAATAACGAAAATATTTTTTTCTGGCGCCAAAATTAGGGGGGGGGGGGGGTCAAAAAAATAAAAATCTAGGCCATTCGAGCAAACTCAACTAAATTTTGTATACATAATCAGTGGGCCCCTAGAACACTAAAAATGCAAAAACAAACCTTTCAAAATGGGGAGCGGGGGTTCAAAAATTAAAATCTAAGCCACTGTACCAAACTCAACCAGAAGTGTATGTTTTACTTAAAGAAAGTGGTGTAGGTTTCAGGTGAAACATGATATTAATTAATAATGTAAAGGGTGTGTAGTTTCACAGTGTCACATGTGACATTGTGAAACTACACACCCTTTACTTTATTAATTCAGAAGTGTATGGTAAAGTCAAGTGGATGGCCACATCAGAACGTGTCAATTTATTTTAAACCAGATAAATATTTTGCACCCATGCTGGTTATGCAGAAGTCTGACACTGATCACCAAACTAAGATCTTGATTAGATGTTTTCATAAATGGAAATCAATGATGTCCTCTACTTGATGCAATATATTTATATTGTATATGTTTATTTCCATTAAGCAGATGATAACCTCATTGATTTCACTTTATGAATCAACAACTCTGCTACTCTCGACAAAACAAAATCTTTTAAATTAGTTGTTTTATTCACAGGTGTCCACTTTTAAATATACTATTTGGTTCTTTAAAGATTGCTTCCTGTATGGTTTGTGCTCGTACAGTAAGAACAGACAAACCAAATGAAGAACAACTGATTCGTTGCCCGAACCCTGGATGTCCAGGAACTTATTGTTCCAAATGCTTTCAAGAACTTCATAATTTATGCACTATTTGTTTAGAACCTGTAGAATATGGAGATTTAAGTGATTTAAGCGAAGAAAAGTAAGTGATTTTACAAAAACATATGTTTTAGTTTTTAGTGTTCTCTCTAAAAAACAAGAACTGGCGGACCCTATAAATTATGCTATTACGATGTTTCTCTGTCAGAACAATGTAGATCAAAAAGTAAAAGTAAGTTACAAGCTTGAAATTTACAAGCTATAATCATTTTCTCTGAATTCAAAAATCGTATTAAGTTTAAATCGAAGGATTATTTTAGAGGGGGACGAATTTTTGAGGGGCCAAAATTAAAAAATATTTTATTATAATGGGGCGTGAGGTTTCCTTATAAGGATATCAATAAATACAAATCTTTTACGAAATATATTCGTTATAAAATAATCTTAAAACGTTTAATCTAAGTCCAAACGTTTCGGGAGAATTTCTCCCTTTTTCATTGGATTTTTTAAAAAAGATATATTTTAGAAATGGAATCCTCATTATGCGAATCCGACTCTCACTTGGCCGGTTTATTAAGGGCCAGTTGTTAAACTCTTTTTAAACGTTGACAAAAGGTAAAACCTTAGAATTTACCTTGTGCCTGACGGGATGTTCAATCAGATGACAGGCACTTTCATCTGATTGGCCATCCCGCCGGCCACCAGGTGAATTATAAGGTTTTACCCTTTGTCAACATTTAAAGAGTTTTCCAACCGACATACAACTGACCCTTAGGCCCGGTTGTATGTCGCAAAGTAAATGCTTTTACCACTAACCAAGGTAGATGGTAAATGGAGCCACTGGGATGGCCAATCAGATGACAGGTACATTCAGTGGCTGTCATCTGATTGGCCATCCCAGTGGCTCCATTTTACCATCTACCTTGGTTAGTGGTAAAAAGCATTTACTTTGCGACATACTAACCGGAGCCTTAGAGGTTTTTAATAGTACAGTAAATGCCTGGAGCACCGAGCGATGCTCGGTAACTTTCTGCCTCTAAATAGCTTAAGTTTCAAATTTGATGAGACTTCTTGATAAGTACACCAATTTTTTTGCGAAATCGTTAGAGCCGTTTTCGAGAAAACCGATTCTATATATACTATGGTATACAAGAATTGCTAGTTTAATATAATAAGATATTTTAAAATAATTTTTCTCCCTGGTTTAGACATTTTTAAACACGAATAACCAAGAACAAATTGAATATTTTCGATAATTATTTGAGCCCAGCGAGCGGAGTCCGCCGGGATTAATTCAGAATAATTCTTGAGTTTCAAAGAGGCTATGAAATTTGAAATTTCTTTTTATAAATAATAGATATGCAAATAGAAACAAAATATTTTAAAATTATTTTTAAATGTACTTAACTATTATTAAACATAATTTAACTTTATATTTTTTAATTTTTTTATTATTTTCCTTATGTATAATATTTTAAAAAAAATTCAATTTCATCAATTAATCCGAATTCTTTAAACTTCAAATCAAAGAAATGAATGAAAATAAGGAAAATTCTTAGAATGATAATTTTATTTAATAAGTTCAGGTAATCCAATTTATTTCAAGTGTAATATTTTAATGTTGTGGATTTACTGGTTTTTCGAAGGGACAGCTCGGATTTCGGACCACCACCTCTACCTGGGAATTTGCCATTTTCACCCAGTGAGGAAATTGAGCTGACTTCGAAACAAGTAGTTAATACAAGTGATACGTCAAGCAGCTATTCTTATTCATATCAAAATAAACCTTTTGATTCTCCAGTGACATCAATAATAAATCGAGAATTTAGAGATATTGAAAAAAATCAAATTCTAGTTCCATCAACTCTAACAGATTTAGAAAGTTCAGGAGAAGAAAGATTTAAGGGTAAATATATCTTTATTTTGTGTTTTAAAATAAATTAAATAAAAAATTTATCAATAGACTAGAGTGAGTGAGTAGAAAACTGACATTTAAGGACGTTCCCCAATTTTCTTGCAAGCCTTTTAAAACTTTCACATATTTATAAGTGTCCTTTATACGTAGAACATTTTTTACTTTACCATACAGGGTATGGTCAAGTATTGTAATCGTGAATGAAAAAAGTGTTTTTTTTCTTCTTTTTTTCGAAATATCTCAAAAACGGCTGAAACTATTTTGATTAAAAAAATTGCGCTAACCATGGCTGTTCGCTCTACAAAAAACTCTAATAAGTGAACATCGAAAAAATTATATTTTCCGAGATAATAATTGTTTTGTCAAAATGTCTGTTAGCTAGTCTGTCTGTCTGGTTGGGTGTCCGTTAGTCTGTGAGTTACCAAATTTTTGTGGACGAGCTAGCCCAAAAACTAGTTTGAATATCGAAACCAAATTTAACACGTAGTTTTGGTCCATTGAGATTAAGAGCTGATTAGATTTTGGTGCATATCGACTCAAAATTAAGGTGGAGGGGGGGGGGGGTTAAAAATGAAAAATCTAGGCCATTTGAACAAACTCAACCAAATTTTGTATACATAATCAGTGGACACCCGCAAGTCTAAAAATGCAAAAACTAACCGCCCAAAGTGGGGGAGTGGGGTGTAGGGTCAAAAAATGAAAATCTTGACCATTTACCAAACTCAACCAAATTTTGTATACATAATCAGTGGGCCCCAGAAAACAAAAAATGCAAAATCTAACCGCCCAAAATAGGGGGAGGGGGGGTCAAAAAATGAAAATCTAGGCTCTTGTACCAAGCTCAATCAAATTTTGTATACATAATCAATGGGCCCAGAGTAATCTAAAAATGCAAAAACTAACTCCCCTCCGCTCCATGATTATAAATAATTTTATTAAATATTATAATATAAGCGAAGGTCCTGGTTGTATGGTAAGAGTCAAATGGATGGCCACATCAGAACATGTCAGCTTATTTTTGATAAGAAAAATGCGTTTGAAACTTTTAAAACCCTGATTTCATTCACTTTAGTATGTTTCGTTTTAATAATGTATGATAAGTCTATATCACTCAGAAGATGTACTACACTTCAGTATAAGTTTCATCCTAATCGAATAAGGTAGTTTTAAAGAAAAAGTACAACAAATAATCACAAAAACTTTTATGATATTGGAAATTACCATTACTATTTACTGATTTTCCAATAGTATTTATTCACTTACTCAAAACCCTTTTTTATTATAATATTTTCATTAATTTAAGAAATTTATTAGTGGTATAAAAAATGTACACTTACTATAGAGTAAGAGAACATTAGAAAGAATATTTCATTATTCGTGTCCATGATTAATAATTAAAGGAATCGTAGGGAGTTGGACAAGACTTTAAATTAAATTAAATACAAGTTTTGATTAAATATGCCATACGTTTCGTTGCTGTTTTGCAACTTCTTCAGTGGCTGAAATAGTGAAACAAAGCCATTAGACATCTTTTTATTGATCATTTTTACAAAGTACAATGGTATGTTAGGTTAGTTTTCTCACCTCATTTATTAAACTTATTTGTATGTATATGTTTTTTCTCGTAGTAAAAAATCCTGACAAATAAGTTTAATAAATGAGGTGAAAAACTAACCTAACATACATACCATTGTACTTTGTAAAAATGATCAATAAAAAGAAGTCTAATGGCTTTGTTTCGCTATTTCAGCCACTGAAGAAGTTGCAAAACAATAACGAAACGTATGGCATATTTAATCAAAACTTGTATTTAATTTAATTTAAAGTCTTGTCCAACTCCCTACGATTTCTTTAATTAGAAAGAATCACTAAATAAGATTTTTTGTTAAAACTTACATATTTACTATATATTAAGACCCACTGCCATTCAAATTTGTCAGAGAAACCGATTATATATATATACAAGAAGTGCTCATTTAATAATATAAGTAAATAATGTAATAATATACAGTACCTGGAGCCACCGAGCGATGCTCGGAAACTTTTTGCTTCAGTTAAAAGTTATATATTAATTGTAGTTCGTGTGAAATTTGAGGTGTTTCGGAAATATTTATAACGGATGTTAGGTTAGAAGAAAACTAGTTAGTGTAGTATTTTTATGTATTTTATTTGGTGGATGTTTGCATCGCATAAGTTTCGGACGGAACAGTCCTTCTTCAGCACCTGTTGATTCACAGATTACATTTTAGAGTGATATAATACAAATATATGCGTGTGGACCAAGCACAAATAATAATACATGAGTTGAAAACAATTTTTTTTCCCTTAAAGATACTCCCCCCCCCCTCTAGGAGTCTCCAATTACTATTTTAGTTATATATTAATATTATTTTTAATTTAAAATTCTGATAAAAACCACCCCGACACTACACCCCACCCCCAGTTTTCGCATTTCTTGTTTTCTAGTGGCCCACAGATTAGTTGGGAATAAATATTATCTGAAAAGAGGGTTTTTTTTATATAATTAGTTTTTTCTTCTTATTAAAAACAAGGACTAAAAAAATAATTTTTAAGAAAAAATAAAAACCGACTTCAAAAAATTAAATGCAACTAAAAGCTATAAAATAATTATTATCTTATTTAGTTACAACTAAACTACGAAATATTAAGATGAAATTACTTTTTTAAGTCGGTGCCAAACATATACCTTTTATGATTTGAACTCGACGGATCTTACTTAGTACGTTTGGCGGGTACGCTCGCTTATAAGTAGGTATAGTTTGTTTGGCACCGACTTCAAAAAGTAATTTCATCTTAATATTTCGTAGTTTAGTTGTAACTAAATAAGATAATAATTATTTTATACCTTTTAGTTGCATTTAATTTTTTGAAGTCGGTTTTAATTTTTTTCTTAAAAATTATTTTTATTTTTCTCTTTTTAGTGATGTTATTAATAGTGATCATATCATCAGAACTTGACCAAATTAATATGACACCATCCCTAAGACACCCCCTATCGGATAAAAAAAGAACCATCGAAATCGGTTCATAAACAAAGAGGTTAGGTCTAAACAAACCTAATAAAAAAGGTCTAATACCTATGAAAAAACGAAAAAAAAAATGGGACCAATCGGAAGCTAGACTGGACCCAATGCAAAAAATTTTTTCAAAATCGGTTGACAATTGGCGGAGATATGAGGTAACATAGGCACAAAAAAAAAAAAAAAAAAAAAAAAAATTCAGTCGAATAGAGAACCTCCTCCTTTTTTGAAGTCGGTTAAAAAGATGATCAAGAACAGTCGATGGTGGTGAAGTTATCTCCGAAGTCGAAGCTCAAATACAATGTATACATTAATTCATGTAAAATAATTGGTTCAATAAAATTAAAAAAAAAATAATAAATAAGAAAAAGTCAATTAAGATGAATTTTGATGAGGTCCAGACCTAGCCAGATCGTTTTCTCATCCTCAAAATTTGTTAATAGAGTTGGTTTCATCAAAATCGGTAGGGCCGTTTTCAAAATAGAAAAAAAAATACAAACAAATATATATACATACAATTTTTGTTCGTTTAATAAGAGTAGATTATTTCATCTCATTTTTCCACTTTTTGTTTTATGCAGTTAATCGATTTGTGCAGTGAACGAATTTTAAAACTTGATTTTATTTATATTTTAATTTATTTCTAGGAAGGAACCGCGTCCCGAATGGGGCCAAAACGAAGTGTACGTTTTAGAAATGATGGTGATAACCCGAGAATTTGGGAGGGTATCCGTGCCTTAGGAAGAGGAGTTTTTAACTTTATGCCATTATTGCGTGGACACCAACAAATATCGGATGACGAATTGAGCTCTAGTACATATGTGATTGAGGATTCTCGTTCAGATTCGGATTCCGATCATCCACTCAATCGGACATATACAAAAACGAAAAAAAATTTTCAAAGAAAAGATCGATGTTCCTAAAAAATTCTATTCAATATGAAAGTGATACTGAAAATGATATTGATAGTGAATGGAGTGATAATAACGAGCAGGATAAATTAATAAAGAAACCAAGAAAGAAATCTAAATTAAAAATAACCACCAAGAATAATTTCTGGTATAAAATCAAAAGATTTTTTAATTTTTTTAAATTATTACATTTTAAGAAAAATAAATCAAAAGATGAGAATTTAATTCAGAGTTCAGATTCTAATGAAGACAGGGAAAATTTTCCTTCCTCATCACATTATGATTCCCCAAATACTTCAAATTGTTCCCCTAACCTGGATACCGAAAATGAAATAAATACTAGTAAAGAGAAAAAATCTAATGATGAGGAAAATAACGAAGTGACTACTTTATATTCTAGGAAGAAATTTGTTCAATCTTCCTCACAAGAAGACAATGATCTTAATAATAGCGATGGAATTGATAACATTTTTAAAAATTCAAAATTAGAATTTTCAAAACCAAATGAATAATGTCTAGAGAGAAATTAATTAAAGAATTCAAAAACATTTTATTATCCCTTGTTGCGTTGCATCCACCGATTGTTATGGGTTCCTAGGAAATGTTGAACATGGTGAAATGACGGATGAAATTTTATATTCCAAACACATAAATGAACTCGAAGCGTTACAAAAACAATACCCTGGATATGATATTGTAATTTTTTATTTTTCTATAATTTAATTAAAAAAATAATTTATATAAAAACATTTGAAACTAATTTTAATTTATTTTTTTAAATATATTGTTTTATTTAATTTTTTTTCATCTTTGAAAAATCAATTAATAATTTATTAAATGCTCTTATTAGTGTACATGCAACAATCCTCAAGCAAATGGAGAAGAATGCAAATGTTGTCAGACTCGAAGATATGTCTTTCAAAAGAAAGTTCGCGCTCGTTTACGTAAAATAAAAAATCGCACTAAAGACCGCCTTGGAAAAAATCACCTCAAAGGAAAAAATCGCCTCGAAATGAATCGCCAGGAAATCGCTTAAAAACATTAAAAGATAAAATCACCAACATAGTACAAAAAATTTGGCATCGGCCTAAACCACGTTCTCAAACAACAACGGATATTTCTGATTCAGGTATTTCAACTGATGGTAAACCAACGCCTCCACCTCGAACAACTTCAAAAAAACTTCCGGTGCCAATTCTTTCTAAGAAAGGTTCAATACCTTCTGATATTGATAAAAAACAAGAACTACCAGATCCAGTTCCAACTGCTCCTCAACCGATTCCTGACTCACAACCAGCCCCTGTCCCACAACCAACCCCTGTTCCTGGACCAATATCTGATCCAATTCCACCAAATGTATCTGACCAACCTCAACCAGAACCCAGCCCAAGCCCACACCGGACTTCCTCAATTCTTGATGATCCAAATGCTGGTTCTCTATCTCCAAAACAATCTTATATTCATCCTCAACCTTCTCCTTCAATATCTCCTCCTCCACATCAATTCATTCTTAATCCTAGGCCCTGTTCTTGTAAAAGCAAAGTTAATCATGAAACAACATTTCCATCACGTTGCCAAGTTACAGACATTAAAATACCCGAAACACGTCCAAATGAAATATATAATCCATGCGATTGCTGCAGCTGTAGTGCAAGCACTTATAATTCTCATGAATATTGTGATACACAGCCAATTGTTTCATCTGGACCCTATTGTAAATGTAAAGCACAACCATTTTGTAATTGTAATTATTATTCAGAAACTTATTCTGAAGATTGGAGTGGTTATAATGAACCGGAACCCGAAAATTACCTTAATCCGTATGATTATCACAATTCAAGGCGCATGCAAATAAAATCTAACCCAATATATCACGGAAATGCTCAAATATATCCATATGCTTATAGCCTTCCCCCAACATCATATCAATTCTTTACTCCGTCTCCCCCTTTACGAAGTGATAGTCTTCCTCTACCACCAGTACCACCTCATAGGATGATTTCTCCAGCTGAAAAACCTTACGAGCACCCTTCATGGCCTCCCCGTGGTCCACCTATTCCAGGAGAGCCTCCACTTTATGATTTCGACTCTTTAGCTTATCAAGGACATGATGCTTATTATGATCTAGTAAACGAATTAGCTCCCAAAGTAGAAACACGGCGTCATAGGTATAACTGTTCAGATCTTCCATCATTACCTCCAACACCTCCACGGTCATCAAAAAGAGGAAATTCAAGAACACGCAGTGAGCCCAATCCATGTTCTTGTGATGGTCGGCGGCATTCCGCACGAATTCATAAAGGATGTGTCAAAGATAACATTAATCATTTTGAGACTATCACTGAAAGAAAATCACCACGAAGGCCTTGTACACCTAGGAAACATTGTTGCAAACATTGACTACAAAATAAATCATTTCCAAATCCAAACAAATCTCTTGTTATTATTTTGTCTAAAGGAATTGAGTCAGGACCGCACCAAGCTATTCGGCCCCCGTGTGCAAACTAATTTTACGCCCTCTTTGTAGTCTTTTCAAGTGTCTGTCTAGCTGTTTTGCCCCCCTTTGACTTGGCCGCCTGTGTGTTTTGCACACATTCGCCCTATAGTCGGCGCGGCCCTGAATAGAATTAAGGTACATCTTGAATTTCTTTCTGTTCCTAACTCCCGTTTGGAATATATTCAATGAATGTCATTTTTTATTATTTATTGATTAAAAGAATATACTTTGCCTATATAAGGACATTGTTTTTTTATAAGCTAAAAGGTATTTAAAATATATATATATATATATATATAATAAATTTTAAAAACTGAGGATGACATAAAGTCAGTTTTTAAAATTTATTATATAAATATCTTTACATTACATTAAAAAATAATTTGATAATTTTAAAGCGAATTATGTTCGTATCAATCAATAAATAACAAAAATAACGGATTTCCTATGTTTGTATTGTAAGCAGTTGTTTGCAATAAAATGCAATTTAAGCTGGAATTCGAGTTGTATACCTACAGGTAGACCTTTTGTATACACGGTATATACTAAAATATTGCGTTTTATGAAACAGTGTTATTTAAATTAGGAGTTGTGCAGTATATTATGAGTTGAATCATGTATTTTAATAAATAAATATATTGTCAAAATATCGAATGCACCAAATATCGTGTTATATAAAGTTGTTTCATGAGGTTGCCGCAGTTTTTAAACCACGTTGTAGCAAAATGGTGTAAGAATTCTATCTGCTCTCTAATTCTGTTTCTATGGAGATATAATAAGAAAATACTGAGCGAAATAAAAAAAAATTAAAAATCTCTCATCAAAAAAATAAATGTAATATTGAATTTAATAACTAATGGTGTAATAAAAAACAAACGAAATAGAAGTTGATGGAAAATTTATGTCTTGTCTTTTAATGATAACCCTATAATACTCGTAAATTATCTATAAGCTTTTAGTTTTGATTCATATTTATAATAAATAAGTGAAGAACTGGTACACGAAATGCCTAGCTGATAAAGAACAAGAAACAAGAGTAGCTTTATAAAGTCAAATTAAGTTATTTATATTTATTTATAAAGTAATAAGTATTTTTAGTGTTTAAAGAAAATTTTTATTGTAATCAAAACAAAATTAACTGATGCTTTCATCTCTCATTACCTTCGATTAAATTTAATAAATTTACCTACCTAGATTAGACATAGTGAGATTATTTCATTACATCTTATTCTGAAGTCGAAAGGTTTGATGTTCAGATGATATTATTTAATTAAAAATATCTAATCTAGAAGTGGTTTCAGACAGTAACATATAGATATATGGAATACAGACCAGGACCAGGTATGTATTTTGTGGAAAAAAGAAAGAGAAAAAGAAGGAGTTCAATGAATGGGTCAGAGTACTAGGTAGCTGTAGATCCGGGTCTTGAATGGATTGTAAGGAAAGACCGAGGCGTGAGTAACTTCCAATCGAAATAATATAATCATAGGGACAAAGAAATTGGCGAATGTGTTTGTTCGATTTTTATCTAATTTGACAACAAAGTTGGGCGATGGTTTCGCACAAACGAGGGTTTCGGTGGAATTATTGATTTTAACTCTTCAACTCTAAAGCTTGGCTTTTCCACGGCTACTCAACTTTTTACCTTATATAAAGCTCGCATTCGCCTCTATCTTGAATATGACTCGTATATCTGGAGACAGCCTTCAAACATTTTCTTGTCCCCTTGGATGCAATTCAGAGACGAGCTATCAAACTAATACCATCGAGGGGTGAACCGTGACCTAATATCGTGTACATCTACTTTCACTTCCACTTTCATTTGCTAGTAGAAGACAATAAATGAAGGGGCATTATCTAATGAATTCCAAAATAATTCCACATATTCCAAACTAATTCCAATCGGGGTTCACCCCTCGTGCAGCATTAACTAACTCTCCCGATTCTCTGGTCTACCGTAAAACTCTCTCTGCCTTTTCCCTTTTTTATAGCTACTACCATGGCCTTTGCTCTGATGAGATAAAATCATTCCCTTCTAAAGCCTCATTTGTGCAAATTTTCAAGGATTCAACACCCCTTCATCATTAAATTAGATACTAACCGAATAAACTGATGCAATTCATTTATCACTATAATTTCCAGAGACTGGAACTCTCTTTCCCCGCGATATTTCTTCGAAAATAAATAAATAATAAAAAAATAAATTATTCCTCGACCTGCTTAGAGGCACAAGTCCTTGGTAGCTAGGTCATCCACACATCAATACAATCTATAATACATTAACAAACATCAATACAAATTAATTACAACAATTTAACAAATAATAAACAAGAACAGAAAAAAGAAAAAAATAGAAATGTATGCTCATTAACAAATAACATGACCATAGATTTCCATCAAAAGACAAAAAGTAATTTAAAAATTCCGCGCAAAAACCCGATACCAGGAGCAACAACGCATTAGCCATAAGTTGTTATGGAAACCTGGTCAAAACCTTAACAAGGATGGTATGTCCTCTCTCTACCTGAGCCAATCTCTGTTTGTGAGAACTAAATAAAATTTTGTACAACTCTAGGACTTGACAAAATTTATAATTGATTTAATCATAGAAGACAGAGGACTATAATCCCAAGTAGTAATAAATAGACTGTTCCACAAATCAATGCCAGATCTTACGAATGAATGCAAACCTACATATTAATATCTGAATTAACTAACTTGTAGGAACCAGACCTATTTAAATTAATACCATTCTTCCCTAAATCCTTATCTAATCTAAATAACCACCTGAATCATACTCATAACAAAAACCACCACTGGTTTCAACACTAATACTTCTAATCTCAACCCTGGAATGATTACCCCTTCCGTCTTTCGAAATCCGCATCCCCAGATATTGACCCAATCTCTTCTTTTTCTTGTTTTCGCAAAGCAAGGGTCCACCCAGAACTAAAGAGGTTGCATTCTCTTACATCAATATCATTATAAAAAAAAATAACTCTCAATGGTAATATCAAGGAAAAAGGGAAGAGGGTTCTAGAATGAGGAAGGAAATAAATTTATTATCTCAACGAGTTTAATTATTATTTCAGTCTAGACTCTTTTGAAATGCTTGTGTGAATTGATCCTTGGGTATCGAGTGCTTTTTATATGTTAAGGGAAGTAAGCAATGAATTGTGGTGGGTTTGGATCCGCAAAATTATATATTTTTTAAATTTTAATTAAATAAAATAAATAATAATCATCCTAAGACTGCTATGGCACAGCTACTTGCACACATCGTACTATAACGAAAATAACGTTTAATTTGAAGGAGACAAAAAAAGAGTGTGTTTTCTGCTGGGTAAACAAATTTTTAATTTATTTATAATGAGACTAGGGGCTTTGCCCTCTTCATCAGTCTATTACAATTGATTCTCATGCCAATGTAATAGTCTGATGAAGGGGACAAAGCCCTCGAAACTATGGTTTCGTTATAAATAAATTAAAAATTTATTTTTCCAGCAGAAGACACATTCTTTTATTGTATCCTTCAATTTATAAACATTCTGCTACTCTCGGCAAAAAGAAACTTTCATATTAACTAATTAGGGTGGATATTGGGATCTTAGACTTGAGAAAATAATTAAAATCTAAATTTCTAAAAGTTACAACACGTTTCGACGTATATTTTTCGACTTCTTCAGGCAATCTACAACAATTACACCAATTATAAGAATATGAAGTCATTAGAATGATATAAAACAATAAATATTTTTTATCTCAAACAATATTTACTTTTGGGATCAGCTCTCTCGTTAATAGATATACTATCAGACCATTAGACTAGATTTTGCAATGACATAAGATTTTTCCCTTCATTGACAAAGTTTGAACAAATTTAATACAATACATTTCAAACCAACAGTAAAGGAAAAATCTTATGCCATTGGAAAATCTAGGCTAATGGTCTATATTATATCTATTAACGAGAGAGCTGACCACAAAAGTAAATATTGTTTGCAGATAAAATAAGCTGACGTGTTTTGATGTGGCCATCCACTTGACTTTACTATACAACTTGGCCCCTCACTTATATTTAATATTTAATAAAATTATTTATAATCATGCGGGAGGGGGGGTTAGTTTTTGCATTTTTAGACTTCTGGGGTCCCACTGATTATGTATAGAAAATTTGGTTGAGTTTGGTACAAGGGACAAGATTTTCATTTTTTGACCCCCCCTCCCCTCCATTTTGGGAGGTTAGTTTTTGCATTTTTAGACTTCTGGTGTCCATTATGTATACAAAATTTGGTTGAGTTTGCTACAAATGGCCTAGATTTATACCTCTCCTCCACATCCACTTAATTTTGGGTCGATATGCACCAAAATCTAATCAGCTCTTAATCTTAATGGACCAAAACTACGTATGAAATTTGGTTTCGATATTCACACTAGTTTTTGAGCTAGCTCGTCTACGAAATTTGGTAACGCACAGAACTAGCAGCAGACAACTAACAGACATTTTGACAAAACAATTATTATCTCGAAAAATATAATTTTTTCGATGTTCACTTATTAGACCCTTTTTGTAGACCGAAATGCCATGGTTTCGCTCAATTTTTTTAATCAAAATAGTTTCAGCCGTTTTTGAGATATTTCGAAAAAAAGAAGGAAAAACACTTTTTTCATGCACTATTACAATACTTGACCATACCCTATATGGTAAAGTAAAAAGGTTTTGTTGTTTTATATCATCTAATGACTTCATATTCTTATAATTAATGTAATTGTTGTAGATTGCCTGAAGAAGTCGAAAAATATACGACGAAACGTGTTGCAACTTTTGGAAATTTAGCTTTTAATTATTTTAAGTCCAAGATCCCAATATCTAGCCTAATTATTTTCATAGATTGACGATAAAATCTCAAATTTCAATTTTTTATTTACTAAGTCCCGAAATATGGTATTAGATATGCCTTGCTGTTTCCCGAAAAATTCGTTGCATAAAATAAAGCAGCCATGAATTTTTCCTAAGATAAACTCGCAGATTGGTTGCTTTGTAAATTTGAAATAAAATACGTCCCTAATCGCCTAATCCTGAACAAATCTGCGGTCGTGGCATGTCATGATGGATATGAACGGAAAGGTTCTACGTAATTTTTGATCTCATTCTTAAAATTAAAAATAAAATTATTATTATTTATTTATTTTCCTCATTGATAGAATTGATTGAAAATACTCGAGATAAATCAGTTAAGAAATCAAGCCTCTCTCTTATGACGAAAGCACTGCCTAGCAACCTAGTGCGGGGAATAGAAGGCCGTTTACAAAGGAAGACACTTTTTTACTAGTATATCCAAGTAGAATAGTTCAATGGTAAAAGTAATGTTTTTAGCCAGTCTCCAAGAAAAAGTATCGACCACATTCTTTCAGCCAAAATAAAAAATTGTACTATTCAATTAGGAACAGGTGATTTTAGCAAAAATAAATCTTGGTTTCACCCAGAGCCTAAAAAGTCGATTTATCCTTAGCATAGTTACATAGCAATCTATCCTAAATAGGTAGTTGGAAAAACCAAAAGAAAAAATAATTCACCATCGACTTTTCATCTCTCCATTTTGCTAATTGCATCAGAATTGAATTGAACTATTTTTAACTTTATCCGAAGCATGGGTAAAGTATTGTAATCGGTCTCGCAGCAAGCGCGACTTCAAAGGGTCCTCAGATAAAGACTACGGAACCAATGGTCTCAATTATAGTCATAAATTGTAGTATTCATTTAGGGTGAATTTTAGCACGTGACGGTTTTGCCAAAAATCACATGGGGTCTCGTCCAGAAGCCAAAAAGTGCGATTTTTCAGGAAATGCGTGCGGATGGATGTATGTTATCGTTTTTCGTCCACGATATTTTCCACACCGTACAACTGATTGAAATGAAATTGAAAACCTACCATTATTTTAACAAAATGAAGCCCTGATTAGTTTTTGGTACATATCGGCCCACAAACATTAGTACTTTATTTCAAAACTTTTTTAGTTTTTTCTAAATATTTTGAAAATGACTGAACCAATTTTGATGAAATTTAATATTTCTAATTAAGTTACCTCAAGAACCACAAAAAATGTCATATAAATTTTTTGTAAAATTGTATTTTAAAGTACTTTACCCTAGAATAAGATAGTACATTGGATAAAGTTTAGCAAAGATCGGTTGCAGTTTATTTCTTAAACAATCCGATCTTATTAAAGCTAAATTAATCATGAATTTTAGATTATAAAAAATATTTTTTTAATCAAATAATATTTTGTAAGTTAGGGAATCATATAGTGAATTTATTATTTTTTCTATACTTTTCATACTTTTTTAAACACAAGTAAACCCAAAATTTCTTTAAGTGAATTTACTTATTATTTTTACGAAAATGAATTTAGGTCATTTATCAAAGATTTTAATAGATATGTTTATATTGGATGTTGGAGGGTCTTGTCCCTCCGAGATTCGAACCCAAGCACTAGTAAGCTTTCCGGGCAACTCGGGGGGGGGGGAGTGAACCGCGACCTAAAATTGTCTACACCTACTTCAACTTTCATTTCCAAGTAGAAGACAATAGATTATCTAATGAATTCCAAAGTAATTCCAAATAATTCCAAAGACGGTGTACACCTAATTCCAATCGCGGTTCACCCTCGGGGGAACTTGTCAGACCCTTGAGACCATCACCTCCAAACATGCAATATATAACGAAAGTTTGGAGGTGATGGTCTCAAGGGTCTGACTAGTTGGCCGGAAAGCTTACTAGTGCTAGGGTTCGACTCCCGAGGGGACAAGACCCTCCTACATGCAATATAAACATATCTATTAAAATGACCTAAATTAATGTTCGTAAAATTAATTAATTATATATCACAAGTCGATTTTGAGAAAAATTCAATCTTTCTTTCTCAAATAGATACTCATTTCTTTACAGAAATTTACTTATTTTTGTTTAACACTTGAACAATAAACTATTATAAATATTTTTTACTGAAATTTATTCATACAAAATTAAGGCAAATCAATTTTTAAATTTTAATCGTTCTTTAAATTTTGAAGCCTCTATAAAATTTTCTAGCCTCTAAAATTTTGCCGCCCGTGTCTATGAATAAATCCATCACTGTGTTCTGTTATAAAAAAGTCTAAAAGAAATTTCGATTAAAACTATTTTTCTTTTCGCATATTAAGGTAGTTCGGGACAGCTTATCTATATGGTTGATCTTCGAAAAAATCTTTTGTATTTCTGCAGAGTGACAATGTCTGCCTGCTAAATTTTTTAATAAAAAAATTGTTAATAATGAGGTTAATTTCGAATAAAAATCTTTGTTTTTATAATATTAATAAAAAGAATATTGAGATAAATTTTTTCTCATTATAAAAAGATTTAATTAACACAAAAACGATTTCAAGAAATAGAGTTGGAATTCTACACTAGTGCTTTTGTTTTATTCTGTTGGCTGCAAATAACTTATTATTTTTTACATTTATGAATACCTAATTAACTAGACTCTCAAATCAATTGAACATTGTATCATTCGATTAATAAAAGTTGAATTATTGTTCTGTATAAATTTGTTGAAAATGGTATAATTTGTATAGAAGTTATAGCCTTTTAAAAGCTCGGTCCATTTACTTCCATGTTAAAAGGACAATTTTCAATAATTTATTTCTCGGTAATGGGATAGACGATCAAATCATTTAAATTTCGGGAATAAATATTTAAGTACCTGGAGGCACCGAGCGATGCTCGGTAACTTCTTCCTTCAGTTAAAAGTTTTATTTTAATATTATTTTTAATTTAAAATTCTGATAAAAAGGTCGATTTTTATTTGAGAGCCGTTTTCAAATTAAAAAAATACAAATATATATAGTATTCGCCCACTGTACCCCCACCCCCGAAACCTCGCCCTACCTCCGGATCCCCCACCACTGCACCCCACCTGCACCTGTTTTGATTCAACCATATCATTCATTTTTATTCATCCAATTATTAATAAATAAAACCTATCAAAATGTGTTGTTTTTTCAGAAAATTGAGACCTGCTTATGCGAAATATATTTTTAAATAAATTCTTGATTATTTTTTATTCTATTAAATAAATAAAGTTCTTTATAAAAACAATTATAAAACGTTTATTAATATTTCTAACGTTTAGGTTGAACGAAATATGTTTAAATCCATAATGATTACGAAAAAAACCATCAAAAACAATTTTGTCGAAGGTGAGACCGTGACAGATCGAATTGTCACCCCGAAAACTCCCTAACCCGTGAATTTCATCAAAATCGGTAGTCGTTTTCAAAATAGAACCAAGATACAAATATATAAACAAATAAATATATAATTTTTGCTCGTTTAATAAGAGTAGATACATCAACGATTTGATGATTTGATGATTTGAGAATTTTCTTACAAAAAATGATAAACAGTCCCGAACTCGGCCTCTCTGCTGTATCAAGAAATTTTTAAATTTTCGATATTTCTACTTTAGTAGGTAGTTTTCTAGATTAAAAGCAGCAACTATTAATCTAAGTTCATTTTAAGAATAACCTCAGTTGTTTTATTCCAAAATGATAAGAAATAAATCTAATGGGTTTTTTCAATCTCAAGGTTCTCTTACTAAAGATAAATCAAGATTCTGTGTAGCACAGTACTAACAACTAACATCTATTATAGAAAATTTTCTAAATTATTTTTAAAATAAACCCTTCTTCAAATTAATTTAAGGTGAAACAAAATTTCGGAAATTTATAATTAATTAATTAATAATATTTAGGTTCGATTTTATGAAAAAGAATATTATAATGGATAATAAATAAATTTTTACTTTATTTTTTAAATAATTCATTTTATCCTGAATTGAAATATTTATTTATCGTTCCTAGTAATCAAGAGAATATAAATATCCGTATAAACGTTCCAATTAAAAACCTACAGAACCCTAAAAATAATAATATTACGTTATTTCCCGCTAGCCTGCCCATAGATTAATTAAAAGTTTAATTGAATTTATGTAAGTAAGTGGAAAACATATTTTTTAAACAAAAATTAATCACAGTTTAACGTTCCGTCAATTTATTTCTGACTTCATAAGCAACTTATATTTTATTTTTTATAAATAAATCTTCTTAATAAATTAAAATTACTTATTAGTAGAGACCGGATTTTTATCCAATAAAAACTGGCAAAATATGCCATAAAATATGCAGTTAAAATTTATGAAATATGCAACTAATAGGCAGAATAGGTTCAATATCATGCAAATATATGCAGTAAAAGATGGCAAAATAACTTTTTTTATGCAATAAAAAAATTAAAATTGAAGACAAAAAGACTATATAATTGAAGGAATGCTATGAAAGAAATAAAGCCATGTGTCAAATATGTACTTTTATTGCGTAAAAAATTGCACAAAATTCTTTTTAGAAATTTTTTTTTTATTTATTGTCATCAGGAACACAGCTCAATTAGACAGCACATCAGTAAAGTGTTAGTAGTGTTAGTGAGGGAGCCGAGGTTTGGCCAGTCAAAATTTTATATGCTAGCAAGGCTAGAAGCCAGGGCTCCTGCTTGAACATCGTCATAAATAAACATAATAAATATAATAATGCTTCAAAAAATGTGAACTAAAAAATACAGTTTTGTTTAACAGACACGATTGTAATGGGTGTTTTTTTTAGAGGTATAGAACTTCGAATTGAAATAAAACACAAGAAAATCGTTTTAATGTCCATCAATTTGGCTTTATTGGAAGGATAATTTTATGCCATTAATGTTTAAATATGATTTCAGGCATGTGGCCGCCGCGGCTGGCTCGAATAAATCCAATTCTACAGGTCCAATTTTCAACCACTTTTTCGAGCATATGGGGCCGTATGTTGGCAATAACGCCACGAATGTTGGCTACGTCAACAAGCAAAATTGCCGCATTTGGAGTGAAGAGAATCCACATGAGACCCTTGAGACGCCATTACATCCACAAAAACTGACTGTTTGGTGTGCTCTATGGGCTGAGTGAGAGTCATTGGGCCATACTTCTTCCGAAATAATGCTGGAGAGTCAGTTACCGTTAATGGAGACCGGTATAGAGCCATGATAACCGACTATTTTGTTCCCGAAGTGGATGGCATGAATGTGGATGAGTTGTGGTTCCAACAAGACGGCGCTACATGCCACACAGCGCACGTCACATTCGATGAGCGCATAATTTCGCGGAATGGACCTGTCAATTGGCCACCAAGATCGTGTGATTGTGACACCATTGGATTATTTTCTTTGGGGATATGTGAAGTCGCTCGTCTACGCCAACAAACCAGAAACGTTAGGGGACTTGGAAGCCAACATTCGTGGCGTTATTGCCAACATACATGTGCTCGAAAAAGTGGTTGAAAATTGGACCTGTAGAATTGGATTTATTCGAGCCAGCCGCGGCGACTACATGCCCGAAATCATATTTAAACATTAATGGCATAAAATTATCCTTCCAATAAAGCCAAATTGATGGACATTAAAACGATTTTCTTGTGTTTTATTTCAATTCGAAGTTCTATACCTCTAAAAAAAACACCTATATTATACTCCTTTTATTTATTTATTTTAATATTAACAAGCTTTTCATGTTTACATACCTACAAATAATAAACAAATAAAATAATACAAATATTTGACCGGCTCTGATCCCTACACTAATTTACACACGCTTCCAAACACATACGAACACTCAATGCCCAAAATAGGCTATAGTTACCGAAGACCTTAAAAAAAATTATGTCCCCTTATTTTATTTCTTCATTTTTTTCATTCTTTCTCCGAAAATTTACTTTTAAAAAATCTGTATTTTGCTCAAAAAATCCTTCAAATATGTAATTTTATGCAACATTTTTTCAAATATGCAATTTTATACAATATTCTTCAAATATGCAATTTTATGCAATATTACTCAAATATGCAAAAATATGCAGAATAAAATTTAACACACAGTTTCCTAGATGCATGATTCGGATAGATAATTGATCTCCTAGGTCGTATGTGGCGGCAAACAAAATATGCAATTGCATAGTAATCCGGTCTCTAGTTATTAGATATACCAAAAATAGGCAATTAATTATTTTTTATAATCTTCGTGAAGATTTCTGTTCCGAACTACGGCTTATCTACTTCTCTATAATAATAATATTCCCCAATTTTATTTGTAATTACATTTGGAAGAATCCTCGTTGTGATTGCGCTCCTGGGCAAGAAAAATTCGAACTCTGCGTTACTTGATTAATTGAAGGTGTTTGAATATATTATAATCTATTTTTATTACTTTATTTTTCACTTTGATAAGCTTTTTCAATGAACTGGAACTAATTAAAAGTTTATTTTAATCGTAAATATGTTGTATAAGCAAATACGTATACAAAACATCAACCCAGATTGGAATATTTTTCTCAGATAATAAAAGATATGGAATGAGGGAATTTTCGAGAAATGAAAGAGTTGAAATAGAGTAGAGTTGAGAGGAGACGAGTGATTGCGTCGAACCAGTCTTAAGACTGTATGCTCTCGATGATGATGATGTTTCGATGATGATGATGTTTTTTAATAAATTTAAATTTTTTTTCGAACCCCTCATGAAATATTTACGAGCAAATCCAACTTATTTTGCATTGTAAAGTCGACTAGGTTTTTTTTTTCCAATTTAAGAAAACTTTTCCATTTTTAATAATTATAGTCTTTAATTGTATACATTTATTGTTGAACTCATACATTTTAGGGCATCTCAAAGTCAAAACGTTAAGGCCGGTTAGTATGTCGGTTGGTAAACTCTTTTTAAACGTTGACTGAAAGTGTAAATGGCTGGGATGGCCAATCAGATGAAAGTGTCTGTCATCTGATTGGCCATTCCAGCTCATTTACACATTTGTCAACGTTTAAAAAGAGTTTACCAACCGACATACAACCGGCCCTAAGATAGCTGAACTTTAAATTGAAAAAGAAGACATGTTTTTAAAAAGGTACGTAAATATTTCATTAGGAATTCGAAATGAGGAGTGTCCGAAAATCATTTAAAATTATTAAAACACATCATCATTACCGAGCATACAGTCTTATGCATTTTGACAAAATAATTCAAAAACCTTCACCTGTTTAAGACCCGTATCCACGAGATACCTTCAGCCCCCGCCCAGCCCATAAAATCCCCTTCTTCTTCTTTTCACGATGGAGGGGCCAACCCAGGCCTTTTAGGGGATGAGCCTTTTTGGTGTATTTCCTTCTCTCATCATTTTCATTAAAATAAGCTGACGTGTTCTGATGTGGCCATCCACTTGACTTTACCATACAGCCTGGCCCCTAAAATTATTTATAATCATGTAGGGGGGGTTAGATTTTTGCATTTTTATACTACTGGGGTCCCACTTCTTATGAATACAAAATTTGGTTGAGTTTGCTCAAATGGCCTAGATTTTTTAATTTTTAACCCCCCCCTCCACCCCTCTTAATTTTGGGTCGATATGCACCAGCTCTTAATCTAAATGGACCAAAACTACGTGTGAAAATTTGGTTTTGATATTCACACTAATTTTTGAGATAGCTCGTCCACAAAAATTTGGTAACGCACAGACAACCAGACAGACACCCATATATCCAGACAGACGGACAACCAGACAGAACTAACAAATATTACCTCGAAAAATATAGTTTTTTCGATGTTCACTTATAAGAGCTTTTCTTGTAGACCGAATGCCATGGTTTTGCTCAATTTTTAAATCAGCAAAATAGTTTCAGCCGTTTTTGAGATATTTCGAAAAAAAGGAAGGAAAAACCACTTTGTTCATGCTTGATTACAAACAATACTTGACCATACCTCATGGTAGCGCAAAAAATAATAATATTGTGTATTATTGATGGGAATAGAAAAAAATATCTCTACAACACCAATGAGGATTGATAAAGAGAAAAAGTAAAATTGTTACATGTTTCCTTCGTTAGCTCTTAAACCGTGAAGGAGACAAAGATTGGTTCAAAATCTAAAAGTAGATGTCTGAAATAAATTATATTTATTGAGAATCTACTTCTTATAATATTTATCCTGAGACTACTTTCCCTTCATCCTCAATTTTACCTCTATCGCTCTGTCTTTGAGAAACATCAGAACAACTAATATCTCTTAAAATTACATTTAAAAATTAAATTTAAAAAATATAAATTACCAGGTAGGAGATACACAAATAAAAGAACAATTGGCTTGTGATGACTTAAAGACTCCATGATCTCTGGTTACGACCCCAACTATAGCAGTTCACGTTAGGGTGGTCCTTATTTTGGGGTATTTTCGAATTTTGCATGTCAGAGGCTCATGCTAGGCATCGAAAAAAGATAAATGAAATAAAAATATCCCCCAAAGTTTCAAGTCTCTATCTCAATTTTAACCTGTGCCGTACAGCGATTGCAATTTTTCCCATCTACAATAACATGGGTTTTTGACATAGAACGATCAATTTATCTATCCCGGCCAGTGGTTCAAAAAATTTTGAAACTCTGTAGACTTTATCTTTATAATAGAGTAGCTATTATTCAGAATTTATACAGATTACTTTTCTATTTTGGAGACTATAACTTGCTAACACTAAGATATAGCAGTAATTTATCTAGATATAACTCCAAAAATGTATTAGCTAAAAAAATCTGTGAAAATTCTGAAGGATAGCTACTATTATAAAGAATAAAAGTCTCACAGAGTTTCAGGAGAATTGCTTGAGCCGAATAGCGCAGTGATCGCATCTTAAGCCCATGTTAGATGGAAAACATGTGTCTACGGCACGAGGTTATTGAGATATAGGGCTTAACTTGAATATAAACCTCTGACATAACAATTCGAAAATACCCAAAATAAAAGACTTTTAAGTTTACATAGATAAACTCTCTTTACGAATAACTTAAAAATATATATAGATTCTTGATCACAAACAATTTTGTCTTTTATTTGAAAGCCTGTATGTTTATATTTTAAATTTAAGGTATGATTCTTTCCCGACAATCCACACAAAAATTTAACTCATGCTTCTATCTATACATATGGTTGGTATAAAATTTTAGGTTATGTTGCACAACAGGGATATGCATTTCTTTACTATATCCTCTTTATGAATGGATCGTTTGCAAATAACTTCAAACTTATACCCTCTCTGCTAAATAAATGTTAAATATATTTTTGTTTTAATAAAAACCAGAGGTAAATAATTTCAATTTTTTTTAGTTAATCGAATACTATTCAACAAATAGTTTTTTATCAAGATTGGTGAAAGTCCTTAAATGAAAAAATGACTTGCTCACCAACCTCTTCTAATCTATCCATATAACTGTAAAAATTTCGGCTTACATTGCAATTATTTCATGCCGATTGTGGTAAATCGACTTCCACTTATAACAATTGGTCTGTTTATTGTGCTTTAAATTGACTTATATTCCAAGTTTCGAAGACTTCATTGCATTTGTGAAAGAACCACCTTAAATTTAAGAATTACATCAAGTGTGTTTCACTTGAGCCTAAACAATATCATTTATTATTTACTACAACAAATGTATTTTTTTCAAGTCACCAAAATGTTTGAACTATTTTCAAGCTTTCTTGGGCTGTAGAAAATCAAAATAACAAAAGAAGCCTCACATACGGCAGCTCTCTTCAAGAGGGTCTAGTCATAACATTTGCAGTCAAATCCAAAATTTGCATGAACTTGAGATCTTAAAAATGCGTAAATTTGTTGTCCTATTTTAAATTGATTTTATTTTCATAAATAATAGAAAAATGAAAGAACAGGAGACACAATCAGTTGGAAATCGCAGTCGTTAAGTCGGCGGTGGGGGAAGTTGGCTTGAAGGAGGCTTTCACGCCGAGGTTCAGCTCGACCCTGGTTAGGCATTCCAAGAGAAACTTGACAGTGCTAATTGCCTGGTGCAAAAACCCAAGTGAACCTTTTGCTTTAACCAATTTGCTTGCCATTTTGTCTTCAGCATGGACAGTTTCGTAGACAAAGAGAACATTCCCCAGGTACTTCCCAGTGACAATCAAGAAATGAAAAAAGAATTCTCCGGATATACGACGATCCCAGTTGCCCATAGCTTAGAAGATCTTATCCAGCAATTACACCAAGTTTTCTCACAAGATTCAATCAACGTGGATTATGTTAAAGCCCTTATGGGATCGTATAAAAGTAATCCGAGAGAGTGGAAAAAATTCGCAAAATTTGACCGATTCCGGTAAGTGTTCACGTTTAACTCTCTCTCTGTTATATGTATTTTTTGATTCAACTCAGGCACTTAAAAATTCAAAAGTTTTTTGCCGAGAGTAGCAGAATTATGTATATGAATGAAGGAGACAATAAAAGGTAGTGTATTCTGCTAGCAATTATAAATTTTATTATATAACTCAGACTAGCAGTTTCGAGAGCTGTTTCCTTCTTCATCCTATTACAATTGATTCACGGGAATTAATGTATGAATTAATTCATTATTGTCTGTATTGGGCCGCGCAGGAGGGGGCAAACAGAAAGTTACACATTTAGTAAATATATACAGTATACAGTGGCATTTTACAACATGTTAAAATTTCATAGGGCGGGTCATTAACTGACTTAGGATAAATCCCTTGTCACTGGGTTTGATTTTTTTTTTACATTGCATTAACTTTGATCCGCCCTATATGTCCTACTATTAAAAGTATAAAAGTTCAATAGAGAACCCCTCATCGCCCTATAAGTGATGTCATGTATAGTCTTTTGGGTTATACCTAGGGCGATGAGGGATGCATTAATTCCTGTGAATCAATTGTAAATAGACTGATGAAGAGAGCCAAAGCTATCGAAACTATAGTCTCGTTATAAATAAAATTTATAATTCAGCAGAAGATCACACTCTTTTTATTGTCTCCTTCAATAAAAATACATTTTTCGATTTTTTTATTAAGAAAAATCATATAAAATAATAGTAATAATAATTTTGACAAAAATTATTAAAAATAGATTGAAATAGAAAAATTATTAAAGATAATTTTTTAATATATTTTCGTGAAATTTATATTTCATGTAACTTAAGTTAAATTACTTCGGGATGAATGGGCTATGCTCTTTCCCCCCTGTGATTTATATATAGATATTTTGAAAAAGATAAAAGATCGTTTCGCTCATATCAAATTCAAAATCTACCCTCGCCTCCAGGACCTTTTAGGGTTGGAGCCCCCATTTCCCTCCTAAGAATACAATTTAAATAATTCCCATAAGATTCAAACTAAATATTAAAACTAATAAATTATATTAAAAAACTAAAAAACATTCTTCTAAAAAGTATAAAATAATGATTACTTAATCAAAAAGTGTGGGGCGCAGAAACTTTTAATTAATTTCGACAAAGTGCCTCACGCTTTTTGATTTAATTATTACATTATTTTTGTACTTTTTTTTAAATATAATTTATTTTTTACTTTTTAGTCTTAATTATTTTTATAGAGAAACGTTTTCAGAATTCAACAGAATCAAATGTATTTATTTTTATTATTATTACATGCTTTATATTAGTTTCCCTGTATCTATTCTATCAATGTGACTTTTGTTCTGTTAAATACCGCAAATATTTATCTATAAAATTAATTGTTTACCTACTCAATTTAAATGGAATTATTTAAAAATAATAAAAATAAATACATTTCATTTTGTTGAATTCCGCAAACTTTTCTCTAAAAAAATAATTAAAACTAAAAAGTAAAAAAGGAATGTAATTAAGTCCGCTTTATTGACAATCACCCGAGTGGTTCATTGGAGACACAGAAACTTTCGAACAAATTCGCAGTTCCCAATAATGCGGCCTTCTGACATGTTCTCATCTGCCCTTCGTCCAATTGAAATTTTGATTTTCCTTCGTGACCAGACCATTTGCGGACTAACTCCACCCCCTGAAGCTTATACATATCTTTTAGCTCGATTGACACAGCGCTTGGTACTTCCTCTTCTTTTCAGCGATTGTTGACAGAAGCTTGTCTTCCGAGGGACAATAATTATTATTAGGCTCGGCCGATGTGGGAAGGGAATTCACCCTGGCCCACATGGACCTCCGGATAATCTTCAATTGAGAAACTTGCACACTATATAGCAGGTCTTTAGTAAGACTGCTTTTTGGCCCACTCTCAGTGTGTTCTTGTTGACCCCAAGTTTTTTATTGTTTTCTTTGAGATTACTCCTTCTGCGGAAATGATTATTGGTATAATTCCATATCGTCGCGGAACTTACAAAACCTCGTAAGTGCGATTTTTGGTAAAATAGGTATTATACGTTTATACCGACCAACTTATCACGGCGTCTATTGAAACCTTATTATTCTATTCCAATTTAATTTGGTGCTAAGGACAAATAGTAAATATTCCATTGTATTTGTATGTATTGTTGTTTAAAATGGTTTTTCTTGTTTTCTGGGAAACAATGAATTTACGATTTAAGAGGTTTTGTAAGATCAGCGACGATATGCTTTTGAGTTGGAAAGCTTGAGCTCCTCATACTTGTCCATTTTTGCGGATTCAGTTTTCTTCAAGTTTTGTGATAGAGTTAGAGGGACCGCGATTTCAACTAGTGTTGCTGTTTTTTCACCTTGGTTGATTAGAAGTATGTCTGGACGGTTGTAATCTATTATTTGATCAGTTACTATAGGCCTGTCCCAATAAAGAATAATGTTTACTTTCTCGACAATTTTTATTATTATTATTATCATCATATTTATTTTTATTTTTGTTTTTTCAAATGCTGGGAGTATTTGCCCAAAGGCAAAAATTTATGTACAAAGCTTGTTATATATACATATTTACAAAGGAATGAAATATAAGTCCGGCTCTATTGACAATCACCCGGGTGGTTCACTGGAGAATCAGAAATTTTCGAACAATATTCGCAGTTTCCAATAATGCGGCCTTCTGGCAAGTTCTCATGTGTCCTTCATCCAATTGAATTTTTGATTTTCTTTCGTAAACAGACCATTTGCGGACTATCTCCAACCCCTAAAGCTTATACAAATCTTTTAGTTCGACAGACACAGCGCTTGGTACTTCATCTTCTTTACAGTGATTGTTGACAGAAGCTTGTCATCCAAGGGACCTCAACATCAATAATTATATCCTTTTTTTATTTTATTTTTATCAAACAGGACATTATCGGTCCTATTTACTTCAACTGCTCTATCAGTTGTGATGGAACATTATTATTATTATTAGATTTGTATTTTTCCTTACACTTATATTATTAGATTTGTGTTTTCCTTATACCTATATATAAATTGTCTTAATAAAATTAAATAAAAATTAACTATAGATAATTAATTTGTTTTAATCATTCAACGACTTTAATTTTATCGCTCTTTTATCTAACACTATTTAAAACTACCATTAAGGTATTTTGACAAAAGTTTTTGTCAAGCCAAATAGAAATAAAATTATAGTTAAGGGTTTTTTAAGAAATTACAATTTGCTTAAAACATTCATAGATGATGACATATCATTACCCTTGACAATAATTGATAATACAAAAAGTAAAATAAGTACATTAGATAAAAAATATATACGTATATACTACTATAATGAAAGGAGAATTCTTTGACAAGCGATTTATCAAGATCAAAATAATTGTATATTTTTCGGAGGGTATTGAAAATAAAAATAATAAAGCCCACTGCTCTCTGGGATTTTTCCATAAATGTTAAAAAATATTGAATAAAAAGTATCTAATGTATCATTCGCATCCATAGTAAATGTGTAACAGGAATAGTAGAGAATTGAATAAAATCGAGGGGTGATATGCGATTGGAAGTAGGTGTACACCTCTTTGGAAGTATTTTGGAAGTACTTGGAAATATTTGGAAGTACTTGGAAATATTTGGAAGTGCTTGGAAATATTTGGAAGTACTTGGGAACATTTGGAAGTAGTTGGAAATATTTGGAAGTGCTTGGGAATATTTGGAAGTACTTGGAAATATTTGAAAGTACTCGAAATATTTGGAATTACTTGGAAATATTTGTAAGTACTTGGAAATATTTGGAAGTACAAGTGGAAGTAGGTGTAGCAGCATATTAGGTCGCGGTTCACCCCTCGGTTAAAATTAAATACACGAGTATTTTTCTAAATGGCCCAGACGTTTCGTCAATTTATTTTGACATCCTCAATTGCCCATTTTATGACATGACGAAACGTGTGGCCCATTTAATAAAAAAACTTGTGTTTTTAATTTTATTCAATTCCCTATTATTCCTGTTACATTATTTTTACCATTATTATTATAAATTCAAAAAAGCTTATAGAGACTTCTGATGGTTGACCTAGGTTATGGATTTTTTTATACCTATATTAATTCATTCATAAATTTTAAATTACAAGGCGCGCCTGGAAGGCAGGCTGCAATCCTAACATATGGAAAATAGAATTACGTGCTACGGCTCTAAATGACTGGGTACTACTAGTATGTCTTAAAAAAGTCATTGCTTTATCCTTCATTTATGTATTAATAATTTAAAAATAAAGCTTATTATATTTCTATACTTATTTATAGTATCATAATCAATAAAGAGAAATTAATGAAGCTTGTGCTATGCTTGATGCAAATAAACATAATATCAATATATTTATTAAAAAGAAATCGTTTTTTTCAGTGTATTTATTTATTAATTAATTTAATTATTAAACAAATATGCTGACGTGTTCTGATGTAGCCATCTACTTGACTTACCGTACAACCTGGTCCCCTCACTTATATTTAATATTTAACTAAAATTATTTATAATCATGTAGGGGAAGGAGGTTAGTTTTTGCATTATTAGACTCCTGGGTCCACTGATTATGTACACATAATTTGGTTGAGTTTGGTAAATGGCAAAGATTTTCATTTTTTGACCCCCTCCCCCCCATTTCGGGAGGCTAGTTTTTGCATTTTTAGACCTCTGGGGTCCCACTGATTATGCATACAAAATTTGGTTGAGTTTGGTAAAAGGGCCTATATTTTGATTTTTTGACCCTACACCCACCCCCATTTTGGGCAGTTAGTTTTTGCATTTTTAGACTTCTCGGGTCCCACTGATTATGTATAGAAAATTTGGTTGAGTTTGGTACAAGAGCCTATATTTTTAATTTTTAACCCCCCTCCACCCCCCTTAATTTTGGATCGATATGCACAAAATCTAATCAGCTCTTAATCTCAATGGACCAAAACTAAGTGTGAAATTTGGTTTCGATATTCACACTAGTTTTTGAGCTAGCTCGTCCACAAAAATTTGATAACGCACAGACTAACGGACAACCGGACGGACGGACAGACTAACAGACATTTTGACAAAACAATTATTATCTCGAAAAATATAATTTTTTCGATATTCACTTATTAGAGCTTTTTTGTAGAGCGAAATGCTATGGTTTCACTCAATTTTTTTAATCAAAATAGTTTCAGCCGTTTTTTAGATATTTCGAAAAAAAGAAGGAAAAAAACCACTTTTTTCATGCACGATTTTATACTTGACCATCCACTGTATGGTAAAGTAAAAATCGTAGTTTATGTAGGCATATAATATACAAAATTAATATTTTTCTAAATTCAGGAGTAATAGTACTCGTATATAAAAAATATGGACGAAAAGACACACGAATTATAGGTACATATTTATTTATATTTAATTTAATTTATTTCTCTCTCATTTCTCTCTTTCGATATTAATTTATGGAAGAACTTATAGACCAATTATAGTATGACATTTTGCATAATTATTAAAATCCCACTAACTCGCTTGTAAATGAAGATTTATTTAATTGTATTTTCCTCATAGATTAATCAATATTTAATTTCTATTTGTGTTTAACTATCACATTCTATTTATAATTTAATTTAAAATAGTATTTTTAAGAAAAATTAAAACTATAAATAAAATTCTATGAAAATAAATCACTGTTTAATGTAAATAAATAAATATAAGTATATATAAAATATATATCATTTGAGGAAAAATTGAAAACTCTTTCGTTGATCTGGCATCCTCTTCACAAATTTCAGATAATTTGGCCACTTGTTTATAAGCGATGATGAGCTTAAAACTTAACAGTTGGCGCAAAAAGTGTAAAGCTATAATATGTTTAAAGGTTGATTATTTTCGAATTTTCATCTAGAAATTTCAAAATTAGAAAGCCCAAAATCTAATAGTATCTTTTTTAGTAATGAAGCTGTTGAAACTTTTATTTTTGTGATTAATTTGATTAAAGTTTAAATTTTTATTTAAATCACACATAATTAATTATAATTATTTATTGAACACGAACAAATATATACCTATATTGTATTATTTGTTCGTGTTCAATAAATAATTATAATTAGTTATGTGTGATTTAAATAAAAATTCAAACTTTAATTGAATCAATGGAAATACAAATATTTTGGCACAAGAACAAACTTTTTTCTGTTGGTAACCCCTGTGCATATTCAACCCAAATGATACTTCTATTGACTTAGAGCTTAGACCATTCTCCGTTCGATTCCCAATTAAAGACTGTCATTGCTTTGGAAATCCATTGCCAGCTTGTTTAGTTAGCCTTTGGTACAGAAAACAGTTTCAAGGGGCAAATTAAAATGAATGATTTTTTTCGAAAAGAGCGCCGATAGAAGGTTTGAAGTCCCTGACTGGTATAACTTCCAGTTCAAGCATGTCAAAGACAAGTCCAGACAAGTTTTAGTCGAATAAAAATTGTCCTCGCTGAGGAACTATTAAAATAGTAATAATACAAAAAAGGAATAAGTAAAGATGAATCGGGAATCTCTGGACTAATACATTTCTAAAAACTCTCAATATATAAGATCGGAAATAACTAAGAGTACTATAGACAAGCCATAGCTTGCTTACTAGTATAGCAATGACAGGCTGATTCATTGTGGAAGATGGTCGATTCCATCTCAGGGACTGTGGAGTTTAAGTCACAAGATTTAATTTCCCACTCCCACAAAACAGTATTCGTTTGGGGCGAAGGTCCCAAAATATATTTAAAAACAAATCTAATATTAAATTTGAAAAATAACGAAAATGATGCCGTATTCGATGAAATTTGCAAAAAAAAAGCGAAGATTAAAATAAAATTTCAAAAAATGAAGAGTACTTTTTTGGACAGCATCCCCTGGTTTAAAAAGTCACCAACCGCCACTGGTAGACGCCTATCTCAATAAAACATCTATCTTTTAATTGATAAAAACTTTTTTATAAGATTATAAATTTTCATCATCCTCATAGATATAGTTCTAAGATTGGTTTGAGTTTAGTTAGCTCTTGGGACTGAAAGCAGTTTCAAGCGGCAAATGAAAATGAATGATTTTTGCGAAAAGGGTGCCGATAGAAGGTTTGAAGTCCCTGACTGGTATAACTTCCAGTTCAAGCATGTCAAAGACAAGTTCAGACGAGTTTTAGCCGAATAAAATTTTTTTCTCGGAGAACTATTAAAATAGAAATAATACAAAAAAGGAATAAATAAAGAATCTTGGACTAATCTATTTCTAAGAACTCTCAATATATAAGATCGAAAATAACTAGGGCTCTATAGACAAGTCAAGCCTTGCTTATAGCAATAGAATTAGGAGAAATTTAATATTTTCTTATAGGACAGGCTGATTCATTGTGGAAGATAGTCGATTTCCATCTCAGGGACTGTGGAGTTGTTAAAAATATTTCCAAACAAAAATCAAAGAAAGGTGACATTTTTCTAATAAAATAATAGTTTCTCTCATCAGTTTGTGGACCAAACACAACCAAATTTTGTATACATATAATCAGTGCGCTCCCAAAAGTCTAAAAATGCAAAAAGTAACCATCCAAAATGGGTGGAAGAGGATCTAAAATGAAAATCCAGGGTATTGGACCAAACTTAACCAAATTTTCTAAGCATAATCTGTGCCCCACAGATTATTTAATAGAAAATTGGTTGAGTTTGGTTCAAAGGCCTAGATTTCCATTTTTGACCCTCATCCCTTGATGATTATAAATGATTTCATTAAATATAAAAGAGCGGCCAATTTATTTTACGTAATTTGTGAGAGAAATAGGTAGAGCACTTTGATTCCCGTTGCTGGCAATCCATCAAAATTTCAGCTCCGAAGAATTTCTAGATTGTTTATTTTTTAGCTCATTTCTATAATATTTGTTTTGCTATATATTTAAAATGCGAGTTAATGTTTGCTTTATTTAAAATTATCTAAAAGGTGATCCAAGGTTTCCCTTCCAACATCTGGCAATGAGTATCTATTTAAAGGGCATAATTTCTATCTTATTTCATAAGAATTTAAAATAATTAGAATAGAGGAAGAAATTCTTTAGAAATTACTATATCAAGTAATTTAATTAAATAATTATGTACCAATATTGAATCTTATAAGGTAGATCTTTTCAATTATTCAAAAGATGAATCGGAGTCGAAGATTTTCTGGAGCCGTATCTTAAAGAAATGATGGATTCGTGAAAAATGAATTTCAGTTCAAAAATAAATTAATTAACTAAACTGATTAATACACTGTTTCTAAAAGTCTTTCTATTTAGCGCTTGTCTAAAGACAAAGGGTGGATTATTTCAAGTGCTTAACATTTTTTAGCAGGATTCTTCAGAACAATATTTTATTTTTAATTATTTAAAAAGGAGTGATTAAAATGAGATCATTTGTTTTTTGTCTTCAGTTACTTGTTGATTTTGGTCTGTACAACTTTAGCTTTGTTTCTCTTTTTTTAACTAGTTTTATTAATTATTAATTAATCAAATAGTGTTTAGTAGGTAGGTAGGGCTGGCCGGAAACTTGACTTAGTTACATATAGATGGCAGGGGTACCGCTTAAATCTTTGGCCAAGAAGATTGGCGCATTTTTTAAAAAGTCGGGTCCATATTAGCCTTTTAAATTTGTAAATGATATGGACAAATCTCGAATTAGAGATCCATTTGTTGAAATCATTGATACTACAGACTTGATAACCTGAATCCCTAAACATAACTTTACTAATTTTATCAAATTTTGAATTTTAATGATTTCTTAATAAGGAAAGAAGAGCAAACCATTCATATTAGTCTTTTTAAAGAGATTATTGGGGTGTGTCTCTGTTTGGGGGAATTCTTTCTTGGTTAACAATGTCATAACTAATTTTAATCATTGCCTTTAGCAACCAGTTCGATGACGCTTATTATTTTTTTTAAATGAATTGATATCTTTTCTTAAAAAAAAAAAAAAAAAAAAATCGAATCTAATAGATATATTTACAAGCTGTGATGTCTCTTTTGATTGATGACTCCACCACATGACGACGGCAATATCTATGACGACTCAGAAAAAATATATTTACTTTGTTTTTATAAAAAAATTAGAGTAGCAAACACATAATAATAGATTATTAATTTAACTATAAAAATAAGAAAGTATTGCACTATAACGCAAGCATAGAAAAGTTAATAAATAATAAATGTTACTAGGTACTAGTAGTTATACTAGATTTCAAACATGTATTTCACATTTTAATAGCTCGTTAATAAATCAATTTAAATTATAATAAGTGATCATCTGAAATTGCTGTTCGGCACACGTAAAGATTTTTCTTTCAAAAAATTGATCTTCATCATTAAACAATTTCAGTCACTTGATTCTAAATCTCAACATAATACCAAACTATTCATTCAAGAACACATAAAAACATTCCCCAAAAATAAACAATTTCCCGTTTCTTCATTTTTTGTCTTTCAGTCAATGTATTCCTGATCCTGGGCTAACAACTCGAAATATATTGAGAATTTAAAAATTGAATAGTTTAACTCAAATTATTTGATTTTTTCCTTTGAAACCCCACCAACTCCAATTTATTATAATTTAAAAATGTTTCCCTATAAACCCACACCGTTTCCTAAATTTTATTTTTTAATAATACTAAAGTATTTATTTTGAATAGAACATTTTGAGTTTCGATTTTGAAAGTGTACGCATTGCATTTTTAGGTATTGGGGTTCAATTTCCGAAGAGATTTGATCAACCCTTGTGCAATATTAAAAATAATCCATAACACCTCGGATTTAGTAGTTGACCATCCCTTTTGATTTTCTATAGAACTTTTAACGCCAAAAGTATCTACATTTGTCATTTATATTTATTTAACAAGCACATCTCTATATCTTTAGCACGTAAATTTACTATTATCTTTAATAAATGGGAACTTTTTTTAAATCCCAAAGAAGTTAATCAAAATATATTTAGCTAATATCCAAATCAATTTTAAATAATTGGACCGCTTAAGTTGAAATAATTTCTATGACTTAGCCTGCAAATTCTGCAGTTCGATAAATCATTTCATTATTATTTTTTTCATTCAAAAGAAAAACGAAATTTAACATCCGGCAGGATTTGAACCCGCGACCATCCCCTTTGGCCGAGGGTGCGCTAACTAACTGCACTACGGAAGAATCCCACCGGAGAAGCTATTTTAGATCGATGTCATTTTTTCCTTTTGGCGGTCTAGTAACTTTTTGATTTACGTAAATTTTTATTTATTTTAAAATTAATAAAAGTGAACTAAGTTCAATAAAATAAAAATTTATCCAAATCAATTTTTGCTCGATTAATAATATTAGAGATTGAAATTAGCTCAAATCTCCCATCTCCATGAGGGTAGTTGGGGGGAGGGGGCAAGGGAGCATTGCCCACCCTAAAAAACTCATTGCCTACTCCCCCTGCATAGAAAAATCGAAATTACGAAGTATCTCTTATGTATTTCACATTAAATTATTTCGTTACTTCCAAAATTTGTCATTTCTACTAAAAAGGTAGTTGATCCCCATCTGATTTCCGAAATGGAAACCTAGTGGTGGCTAATCAGCTGGCCGGCTGCCCCCCCCTCCCACCTCCAAGGAAAACTCCCTAACTACATGCCAATGCCCATCTCTAAAATTTATCGAGTTCAAAAATTCTCTTTTCGTCGAATTTATAAAATATTAATCCCAGGTATTTTATTTCCTTAATTTATATTTATTTATTTAAAATTCTTCCTGGATTACAATTATGAAAAATTATAGAATGAACCACAATAGAGATAAATATAAATATCTATAGGTAGAGTGTCGGAGGGATTTGCGATAACCCGTCCAAGGAACCTCGGAAAATTACATCATTTTACAAATTTATCAAGATCTGTGGAAACACAACAAGTGCTTTTTTACTTGGAGATGTTGACCTCTAGTGATGCGGAGATGTTTGATACTAGAAAAATCTAAATTGCTACACGGCTTTGAGGGCGAACGGAATAATTGCCAGCTTGAATTGATAAGGATAAATAAAACCTAAATCAATAATAATATGAAGACGAGCAAATAAATATCTTATATTTTATATATAATCATAATCGGATGAAAAGTGTATTTTTAAATATATTAAATATAATATTAAACTAAATAGATGATTTTTGATATTCCAACCGGATTCGAATCCAAGGTTTTTACACTACTCGAATTGTGCGCTTTTATCCATAGGGCTTTGAAACATGTAATTTTTGATATTTTATAGAATTGCATACTAGTGAATTTCGAAAATTTATGAGAAAATACATTTTTAAAGTCAAATTATTAACACTTAGAATAGCTGCAAAGTATTTGATTAAATTGACGTTACTTTCGGGATGTGCTCTCTGGACCAGAGCTTATCACTAAGGCGTAGTGAGGGGGAGGGGAAGAGGTGCAGTCCACCCCTACAAACCCCTCTAAAAAAAATCGAAACTTCATTAATACATTTTTCAGAAAAAAATTATTTAATATATTTATTACTCTCTAGCTACTTAAATAGTCATCGGATTGAAGATAATGAATTTTCTTTTAGGAAATTAAAATATCAAAATGTTTATTCTTTAGAGTTTTTTAATATGGAAGAATTTCTAGGACGCTAGAGCTATATTTATCTAAATTTCCAAATAAATTTCACCATTACTGCCTAACTTCTTAGGGTACATAGACCTTTAATAAAGACTGATTTAATTTCCAACAGAAAAAAGTTAATATGATTGAAATGTCTAAAATTAATAGTTTACAAGTTAAAAGATATTCCAATATTATACATTGGACTTATAAGAAATAATGTGTCTCTGATCGCAGACTACCACCTCTCGATACAAGAGACCAAAATAATTATAAATGAGAAGTAAATCGATCCTTATTTTATCGATTTGAATCTATCTTGAGGTTCATAGTTACTTTTTAATATAAGAAAATAACATTTCGATCTAAGAATTTTTGTAGTTTAAAAGAGAATGTATGAAAAGATTCACTTCTTCTCTCAGAGAGCGAATCAATTAGAAATGGAAAAAAGTTTTATTTTTTTCTATTAGATATTTGTTCAAATATATTGAAATTTCAATATCTTTGTGTTATTTTTATTGATCTTATATGTCAAATAATTATTATTAGAAAATTTTCATTTTAAAGGTATTTTATTTGAAGTCCAATTTGAAAAAACTCTAATAACTTAGTTGAATTTTTTTTTTAATATGAAATTAATGAGATATTATAAAACAATTGAATTATTAATAATTTAATCTAATTTTGAATGAAAATCGATTTAGTATTTTTTGAGAAAATGGTCAAAAACCATCTGAACCGTCAAAAAACGATGTTTTTTTGAAAGCACGAGATGCCTTTGAAAAAGTTAAGAAAAGTCATATGAAACAAAACATTGACTTGTGACATGGAGGTGGATTTTAAAATGTTTCTAAAACGGCCTTTCATAGACGGTTTTCGAGGTTTTCGACTATTTTCTCAAAAGTACTCTCAGCGATTTCGTTCAAAATTGAACCAAATGATTAATAATTAATTGTTTTATGATATTTATTAATTTCATATTTTTAAAAAAATTTTTCAACAAAGTTATTAGCGTTTTTTTAAATTGGACTTCAAATAAACTACCCTTAAAATCTAAATTTCCTAATAATAATTATTTGATATAAAAGATAAATAAAAGTAACAGATAGATATAAAATTTCGAATAGATTTGAACAAATATCTAATGAGAAAAAAATAAAACTTTTTTCTATTTCTAGTTGATTCGCTCCCGGAGAAAAAGAAATTGAATCTTTTCATACAATTTCTTTTAAACTACAAAATTCTTAAACGAAATGCTATTTTTTATTTAAATAGTTACTATGAACCTCAAGATAGATTAAATCGATAAAATAAGATCGATTTATTTCTTATTTATAATTATTTTGGTCTCTTATCGAGTCTCTATCGAGAGGTGGTGTTCCGTCCAAGACACAATTGTATATCCAGTCCATTCACTATGTGCAATATTGGAATATCTTTTAACTCGTAAACTATCGATTTTAGACATTTTCATTCATATTAACTTTTCTGTTGGAAATTAAATAAAGGTCATTATATAAATTTCTGTACCTCAAGGGTTGGGCAGTAATGGTGAAATTTATGTGAAAAGTTAGATAAATACTGCCATAGCGGCCCTTTTATGTTACAGAGGTCTAATAAAAAAGAGAATAAATAATTAAATAGAATTCAAATTTCAAATCTCAGTCAATTTGAAACATTTCTATTAAGCTAAAAATTCCTCTGAAATCCGACTCGGACTCAACAGCTCTGGTATTTAGGTAAACTAATGCATAATAAATCAAAAAGAAATTAAAAAATTCTTTTGCTATACTTTATATAGGTATATAATTTTGTCATTTATTAAAGACAAAAGCAAATTTACTTGTTAATGAGATGTGCTTGCTTATATAAATATAAAAGACAAATACAGATAGTATAGCGTTAAAATTTCTATAGAAAATCAATAGGGATTTTCAACTACTAAATCCGAGGTGTTATGGATTATTTTTAATAATTTGCCCTGAGAAAGTAGAGTAGGTCCTTCTAAACGTCGATTTCAGAAGAGAATTATAAATAGAAACCATTCAAATAAATGTTTTATTTGTTTCTGGACTGCCTTCCCAACCAATCCTCAGATAAACTTTATTTGTTTGCGTTTATAGTTTCGAAGATTTAACCTTCATCATCAGTCTTTTTAATTATAAATATTTTATATGTTATTTATCATGGATTCAATTACCTCGATTAGATATAGAGGTTCGTTTTGTTCTTATAGCAAGCTAGCTAGCCACATAAACAATTAGCTAGCTTGATATAACAACAAAACGAATTTTCTATATCCAATCGCGTATTTGACCCCATCAGAAATGACAGATAACATATTTCTAATTAAAAGACTGATGATGAAGCTGATGTCTTGGAAACTTTAATTTAAAAGGAATAAATTATATATATATTTAACTTTGGTATATATATGTATGTATATGTTTATTTGCAAGCACAACCTCATTGATTTCTCTTTCATGAATCACCAGATATCATTGAACCTGAGCAAATATTGTTAGCAAATACTGGCCCAGAATCGAATTCAAAATCAATATAACATTGCACACTAATAACAGAAAAAAGAAAATTTTCGTATGAATATAATAATAATACTTTTGCCGGGCGATGGACAAATAGATTGAATCGGAATGATAGAAAAGTATGTACGTAATATTAACGATGATTTAATTTAAGTCAAACCAGAGGAATATTTTGGCTGAATGTGTACACTAGGGTTGGCCCTTATTTTGGATATTTTAAAATTTTTATGCTGACAGAGGCTCATATGTTTCGAAATAAATAATAAAAAATATCCCTAGCTAAATTACTAGCTAGGGTTTTCAAATAAGAGACAAATTGCATCGTGAGCAAGAATCTATATATATTTTAGGTTACGAGCCCAAAAGAGTTTATCTATGTGAACTAGGTGTTCTTTATTTTGGGTATTTTCAAATTTTTACGATGATAGAGGTTCATGTTGAAATAAATTTTTAAAAATATCCCCTAAGTTTCAAGTCTTTATCTCAATTTTAACCTTTGCCGAAACCGATGCAAGTTTCCCATCTAAATAACATTAAGTTTTTGACATTAAAATATCAATTTTTTATTCCGGCCAAAGCAATGGTTCAAAAAATTTGAAACTTGTAGATTTTATCCTTATAAGAGAAGCCATGCTTAAGAATTTACAGATTTTTAACTTTGAGTTTATAATTCTGCTAACACTAAGATATAGCAGTATTTTATCGATCTCTAACTCCAAAAATTATAATAGCTAATAATCTGAGAAAATTCTGAAGCATAGCTACTATTATAAGGATAAAGTCTACAGAGTTTCAAATTTTTTGCACCATTGCTTTGGCCGGAACAAAAAATTGATATTTCAGTTACTTTCTGTACTTCCTGAAGTACGAAGTGTTTGATAGCCCGAAATATATATTGAAAAATAAAAATAAATTTATATCTTAAGTGACCTAGAATCCTTAACTCATAGTAAATCAATATTAAATATAATATTTATTTACTCTTATCTTTATTAAAGATGTTTCACCTTGCACCAACACCACAATCTCTACTAATTATCAAAAATATTATTTGGATGGGAAACTTACATCGCTTTTCGGCAAAGGTAAAAATTGAGATAGACTTGAAAACTTAGGTGATATTTTTTTTATTTATTTCGAACCATATGAGCCTCTGTCAGCCTAAAAATTTGAAAATACCCAAAATAAGGACCACCCTAGTGTACACTGATGATGTCACAACTAGTTTGTCTTTCCTATTGATTAATTATATAAAAAGTGAGGACAATTTTTTAATGATTGATATTGGTATAAGTAGGTATACTTACTTCATAGAATCGATCTTATTTATAAAAAAAATTATTAAACCCAATTAACTAAAATTGTTTTTGTTTCTAAGACGTGACTAAAAAATTCCAAATCAAGTTTATGTAAGCAATAGCGTAACTGAACGAAGTACGCTACCATTTTTTCTTTCATGTATTGCTAAATCGACCAACAATCTCTGGGTTTCGTAAAATTTGATTTCAATACGAATCAGGTTTATTATGTATTAACAATTTAAAAGAATATTTGTGTCGTAATAATTTTGATAAAATATTTATTAATCAAGCTCGGTTGTGGTCGTGTTCTTGTTAAAAACCAGTGGGTGATTCTCTCTCGGGGGTGATTGTATCCCTTTCACCTTGGGTTCTTTAATTAGCCTTGGCTTCTTGCACCCCCCGCAAGGGCTGCCGCCTGCGGCCTTCTGGACCCTCCACGCTCTTTGAAGACCCCCCCTCCGGAAGCTGCGACAAGGCGAGATAAATTTAGCAGCTCTGGGGATAATGTCTGTCGATGGTGGAGCAGCCATCGCCATTTCCATTCATCCGATCCACGCTCTTTCATCCAGTTTAACCTCGGACATGTTATCGTTACAAAGCCAGATTTGGTCACTCAACTACTACGGAACGCCCTCAATCAACCCTCAGGCAAACGGAGTTCATCAAAGCTGCCCCTGCCTTTACCTTTGATAAAATAATTTTCCATTCATAAAAGGAGAGAAAAATAATGGAAAATTGCGGAAATAATTTCTTTAAAGCAGCTGCGAAGCCCGGTTTCGGCGGGCATCTTGCTGGCCAGGTGGCTACGCTCCTGGACTCGGTGATGGATTTTAAAATAATTACTTAAGTGGCTGATTATTAGGAACTTGGACTTGAAATAAATTGGAAGTTAAATTTTAAAATGTTGCTATGTTTTGCAGTATATTTTTCTGCTTCCACAGCCAATCTACAAAACAATATCAACAATTGTAAACATGAAAACATTAAACAAAACATAATCAAAATTTCCTTTTAAACTTAACCTCCAGGTTATAAGTAATATAATATATGTATTAAAAAAAGAATTTACATTTTTGGGACAATATGATCTTAATCATAATTATGTACCATATATATATTGTATGTCAGAGGATTTCATCCCCTTGTGATCAAACACTTTTGCGGATTCGGATCATATCCTGTCCGGAAAATGCTGGATATCTATAAATCTAAGAGTTTCATTAAAAAAGTGCTCCAAGTCAATAAAATATATATATATATAGTGGAGACCCATACCTGTGCTTATGGCCTCATACCTCATAAAGACGACACTGGCCAGCTATTTCTCCAAATGGCCTGATATAACTCAACACTCATCACCAGATCTACAGAAATAACGGCCAAAATCAAGTGTATTACGAACTGAATAATAATAATTTAAATTTCCAAATTTTGATAAATTTTATATGCCATGAACTATTAGTGGATTTTAAAACTAAAAAAATCTCGTCGTCGTCGTCGCGCAAGCCGATTATAATAAGTATAGATAGATAGATAAATATATATATATATATATATATATATATATATATATATATATATCTATATCTATGCTGACGACCGGGCCTTTCATCTAGCCCCTGGCGGGGAGCGTCTCTTTCATACCAATTTAATAATTGAAATTTAAAATAATACTGTAAGTATTGAAAGAATGTGCTGAATGTAAGTGATTCAACAATAAGGAAATATTTATTTAACACATTGGCTAAACACGATCACTATCTGACCAATCAGAATCGTTCTAATAATTTAACGTTTTGCTATTGGCTATGCACTGGCCAATCAGATCGTTTGGATCATACAAACATATATACATACTTGTCCATTTTTAACGGACTTCAAAAAAAAGATGAGGTTCTCTATTCGAGTGAATTTTTTTTTTTTTTTTTGTTCTGCCTATGTTACCTCATATCTCCGCCAATTGTGAACCGATTTTGAAAAAAAAAATTGCATTGGGTTCGGTCTACCTTCCGATTGGTCCCATTTTTTTTCATAGGTATTAGACCTTTTTTGTTAGGTTTGTTTAGACCTAACTTCTTTGTTTATGAACCGATTTAGAAAATTCTTTTTTTATTAGAAAGGGGTATCTTACGGATGGTGCCATGTTAATTTGGTCAAGTTCTGATGATATGATCACTATTAATAACATCACTAAAAAGAGAAAAATAAAAATAATTTTTACTAAAAAAATAAAACCGACTTCAAAAAATTAAATGCAACAAATAAAAATACACTAAAAAGGTATAAAATAATTATTAACTTATTTAGTTACAACTAAACGACGGAATATTAACATGAAATTACTTTTATAAGTCGGTGCCCAACATATACCTTTTATGAATGCGCACTTGACGGATCTTACTTAGTGCGTTTGGTTGGTTCGCTCGCTTATAGGTATAGTTTGTTTGACACCGACTTCAAAAAGTAATTTCTTGTTAATATTTCGTCAGTTTAGTTGTAACTAAATAAGTTAATAATTATTTTATACCTTTTAGTGTATTTTATTTGTTGCATTTAATTATTTTGAAGTCGGTTTTTTATTTTTTCTTAAAAATTATTTTTTATATATATAGATATAGATAGATAGATATGACACTCGCCACTTCCCCCCTTATAATTTTCTATCCTTCAAGAATTTATATTCAAATAAAAATGTACCGAAATAGCACCCTATACACTTATTGGAGACCTAACAAAAAGAAAAGAATGGAATTTTTATTTTTAGTTGTTTGAAAAGTTCAACAAGCAAAATAATAAATAGGAAGTTGAGAAGATGTTTAGTAAAAAAACATATTTAAAATCAAATTTATTACAAATATATTTTTAGGCTGAGCTCCCTTCTTCTATACATAGAAATAGGCGTAATGAATCACACACATTTTACTTTTTCCCAATGTACATATTTGGTCAGTGTTATTATATATTTTACTAAATTATGAAATTAGATCGCCATTTAACAGTTGAATTTTTCTTTTTCTTACAGACATGAATATATCAGATATAATGGGGCTCAATGATCTTAAGAATTACCATACATATCTCAAATTAGACCACACATGGTGTAGATAAATATAAAATTACAATTTTTTTCGAACTTTTACAATGAGTGCTTTTATTATTATTATAATTATTATAAATTATAATGAAACTTGATCACCAATGGAATAAAAATCTACATAATTGGAAAAATACATTTACTAATCATCATTAGTATGAGGGGTTTTCCTCAATTTTTTCCTCCCTTACTAAAATAAAAACACAAGAAAATTTTTTTTTTTTTTTTTAAGGACATTTGATGGTGAGATCGGCCTCGAGGTCGAAGTATTTGAAGTAAAACATTTTTTATTTTATGTGAACATCTATTGGCGCGCTTGGGTGTAAGACTAGGGATGCAAACATCGTAAAAAAAACATCGCGGTATCGATAAATTGATATATCAAAAAAACATCGACGTATCGATACATCGCCTAGAAAACATCGTTTCATCGATAGTTTTTTTTTTTGAAAAAATAAAATACGATTTACGTTGTTAATTTTTTATTAGAACGTTATACAATATCATGTGACCAATTTTAAACAAATTCGTTAGTTGAGTTTTTGAGAAAATCAAAAAAAAAACAAATCTTTCATCTAAATGTCAACTTCCGGTGTTCCGATTTCAACCATGCGCGGATCCAGGGGGGGGGGCGATGGGGGCGACCGCCCCCCCAAAGCATTGGAGATCAATATTTTTTATGTTTATTTAATTTTTTTTTTTTTTATAACATAAAAATTTTAAAATTGAAGAAAATAAAGTTCTATGTGGGGGGGGGGGGCGTCTCTGACCCCCCCCCCGCTTGGACAATTCGATCGCGACACACTTCCGAGATCAAAAGTAGATCTTATATACCGGCGACCGCCCCCCCCAAACAGAGGTCTGGATCCGCGCCTGATTTCAACCATAATCTTGCTAAATAAATTTATAGTTTTCTCATTAATATATCAAAGAATAATTAACATATTAACGATAATTATTTTTGATCGGGCTTTTTAAATAAGATATACATCGCGAGACTACTGCTGGTTGAGGCTATTGGAGTCTGTTTGAGTCTCTAAGATCTGGACCAAGAGAGAATGAAAAAGATATGATTCATTTACCTATAATCCAGCATCATTTTCGCGTTTAGCCCGCATGCCATTTTTTATATTGCGGGCTAACGCGAAATTATGCTGGATTATAGGTAAATGGATCATATCTTTTCATTCTCTTTGGTCCAGACTTAAGACTCAACAGACTCCTTAATGGCCTCAGCCAGCAGTAGTCTCGCGATGTATATCTTGTTTAAAAAGCCCGATCAAAAAACAATTTATCGTTAATATGTTAATTATTCTTTGATATATTAATTAGAAAATTATAAATCTCATTTTACTTCATCATTTCAAGTTAGAAATATATAATTCGGATTTTATGCTTTCCCTTAATATTTGACAAAAATCACCTCGTATTTGATTCGGCGATCGAATTAAATACAGAAGCTTTTCTGATCAAAAGCTTGCTGTGGCCTCCTTCTAGCCTATATCGAGCTTAAGTTTCGAATTTCGTAGCTTTGAGTTGCGAAACCCAGGGGGGGAGTAAATACATACGTACCCACTGACCAATGGATTTTTTGTTCCTTTTTGGCATCTGGGGACCACAATATCCGGTTTTATGTCCTAAATCCAATTTCCAAATATTAAGGGCATCAATTTCTTCCACCTAGAAGTTACAAAATGAAATTAACTTTTTTCATCTCTGAGATACAAGCTCTCCAAGAGTCAGGACCCGGACAGAGGCCATCGCAATACTTTCCCATTATATTCTATGAATGCGAAAATAAAAATTGTGGCCGTCACGGGACGCCCGGCAGATGAGAAACATCGAAATTGATGCTTATTGATAGAACATATTATAAATAAAGAAAACCAATAAATAAATATGGAATAAAATAAATAAAATCATACTTTCTTTAATAAAATAAATATATTTTAATTTATGAATCAAAAAACAATTTTTTCAAGTGCATTTATTATTTTACCATACAGGGTGTATGGTCAAGTATTGTGAATCATAAATTTTTATAATTTTTCTAACTAATATAACAAAGAATAATTGCTATTTCAATGAGAATTGTTTTTGACCGCGCTTATTTGAAAAAGATATTTATCGCGAGACTACTGCGGATTACGCTATTGGAGTCTGTGGAGTCTTAAGTCTGGACCAAGAGAGAAAAAGATGTGATCCACTTAGTTACAATCCAACGTCATTTCGCGTATAGTCCGCGTATTTCTCTCTTGGTCCAGAATTAAGACTCCGCAGACTTCAATTGCCTAATCCGCAGTTGTCTCGCGATAAATCTTTTTCAAATAAGCGTGGTAAAAAACAATTCTCATTGATATAGCAATTATTCTTTGTTATATTAATTAGAAAAATTAGAAAAATTTATTTAAGATCATTATTTCAAGTTAGAAATATATAAGTTCAAATATTATTTTCACTCAATATTTGACAAAAATTCCCTACAGTTGATTCGCGATTGAATCAAATGTAGAAAACATTCGATTTATTGTAATCATGTATGAAAAAAACTAGGTTTTTTTCAAAGTTTTTTCGAAATATCTCAAATATTTTGATTAATAAAAAAATTTAGCGAAATTATGGCAATTACAAAAAAGACCTAAAAATTAAACATCAAAAAAATTATATTTTACGAGATATTAATTATTTTGTCATAATGTCGTTTAGCGAGTTTTCAGATTTTTTGTAAGCTCTAGTTCAAAAACTAGTGTGAATATCAAAATGAAATTTCACTTCTAGTATACTATATAATATTTATCTAGATTAATTTGTAACAACGCTTAGCTTCCTTTTTCCGCCACTAGATGTCCCGGCGATCAATTTCAAACAAGATCGAATATGGCCCGGTCAAATTAAAAACTTTATATCGAAATTGAAATCACAGATACATGAAATATACTCTAATCAAAAGAGAGTAAATTTTTCTGATTAATCGTTTGGTTAATCATATCCATAATTTAATTAGTTTTATATTAAATAAGACGTACACGTTTCGTCATTTTATTTATGACTTTCTCAGCAACTTAATTCTCAAATCAATTTCCGATAATTATGTGAAATATTCTATCTAAAAAAATTGGAAAAGAAGAAAAAAGAATGTTTCTCATAATGATATTGGACAATTGAGTTGAGAAATAAGTCGCTGAGAAAGTCAAAAATAAAATGACGAAACATACGTCTTATACTATATATATTTGTAACAACGCTTAGAGAAATTTCTCTAAAAAAATTACCCTCTTGCCTAGAATCGAACCGACGAACTCTTGAACTAAGGGCATGAGCTCTAGCCCTTAGACCAATGTAACAATAATATTTTTTAACTTGATTTCTGTTACTAAAACTATATATTTTTGATTTAGACTTTGTGTCGAGATAATATTGTATTCATTTGAACTCGAATGAAAATGAAAAATCACCAATAGATTTTAAACTAAGAAACATTAAATATAATGATAATTGTCCCCCCCCCTCCCCAGGCCACTCAAAAATTAAAGAGGCGAAACTTTTAAGAGACTATGTATTTTCTGTAGTTTAAGGGTATACATTCGGAGTGTGGTTTTTTAAGAGGAATAATATTTTTGGACCAAGACGCTGCCCGCCAGGGCACCAGCCCGGAGGACCGAGCTTCGAGGGCGTGCCGAAGGCACGCACGAAAAGCTAGTTTCTTACATTGAGATTAAAAGCTGATTAGATTTTCGTAGAAATCGAAACCAAAACTCTTAAAAACTCTCAAAAAATAATTCTCGTAGGTCAGAAAAGTATGTTTTTTTTTAGAATTAATTTTTATTTTTATTTTTTCTCTCTGCCCTTCAGGTTTGTCTAATGGCCTCGTCAAGATGAAATACCCTTCACATAAGTTCTTTGATTCTTTGAACTTGAACTTAGTTAAACTTTAAGAATAAATTTAACAAAATTCATCCTCTAAGAATAGATGATCTTCATTGAGGAAAACTCAACGACCGCAAGGTTAGTTGGAGAAGGACGGACGGATATACGCCTACGAGAGAGAGAGAGAGGATAACCCTTAACGTTTAATAGAATAAATAAATAAAGGGCCCTAATGGGAGGCGAAATAAAAACTATAAAGTACATTAAAATAATAATAATTCTATTCATTAGTATAGGCGGGAAGGAGGATGAATTTTTGAAAATGAATTGCTCCCTGATGGATAGGCATAAGAGAAAGTTCGAGCTCTTAAGAGACACAAACACTTTTGCATTATCTCAGTTAAACATTTATTTATTTATTTATTACTTTGCATTACGTAGAGAATGCAGTCACTTTTACTTGTTTAAAGCAGCCGTTTTCATAGATTTAGAAAGTTAAGCGTCTGGTATGTGTGATACGTTTTTGGATAGGTGAACAAAAAGACTACACTGTCAAGTACTACAAATTAGGCTATATAATAATAGATTTAATTAGAAACAAAAATTTTCAAATTTTTCCCTATAATGAACATTCAGGCGGGCAAAATTGCATATAAAATATGTATATACTGAATACGAATCTGAGGTTTGATAACAAAGTTTCGTAAAGGAACATTGTCAAAAATGCAAAAAAGGTAAAAATGGAGGTTTTTTGCTTATAACTCAAAAACTATCAACTTTTCGTAAATAATCTTCCTTTTCAAAATGAAAGTTCATAAAATTTCCTACAAATTTCATCATTCTCTCTTAGATTTATAGATATCTAGCATTTTCGGTGACAGGAAATTATCCATTTTTTCAAAAAATCACAGTTTTTTCTACATGAAATGAAAACCACTTATCCTAGAAATTTTATTTCTAATTCATTCTCTAGAAAATTTTGTTGAGTTGAACATTTACTTGCACCACTTTTTTGTTAAAACTCTTAGATCTTATAGATATCCAGCATTTTCCATGACAGGAAATGATCCATTTTTTTCAAAAAATCGCAGTTATTCCTACATAAAATGAAAACCACTTATCCTAGAAACTTGATTTCTATCTCATTCTCTAGGAAATTTTATTGACTTGAACGTTTACTTGGACCACTTTCTTTGATAAAACTCTTAGATTTATAGATATCTAGCATTTTCCATGACAGGATATGATCCGAATCATCAAATGTGTCATGGAAAATGCTAGATATCTATAAATCTAAGAGTTTTATCAAAAAGTGGTTCAAGTAAATGTTCAACACAAAAATTTTTCTAGAGAATGAGATAAAAATCAAATTTCTAGGATGAGTGGTTTTCATTTTATGAAGTTTTTCATAAATTCAATCTCATTGCGGCACAGGTTACCATTAATATGAGACCTTGTTTAAATTGTATAAAATTTAATTTAGTTTAAAAATGTATAGATTCGTGTCGAAAACGTACTCTTTCATGGTCAAAATGTGAAAAAAATTGAAATAAATTCGAGTTTTTGGGATTTGCGGAAACAGAAAAAATACGCCCTTTTTTCAGCTAGTGCTTGAGCCCGAACAGCTGGTAGCAGAGAAAAACGTAAATAATAAAATCTGTAGGAAATTTAATGAACTTTCATTTTGAATAGGAGGATTATTTACGAAAAGTTGATAGTTTTTGAGTTATAAGCAAAAAACCGCCAAAAATGAGAATTTTTACTTTTTTTTGCATTTTTGACAATGTTTCCTTCACGAAATTTTGTTAGCATACCTCAGATTTGTATTCAGCACACCCAAAAACATAAAGGGTCGAAGAAATTACAGCTACCCCAAAACTTTCCGGGTAAAAAACACAATTTAACTAGTCTATTATTTTAATAAAAAAAAAATTCCCACTAATATTTTGCTTTGTGAATTGACCCCCCCCCCCCTCCCCATGAAAATTTTCTGGCTACGCCGCTGGATGTTTTACACCTTTTGAATTTAAAATAATATGGCAAGACCGTTAATTGCAATCAGTGTTTTTCAAAACAAAAAAATATTTTGACTTAACTCCGTTACTTTTTGAGGGATTCTTTTTTGAAACTTATCGATCATTTAGAACTAATCATGATTGTCAAATCAGCAATCTGGTTTTGTATAATGACGTCATAATTAACATCAGAACATAAAAATACTATGTATATATAGCGACTTTGACTCGTAGATCCTATATAAGCTTGTTGTTTTTTAATGCATTGTTTACTATAATTGTTAAAATATAATATGGAAAGAACTTTCTACGACAACATTTTTACTGGATAACGTAACCACTTAAGAAACCTGTTTTTTCTTTTTGGTAAAATTTTCATTTTTTATACACTTATGAGATTATAAATATATCATTTAACAATTTAGTACCTGGAGCCACCGAGCGATGCACGGTAACCTCTGACCCCCCCTCCCGAAACCACACACCTCACCCTAACCAATGCACCCCCACCACAACCGCGTATCCCACCCACCAGATCCCCACAACTGCACCCCACCACCTGCACCCCACCCCGCATTTTTAGCTTTCTCATGGTCTACATATTATGTGTATATTTGTTTACTCGTACACCAATTTGCCCACATTCGTTCATATTGATAAACATTATAAAAAAATAAATAGGAAAAAAATAATAAAAATGTAATCGTATAGGATCTGAAATAAAAACATAAAATTAAATAAGATTTGTTTCCAAGTTATATAAAAAAAAAGCTACTTGAACCACTTTGTTTGTAAGCACACCTGTAATGTTATGATTTAGGCACCTGTTAATTAAAAACAAACAAAACATTTTTTTTTTATATAAATTTTATTAAACCAATTATTTTACATTAATTTATGCATACATTGTTTTTGAGCTTCGATTCCGAGATTACTTCTCCACCATCGAGTGTCCTTGATCATCTTTTAGTCCTTGTTTTTAATAAGAGGAAAAAACTAATTAAATAAAAAACCTCTTTTCCGATAATTATTTCAATTCCATTATTCTCTCCCAATCAATTCATCCGAGTCCACCAAACAATTTTTTTTTTTTTTATAAATTTTATTAAACCAATTATTTTATATTAATTAATGTATACATTGTATTTTTTGCTTCGATTTCGGTGATAACTTCTCCACCATCGAGTGTCCTTATTCATCTTTAGTCCTTGTTTTTAATAAGAGGAAAAATCTAATTAGATAAAAAACCTCTTTTCCGATAATTATTTCAATTCCATTATTCCCCAAACAAGTCGATTGGTCATTCCCTCCATCCCCAATCCACCCATCCTCCACTCAAAACAAAAATTCCTAATTTTAATATAATATATTAATATTTGCTATAACCTATTAGTGGGTTTTAAAATTAAACATAATTGAAAAAAATGTAAACAAACTCTTTTATTGAGATTATCATCTATAAATAATTACTTTAATTAAGAAAAGATCAATTAAGATTAAATTTGTCGAGGTCCAGACCTAGCCAGATCGCTTTTTCATCCTCAAAATTTGTTAATTGAATTTGTTGCATCAAAATCGGTAAAGCCGTTTTCAAAATAGAACAATGATACAAATATATATATATATATATATATATATAAACAATTTTTGCTCGTTTAATAAGAGTATATTATCATTCAAAAATTACGCGATTTATGTACAAGAACGTTTTTAACGCGATCTTTGCCGATTTTTAAAATAAATTTGTATCAACTTAAATTTGGTATTTACCGGTAATACTAAATAAAAAAACACACTTTCAAAAGGTGAACATGTAAAAATGTTGTCCATGTTGTATTAAATTGGCTAATGCCGGCCCGGTTCTTGAACCTTCCTGGACCTGTTCTCTCTCTCTGCGGATGGAACCCACACACTTGTTGTCCGTGTCTTGTGCTTGGTATGCGCTCCCTTGCAAAAGCATCAGGACCTGTTAGTCGCGCAACAAGGATAAAAAATTTTGACGGCTTTTACGACTAGGCTAATTGAATTTCTCTTAACAACAACAGCAACAACGTCTTCACTATATCTTCTAGATTGAGCTTTTTATTGATGGATTTCTTTTTGTTATTATTATTTCCTTATATATATAAAATTTAGCGAATAAATCAATAAGGTAAGCTTGTTAAAAACATTCTAGAAGAAAAAACTTGTAATTACTTGTTAAATTGAAAACTACCTACCAAAATAAGAATAGTAGTTAGATGAAGCGTGGAAATAGAAAAGGCTACCTATCAATGGATTAATTTTCTTGATGAAAAAATCTTAAAACTCTTGTTTGATTCGTAAACTATAACGGTGACCAACCGTTCTGTATTTTCGAGACAGTTCTGTATTTCAGCAGCCTGTCCCTAGAAATTTACGGAAGGTACGAATGTTATATATTTAAATTAGGTGACGAAGAAAAGATTTTTATATTATAGACAAAAAGGATCAGCCGGGATTCGAACCCGGGATCTTCGAATGTGGACTGCGATGCCTTTATAAGAGTAGTCTTATCCTCTTGGCCACCGATCCCTGAACCCAAGCTGATACTCAATGACTACCCAAGCTGATACTCAATGTCTATATGAATTATTGAATTTCATTTTTATTTAATATTTTAATCTCTTCCTCGTTCATTTTTCGCAGCTTTTGTAGTCGGATTGACAATTAAACTATATCCAAACGCCTCCCACCCGATCGCGAACCCAAATGTCGAAGATAATTTTCTTCTTCACTCCAGGGCGCAACCACAATGAGGCCGTGTCGAAAGACGATTTTTAAATTAAATTAGAGAACGAAGAAAAGATTTTTATATTATAGACAAAATGGATCAGCCGGGATTCGAACTCGGGATCTTTGCATCTGCGCTGCGATGGCTTTATAAGAGTGTTTATCCTCTTGGCCACCGATCCCTGAACCCAAGTTGATACTCAATGTCTATATGAATTATGGAATTTCATTTTTTATTTAATCTTTTAATCTCTTCCTCGTTCATTTTTTGCAGTTTTTGTAGTCGGCTTGACAATTAATATTTTAGTTATATATTTATTTTTTAGTCCCGTATTTGTTCCCTATTTGTATATTATTATTATTACTAGTCCAGGCAAATTAGACTTCTGTTGGCCTATAAATATCCACAAGCTGGAAAAAAATATAATCGACGTTAGGCATTCAAAATAAGATTTATATGAATTTGCGATGCTTTCTGGCTGGTGCTAAATTTTTGAAGGCCTAAAACCAACGAAAATTTTGGACTTTTTCGCTTATAATTCGAAAAGAATATGTTCTATAGAACATTTCACTCTTACCAAAATGAAAAAGCATAAAATTTCGTATAACCTACTTAAAAGTTAAAATAGGTTCAATCCTTTAGCCACAATCGATTGTCAAAGATAGACAATTTATAACAAATTGGCGGAAAAGTGACTTATGTTTAATTTTAGGTGGTCACAACTACTCTACGAATTTTGGAGCTGACCCACCATAATAGTTGCCAATTGGCTAAAAAATGAGATTGGCAAAGTTTTATCTTAATTGGAGAAAGGTAACCCGTGCGGCAATCAAATTCGAAGAGTGGTTTCTTGTGACCACCTAAGAAGCATAATTCATTTTTCCGCCAAGTTGGTAAAAATTTTCTATATTTGACTATCGATTGTGCCTAAAAAGATGAACCGATTTTAACTTTTCATTTTGGTAAGAGTGAAATTTTCTGTAGGATGTATAGTTTTCGAGTTATAAGCGAAAATCTAAAAAAAAGTCCAAAATTTTCCTGGTTTTTATGCCTTTAAAAATTTAGCCCCAGCCAGAAACCGTCGCAAACTCATATTTGGGATGCCTGAAGTTGATTAAAATTATTTCCAGCTTGTGGATATTTATTGACCAGAAGTCTAATTTGCCGGGGCTAAGGGTCAAAAATAGAACCCAGTTAGGAAACAAACACCGGACAAGACTTTGGTCCAACCTAGGACCAAGTCTGACTTGACTTGGCCCAAGTTCAGGTCGAGCCATGGTTATGCATTGGTAATTATTTGGTCAAGCCTGGGATTGTAACAAAGGAAGAACCCTGGACCAATTGTTAAACCATTGCTGGGCCTAAGCATTGGCTAACAAATAAACCAGGTCTGGGCCAAGTTTGTGAAAAGTATAGTTTGCCAAGTTGGTTAAAATTATAATAAAATCCATTGGTTGAGAACCATTGCTCTAACAATTAAGTTGTTAGAAAGCTTAACTTTTAATATACTTGTGTGTTCCAGCCCTATTAGTTAGAATTTCAACGTCTAGTTTCTAGTTAGTTTTTAACCGACTTCAAAAAAAGGAGGAGGTTCTCTATTCGACTGATTTTTTTTTTTTTTTTGTGTCTATGTTACCTCATATCTTGGCCAATTGTGAACCGATTTTGATGATTTTTTTTGCATTGGGTTCAGTCTAGTTTCCGGTTGGTCGCGTTTTTTTTAATTGGTATTGGACCTTTTTTGATATGTATGTTCAGGAATAACTTCTTTGTTTCTGAACCGATTTCGATGATTCGGAGTGAATTGGAAGGAATAATGAAATTGGAATAATTATCGGAAAAAAGGTTTTTTCTTTAATTAGTTTTTTCCTCTTATTAAAAACAAGGACTAAAAGATGATCAAGGACAGTCGATGGTGGAGAAGTAATCTCCGGAATCGAAGCTCAAAAACAATGTATGCATAAATTCATGTAAAATAATTGGTTTAATAATTGGTTTATCATTTTCCGGGGATTGGGATTGGATCATTATCATTTTCTGATTCATTCGCCGAACACTTTCTTTTACGAGATGAATGCAAGGTATTATATTAAGTCACTATTAATAACATCACTAAAAATAGAAAAATAAAAATAATTTTTATAAAAAAAATAAAACCGAGTTCAAAAAAATTAAATGCAACAAATAAAATAATAATAAACTCAAAAATCAAATAAAATCCAGTATAAGGTATAAAATAATAATCTAATTTAGTTACAACTAAACGACGAAATATTAACATGAAATTACTCGGTGTCAAACATATACTTTTTATAAATCGCACTCGACGGATCTTACATAGTACGTTTGGCGGGTATGCTCGCTTATAGGTATATATTTTTTTTTATAAAGATACAGATACAAGAAGAAGTTGCACCAAGAAGGTACAACCTCTGTAGTCCGTGGTGGACCCTTGTAACGTGAAGATAAGGGGAGATTTAGTGATTGGGTAGAAGTCGAAGGTATCTGTGGATGCTGGTCTTGAAAGATTGAAGGTCATAAGTTGCTGGAAAGACGGTCGGGGGAAGAGAGTTCCAGTCTCTAGATGTCATGGGGATAAATGAATTGGCGAATGCGTTTGTTCGATTAGTATCCAGTTTAAGCGCGTAGGGGTGTTGAGTTTTAGAAAATCGTGTATTTCGCGCAAATGAAGCCCTTGGTGGGATTATCGATTTAATTTCGTCAGAACAAAAGCCATGGTAGTATCTATAAAAAAGGGAAAGGGCGGAGACAGATCTACGATGGGCTAGGGAGTCGAGAGTGTCAGTTAATGTAGGATCGCCTATCAGTCTGATAGCTCGTCTCTGAATTGCGTCCAGGGTTTCAAGAGAATACTTGGGGGCCCCTCTCCACAAATGCGAGCAATATTCAAGACAGGGGCGAATTTGAGCCTTGTATAATATAAGGAGTTGAGTGGGGTGAAAAATCGTTTGGTTCGAAAAGAAAGCCAAGCTTACATGCTGCATACTTTGCTACTGAGATAATATGGTCATTCCAAGAGAGGTCAGAACCTAAGGAGACACCTAACAATGATATTTTATTACGAAATTCAAATGAGCTCGAATCAAAGGAAATGTCCGGAAGGTTCCTATCTGCGCGCCTAGAAATTAGGCAGCATTGTGTTTTACCAGCATTAAAGTTTACCAAGTTGTGAGATCCCCATTTTTTTAGCATGCTTAAGTCTGAATTTATTGAGGAGGCTATGTTTGGCACCGACTTCAAAAAGTAATTTCATCTTAATATTTCGTGGTTTAGCTGTGACTAAATTAGATTATTATTTTATACCTTTTAGTGGATTTTATTTGATTTTTGAGTTTTATTATTTTATTTGTTGCATTTAATTTTTTTGAAGTCGGTTTTATTTTTTTTTATAATCTAAGGCTACAGTTTTTTATCTAGACCCACACATATATATAGAGAAAAAAAAACATAATTTAAAATAATTTTTTTAAAGATTTCAGACATTTTTCTAAACACATGAGTAATAATAAAAGCCTGCCTCCCCGGGCGAACCGAGAGTAATTTATTGTAGACTAGTAAGCTCTATATATTTTTGTTAATCAATACAACAAAAGTTCACCTCAATTCCTATATCTATCCCCCACATTTCTCTCTCTCAGGTTAAATTTCTTACTCAAGTTAACAGAGAGAGTTCTCTGATTCTTTTAAGAAATTTATTAAACGGTTAACCTTGAAAGCAAAAGAAATCTATTTTCCATTGCATGCGTTTAACTGATTAAATGTAGGTATATATCCGTTAATAATTTCTAAAAATAAATAATTATTTCCCTCTCCCTTCCTTTCGTTTTATATATACAGTAAGGAAATGTACTGGAAATTAATTTTAATGATTATTTTTTAAATACTTCTTCGAGGAAGATGAAATGAATTTTAATTATACTTTTTTTTTTATTTAGCGGACATGCAAACTTTAATATAGTACAAGTCAAATAATATTTTTCAGTTTTGTCATAAGTATACATATTTTTATATGGTTTTCTCTTCAAGGGTTGAAGGTTAAATAGAGTTTCCTTGATTAAAGTTCAAGTCAGGAATAAAATTTGGTTAATTTTAGAATAATTAAGGTATAATCAGAGCTGGCTCTAGGCTGTAAGCAAGTGATGCGGCCGGTTCAGCCAGAAGGGCGCCAAAACCCTCGAAAAAATTTAAAACAATAAAAAATAAGCTGACGTGTTCTGATGTGGCCATCCACTTGACTTTACCATACAACCTGGACCATCACTTAACATATATTTAATAAAATTATTTATAATCATCTAAGAGAGTGGGGTTAGTTTATTGCATTTTTAGATTACTCTGGCCCACTGATTTGGTAAACAAAATTTGGTTGAGTTTGGTACAAGAGCCTAGATTTTAATTTTTTGAACCTTACACCCCCCCCCCATTTTGGAGGGTTAGTTTTTGCATTTATAGACTTTTGGGTTCCTACTGATTTTGTATACAAAATTTGGTTTAGTTTGGTAAATGGCCAATATTTTCATTATTTGACCCAACACCCCCCCCTTTTTGGCGGTTAGTTTTTGCATTTTTAGACTTCTGGTGTCCCACTGATTATGTAAACAAAATTTAGTTGAGTTTGCTCAAATGGCCTAGATTTTTAATTTTTAACCCCCCCCCCCCCCCCCACCTAAAACTGACCTAAAAATATAAATTCTTTCTCTCTTAATATAAGTTGGCTATACGGCCAGAGGTGATTTTTTTGGAAAAATTCTATTTAGTTTCAAAAGAAAAAAAAAACTCAAAATTTTTAGATAAATTATAAAAAAAAATAAGGTGACGTGTTCTGATGAGGCCATCCAATTGACTTTAACATACAACCTGGCCCCTCACTTATATTTAATATTTAATAAAATTATTTATAATCATGTAGGGGAGGGGGTTAGTTTTTGCATTTTTAAACTTCTGGGGTTGATTATATATACAAAATTTGGTTGAGTTTGGTACAAGGGCCTAGATTTTCATTTTTTGACCTCTAACCCCCCCCCCCCCCCCCATTTTGGGTGGTTAGTTTTTGGATTTTTAGACATCTGGGGGTCCACTGATTATGTATACAAAATTTGGTTGAGTTTGCTCATTGGGCTAGATTTTTAATTTTTAACCCCCCTTAATTTTGGGTCGATATGCAATCAGTTCTTAATCTCAATGGACCAAAACTACGTGTGAAATTTGGTTTCGATATTCACACTATTTTTTGAGCTAGGTTGTCCACAAAAATTTGGTGACGCGCAGAGTAACTAATTAACAACCAGAAAAACCAGACAGACTAACAGACATTTTGACAAACACAATACTATCTCGAAAAATATAATTTTTTCGATGTTCACTTATTAGGGCTTTTTTGTAGACCGAAATGCCATGGTTTCGCTCAATTTTTTTAATCAAAATAGTTTTAGCCGTTTTTGAGATATATCCAAAAAATGAAGGAAAATAAACCAATTTTTTCACGGACGATTACAATACTTGACCATACCCTGTATGGTAAAGTAAAATATATAGTTGGAAAATAAAATACTTATAACAATAAAATGTTTTAGAGATAATTGAAATGAGACATTTTATTTTTCTATTTTATTATTATTATTTTTTTTGGGGGGGGGGGTGACTATTGTTATTAAATGAGACAAAGAGGGGTGGGGCAGAAGTTATGTTTGCTTCAGAGTGAAAATATCTAGAGCTGGGGTATGATTATGTTAATAAATAACGGGAGGGGTATGGATAAATATGCTTAAAACTTAAAAAAAACAAATTTCAAATTATGATTTCAATTATTTAATTAATGTATTTATTTTATTTTTGTTTCAGGTACCTATCCAGAGCTTTTTTTCTCTCCTATCTTTCTACGCCCGTTCAAAATGGGGGAGGGACAAAAATGAAAATTCTAGCCCGTTGGACCAAACTCAACCAAATTTTGTATACATATTCTGTGGGCCCCCTGAAGGCTAGAAATGCAAAAACTAACCACCCGAAATGAGGGAGAGGGATCAAAAATAAAAAATTCTAGCCCTTTGGGCCAACGGTCTTCCTTATAGCTTACAAAAAGAAGACAAATCTCAACCAAAACATTCTGTGAAAAAAACAGGCCAAGTTCGAAAAAGTATAGTGAAATCTAGTGTGCAGTCAAGTTAAATTCGCCAAGAATAATTAAGTTGAGAGATCTACTATTTTCTCAACTTAATTATTCTTGGCGAATTTAACTTGACTGCACACTAGATTTCACTATACTTTTTCGAACTTGGCCTGTTTTTTCACAGAATGTTTTGGTTGAGATTTCCATTACACAATACATAAACGATATCATATCATTTTTTTTATTAAATGTATTTTATGCAATGTAAAATTACTCCCTACACATACATAAACATTTTCTTAAAATCTACTTTTTTGAACTCAGGGCACTGTAAAGATGTCAATTTAGAATTTTTTACATAAACAAGATTTCCATATTCATATTATAAAATCATCAAATTACCAAGTATTATTTGATTAATTTTTAAAACTTTATTTTAAGTGAGGCTTATAAAAAAATAAAATAAATAAAATTAGGCTATAATACTTGAGGAATATTTTTTTAAAAAGAATAGTAAACTATATTTAAGGTAGTTGTTTCGCGACAATACTAGCCAAAAGTTAATGCTAGAGTATATAGAACAGACAATAAGGATTCATAAGCCCAAAACTTTTTGCTGTTTATGTACCACTACTAGCCAATCCCGTGCACGTTTGACAAATCTGTCAACACTGTCGGAGATTGTATATATTTTATCATAGAAATGACAGATAAAGTATATTATAAAGGGAGATTTATAAAACAAAAAGTTCTTAATAAGCGATTGAAAGCTGTTGCGACAATGGCTGAAGCGAAAAAACGTCAAAAAATTACTAAAGTTAACCCACTTTTTAGGTTAAATAAATGCGTTGTTGCCAGCTTGTTTTTAGTGTAAATTTTTCATTATACATTTTTCATTATTATCTCAGAAACTGTGTTGTTATTATGAATCAAAATTATCTTAAAAAATGTATTAGTTATTGTTTAATGTTGGTTTAGTTTTTTTATAACAATGGTAAGAAGAGTTTCTTAATTATAATTAAATATGTATATAAAATTTCCGATATCCCGTATAGTGCAATGTATAAGAGTTTGAAATTTAATATCTCCGGAACTGTATTGTTCATAAATTTCGTTTTGCCACCAATCGATGCAGAAGTATTTAAATAATAATCTGTCTAAATTTCAAAAAAATCCTAAGAAAACCCATATGGTGAAACAACTACCTTAAATTAAATGTTTATTAGCGTTTTCTTTTGGGTGATTCATTTCCTCAATGCAACGGTTGCTATAGAAATCTAAATTACCTTAATGTTAAATCTTAAAACCCTCTACACACTTCCGGACAGATCATGGGACAAGACAGTCTAAGAGGGAATGTGAGATTGTAATATATCTGACTTAAAAACGTAAATTGTGGTCAAAATACGGTTGTCAGGAGAGGAAAAGTTTACCAATGTTAACTTATTGAAAAAGCTTGATGCGATCGATTTTATGGGACGAACTCTAAAAGAAAACACTATAAAACATATATCCTCTCCTTTTTTCACTGTCTTTAAAATCAATTAGTTTATTCTCTGTTTATTAACGAGAAATAATATCTCAAGTAGTTTGGAAGATATTATAATTTCTCTGCTACCTGTAGGTCTCTGGACGAGTCATGTATTGAATTCACTGAGCGACGAGTCATTCAGTTATTATGAACTAGTTTTAGTACAATTTTATAATATTTAAAAACTTGTTAATTTTAAATTAAAAAATATGGTCCCTAATAAGAGAAGAATTTCAGTTACAAAATGTTTTTTCATAATTTTATAATCGGTTTTTGTTTATTTAATGAATTTTGTTAAACAAATAAAATGATATTATTTCGTACAAAATGCATTCTGTAAAAAATAATAATAATTCAGAAATAATTTTATTAAGCTATCTATCCATGTCTAATTTTGATCGTTCGTAATCTCACTGTAGAATAAACTTCTAATGAAATACTTATATTATAAAATCTCTCTTTATTTATTATTTGGCATATCAAAAAAAAACTACATTTTTATTGTTTTTAGGTGGTTTTATCATTCAGCAATGAAATGCGAGCACGTTTATTACAATTCGTGACTGGCACTTCAAGGGTTCCAATGAATGGTTTCAAAGAATTATATGGAAGCAATGGACCTCAACTATTCACGATTGAAAGATGGGGTCTTCCAGAAAATTATCCCCGAGCTCACACATGGTAAATTTAAATATTAATTTTTAATTGAAAGTAATGGAAGGCAGCCCAGAGGTAGTGAGGAAAGAAAAATTAACACATATAAAATAAGGTGTAATTTATTGGAATCCTTCCTCCTTTCCTTTCAAACCGACGTTTCGGAGGATTTTTCCCTCCTTCTTCAGGGTTTCAAAGGGTCAATGAATGAAACAAATAAAGTGTTTCCTTCTTCTCTCCACAGTAGTGTTCAAAAACCTTCTTCATTTGAAACAAAAGGCATAGAAAGACAAAATTTTTTTTTCCTTTTCTAATTAAGAAAAGAAGGAAAAAATTTTTTGTCTTTCTATGCCTTTTTGTTACAAATGAAGAAGGTTTTGAGTACTACTGTGGAGAAGAAGAAACATTTTATTTGTTTCATTCATTGACCCTTTGAAACCCTGAGGGAAAAATCCTCCGAAACGTCTGTTTGAAAGGAAGGAGGAAGGATTCCAATAAATTACACCTTATGTTATATGTGTTAATTTTTCTTTCCTCACTACCTCTGGGCTGCCTTCCATTACTTTCAATTAAAATTTCTACCAGTCCGTCTCTCTCCAGAGAAAATTTCGTTGCAAAAAATTAATTTTTAACTTTCAAAATGGAGAAATTATTTATATTAATACTTGGAGTTATTTTTTTGTAAAGAAATGAGTATCTATTTGAGAAAGAAAGATTGAATTTTTTCTCAAAATCAACTTGTGATATATAATCAATTAATTTTACGAACATTAATTTATGTCATTTATCATAGATTTTAATAGATATGTGCATGTTTGGAGGTGAGGTCTCAATGGTCTGACTAGTTGTCCGGAAAGCTTACTAGTGCTTGGGTTCGACTCCCGAGGGGTCAAGACCCACCTACATGCAATATAAACATATCTATTAAAATATTTGATAAATGACCTAAATTCATGTTCGAAAAATTAGTTTTTTGTGTTATATTTTTTTCTGGAAAATTGATTTTGATTTTTCAAATAAATATAAAAAATATTTATATAATATAAATGCCTTTAGTAGTAGAGAATCAAGAGACACTAAATCTACTAATTTTTAAATAATGAATCCAAAGATTTAAGCATTTTTTGAGTTTCTTTTTTTTTAAAAATGATGCAAATTTGTTCAAAAATCAACCCAGACTTAAACTATTAATAAATGAATTTACTTAAGGACAATCATAGATTTTAGAGAAAATATTTTTACATTGCATATCAGAGAGGTCTAGACCTGTAAAAATAATGTAAAAATATCTTCTCTAAAATCTATGATTGGTCCTTAAGTAAATTCATTTATTACTACTAATTTTTATTATATTATAAAGGTTGTCTCGTTCTCGAAGGGTGAATACAACCCTTCTGACATAATAAAATTATTCATAACACCTCGAATTTGGTAGTATACTACCCACCTCTCTTGATTTTCTAATGAAATATCGTAGTTCTTACCAGAATCGTGAATGGACAAATTTTCTGTTCTTTCTCTAATATAATTTTCACTACAACTTTTGACATACTTTCTATGCCCAAGAGACGAATATGATAGAATGATTAAATGAAATTAAATTTGATTTGTAGGTATATTTCTCGATTGTAATAGATATTGTTATAAAGAAAATTTCCAAATAGTAATAATACAAAACAAGGTTTTTGCTCATTCGTGGTTCTTGCATAAGGCCAACGATTATATTTATATTATTTGATAATTTGTCCATTAAAAGAAACGTTTTGAAACGATGTGTCAATATCAGTCGAAAAAAATTAAAAATACAAATTACAGTAATTTGTACTGATATATTTAAACAGTTATTTCAATATCAATTAAATTAATAATTTAACTCGGTAATACCGGGGAGGCAAGAGAATCGTGTCTACCGTGCGGCTCTAATATTGAATTCATTCTATTTTTTTCCTCATTGTGTTTAAAAATATCTGAAAAGAAAGAAAATTTATTTTCAAACATTTTTTATGTCTGTCTGTATGTTTCCCGATTACAATACCCACGATAACTTAAGAAAGGAAAGTCGTAAAAAGTTTGTTCTTGTGACAAAATGTTTTTATTTTCATTGTGTAGAACTGATTAGTTTTTTGACTCGCTAGTTTTAGAAAACCCGGTTCGAAAATGCAGAAAACATAATTTTTTATTAATTTTATTGAGATGTTAAGGTCATGTCATAATATATGGTAAATATACCATAAAGCGTACAAGTTCCACCAATTCATTATTTTAAAACATACCAATAGTTTATTGCAAATAATTTATATATTAAATAAGTAGGTTATAATGAAAGGCAGTCCATAATTTATTTAAATTTTATTCAAATTCCGACGTTTCGGAGACTTTTCTCTCCTTCAGGTCAGATAACTAAGTACACATAAGGATATATAATCACACTAATTATTAATTATGTACACATAAGATATAATGTTGAAAATTTTTGTAATATTGTTGCTATCACTGAAAGGAGAGACAAATGGGAACCGAGTTATACTCACCCATCAATAACTATTCAATACCCTGAAGAAGGAGAGAAAAAAGTCTCCGAAAAGTCGGAATTTGAATAAAATTTAAATAATTTATGGACTTCCTTTCATTATAACCTACTTATTTCGCTTACCGGTCCGTCTTTCTAAGAAAATAAATAAAATTTATATATTCAAATTAATTAGGGAATTGAATTTATCTCAAGATAACTAAATTAGTTAATACATTTTCAATAATTTATAAATTAAGTTTTATTTTTTATTACTACTATATTATGTTAGTAAATATGAATTTTTTTTTATTATTCATTAAGTCTATTTATTAAAACTTAAAAATATCAAAAATCAACATTTTAATATTGAAGGAGACAATAAAAGAGTGTGTCTTCTGCTGGAATTATAAATTTTATTTATTTATAATTCCAGCAGAAGACACACTCTTTTATTGTCTCCTTAATATATAAAAATTCTGCTACTCTCGGCAAAAACTTTCAATTTAATTTTAATATTGAATTTCTTTTTCTTTTTAGTTTTAATCGGCTAGATTTGCCTCCCTACGAAACCTACCAAGACCTTCGAGATAAACTAATCAAAGCGATTGAAGGCTCCCAAGGTTTTGCAGGAGTCGATTAATACCAGTTATCATTTTATTCTTCCCCATCCTTTTCTTCATTACACTTTTATTATTTACCTCGCTTATTGTATTATATTGTACATAACTTTATACATACCTACATATATACATACATTTGTAATATATATAATATATACTATATATATATATATTTACATTTATATGTATAAAATTCTAGATAACTTACAACTTTTTCAATCCTGAGATTCTTTCTTCCAATCGTTCTGATATATATAATTCTTCTCTTTATCCACTTCCAAAATTCTTAAATAATAGACTCAATCTTAGAATCAAAAAAATGAAATAGTTGATAAAAATAAATACAAATACGATTTTCCTCTTCTTGTTAAAATTAGAAATTCCAAAACCTAATTCAATTCAGTCAAAATCAATTTAATTTTAACGATTTGTTTTATGAAAAGTATTGATATGGAACAAGGCTGTGCCCAAGGGGTGATGAGGGGCGGGTGGAGGGGTAACCCCCATTTGAAAAAAATTAGAACATAAAATAAAAAATAATAATACATGAATCCTCAACTCAATAAATAAATAAGATTTATTATGAATGTTATGAGTTACGAGTTAGAAAAATAATATAAAAATGTTAGAAAGTTCAAGAAAATATAAAAAATATATTTTTTCTTTTTTTTTTAACATCCCTTTTAAAAAATACTGGTTTTGCAAATTTATTAAAATATACAGGTTGTTTCGAAACTTCTCGAGAGAGACAAAGCGTCTTAAGGGGTAGCTCTATAACGTCATTTTGTTTACGAGACAACCTGTCTATTCTAATAATCTTGCCGGCCTTGGACCTCATATGGAAGGAAACTCATTTATGAGTAATAGACATTGATATACAAATAATATTGAATACATTTTTGTACTATATGTATTTTTATTATATTTTATTATTAAAAATAAAAATATTATTGAGATTGGCTTTTACTTGTGAATTAATATTTTAACTTAAAAACCTTTTCTGAAAAAAAAAAATAAAAAAAAAATATATAAATAATTCGATAAACCAAAACAAAATCTATTAATCAATTTGTAAATAAACCTCTGAAATCATGAAAATATTTAATCCCACATCATCAACCCCCAAAACTCCTTGAGTTTTATTTAAAACGTAATGTTTTTTTCGGGTTAGACTACTTAAGGTGTAAATAGAAAATTACAATTTTCTTTCAAGTACAATCTTTTCGGGCTCTTCTCGAAAGATTTGATAGAACCAGCAAAAATCAAACATATCGAAATAACAGACTTAATCGATACATACTTTAAGTACTTAATATAACGTTTTAATTAATCTATTCAATTAATTTATGCTAAGGGTGGCTTAACCCGAAAAATACTACAGAGATAGTAATTTTTCTATTGTTTTTCTAATTTATTGTATAATACAAATTAGTATGTTTTATTGTTATTGTAAATGAATATTAAAAACAAAAGAATTTCGGCAAGCTTCTTAAGATAATATTATTGAATGAATAAGTATCATCTAGAAATTGAAAATGCAACTCTAATTCAGGAGTAGGTGATTCCTAAGTCATATTCGGCTGAGATATTGATAGCCATATGAGTTTTCCAATCTTTGGAAGCATGTCTGGCTCCTCTTCTAAAAATAAAAGTGATACCCATTACTTTAAGCCAATTTCAAAATAAACAATTTTATTTTTTTCCTAAAAAGTAAATATTGTAAAACGATAATGAAGGCTAGGAATCTGTATATGAACCGATTGGCATTGTGGTTTTATTACTATCAAAATCTGAATACACCAAATGATAATGTAAGTTTCGGTATCTGGATGATATCAATTTAAATAAAAAATCGTTGAATTTTAGTCGAATGTCTTATAGCGTTTTCTGTTGGACGAAACAGTGTGCATTTTCCTGCATTTGGAGCAACTTAAACAATTCACAAAGAGAAACAAAGAGGTTGTCCTCTGCTTGATGCAAATAAACATACACACATATATATCGAGATGATATATACATATGTGTGTATGTTTATTTGCATCAAGCAGAGGACAACAAACTTTTCAATTAACTTAAACAATGTTAATCTCAAGGATCATTGACATTAGCACTCTCGTTTAGTACTTTGCCCTGAAGTCCAAAAGAAGACGATATAAGCAATCACTGAAGCATTAATCTAAGAATTGGAAGACATTTTTCGAAAATTATCAAACGTTATTAAAATATTAAATCAGAAAAGGTAGATATAAAATATTCAATTTTGACTGAATTGGAATATAAACTTTGAATCAATATTAAAACACTAAGATGAATATATAAGTTTTTTTTTACCTACCATCTAAGAATGGTAAATTTAACTTTTCCCTAAGATTGCTCTTATTTAAATTGAAAACTTAAATTTCATAAGAATCTAAGGGCCAAGATTTTTTGTATAGCTATTTTCGTCAATGAAATTAAGAGTAGCAATATTCAAAAGGGTCTAATATCGTTTTTCGTTGAGCACACTTTCATCCACTGAGAACAACGGTTTTCTTGGAAATCTAAATAAATACAATGCTAAGGATACGTTCTAAATTGAGCTCACAGAGCTAATAAGCTTACGTCCCTAGCGACTTATCCGAATTGGTAACCGTGCTGGTAGCGCTATTAATTCGAAACGCAACTTTAAGGTAGTTTTCACAAATGCAAAAATTCAAGAAATCTTTGAAACTTTGAATATAAGTCATTAAAAGCATAATACACATAGTGTTAAAATTTGAAAACTATTTACCACACCAAAAATGAAATAATTGCAATTAAAAATGACATTTTTTACATAGGTAGATTGGGAAAGGGTGGGGATATGATCATTATTTTATTTTTTTTTTTCATTGAAGGACTTTCACCATCTTGATGAAAAACTAATATTTGTTAGAATAATATATTCGGAGTAACTTAAAAAAAAAAAAAAATAGAAATTATTTACCACGTAGTTTAGATAAAAAACATATTTGGGCGATTATTTTTAGTGGAGGGGATATAAGCACAATGGCTTGGAAACGATCCGGCAAGTATGTGTGTATCCATATAGAGATTTCTTAGTGTGAGTGCTACAGTCACTTTAAAAAAACATAACCTAAAATTTTAGTTCCGTTCATATTTATAGAGTGGTTACGAGGCTAAAACTTTTTGTGTGGATTGTCGCGAAAGAACCTCCTTAAACGTGCTCAGGGATTTTTTTTTATTCTATTTATTTATAGCCTCGTAATAAATTTAGATTATTATTGATATTAATTAGTAATTTTAATTATTATTATTCGTCGAAATTATTTCTCTCATCAATTAATTTGTGTAAAGTTATTTTTTTTATTTTAATAGAGTTTAAACTTTTATTTGAATTCTTTTTTATTTTATGGTATTTTTGAAATCAGAGGGCTCAAGTATGTTTAAAACCGCTGGCAGTGAAAGAACGAGCAATGATATCATCAGACCTCATTTAGGGAAGTCAGATTATCAACAAGAGAGCTTAAAAAATTAATTGAAATGAATTGTGAGCGTGCTATTAGCCCTCTCAGCGCAATTTAGAACACCCCCTAAAGCTCTAGAACCGATGATGTCTGCATCCTTTTTGAGGGTGTACTGGAATCCAACAGAAAACTCTCTAAGGGCCAATTGTATATCGGTTGGTAAAGTCTTTGTAAAAGTCGACAAAGGGTAAAACGTTGGAATTCACTTTGTGCCCGGCCGGAAGGCCAATCAGATGACACGCCCTTTCATCCGATTGGCCATCCCGCCGGAGCACAATGCGAAATCTAAGGTTTTTACCCTTTGTCAACTTTTACAAAAACTTTACCAACCGACATACAACTGGCCCCAAGTCTCAAAATGAATTCGAAATAGTAAAATTTTAGGTTTGAGTAAAAACTTATTTATGATGATATCCTAGAAATTTTATTTATGGTACTTAGACGCTTATGAAAATAAAATCTTCAATTTTCCTTAATATCAAATATTTATGGTATTTAATATCCAAAGAAATTGTTACGATTTTGAAAAATAAATTATATCTAAGTAATTTCTATTATGATTTTAAGAAAGAAATATTTTTTTATTCTTAAAGGAATAGCGGTTCACTTTGAAGTGAGTACTCGGGATAACAGAGCATGGGAAACCACCTCTTAAAAATTAGTTCAAAATGTTATTTTCCGAAAAAAGGCAAAACAGCTTGAAGCAGTAAAAAGCCTACCTTAATGAAGAAATAATCCGATTCTTTTAATCTAAAATGCTTACCATAAATAGTCTTGATATCTTTATTTTTAAATACTTTTATTAACAAAAAGACAAATATATTTAGTTAAAAATATATAGTTATTTGTTATTGATTTTTTTTATTACAAAGAGATTTTAATCACTTAAAGATATTATATAAAATAAAATTGTTTAAATTTTAAAGGAAAATCAAGTTACTTAATTTATATCCAATGGTAAGCATATTAAATTTTTTATATATTTCCCAAATCAAAAAGCTTGTGAAAAATTGAGTCGAAACCAAAAAAGTTCTTGTTGTACATTATATAAATATTTATGGAAAAATTTAACATATATTTATAATATATTTATTATATTCAAATAAGTGTAGGAAAATTTAACAATATATTATATTAATATCATATATATTTATATGATACTTCTCAAAATGAACGTCCTAAATTAATTGAAATTTGTGATAATCCTGTGAATACACAATGATTTTTAATTAGTAAAACATTATATGAATATTCCATTAAATTCAAGTGCATTTGAAATGGTACTACTAATATTAGTAAATTCTCATAGTAACTTGTATTTATTTATCTGAAATAAAATGTGTTATAATCTTATTTTTTAGCAAATAAATAAAAAATGATTTTTTCCCCCAAAAATATCTTATTTTTTTGTTTGTAACTATAGTTCATCAACATTAAATAAATATTATTTTTTTCCAAATATTTCTACATGACCTCTTATAAACCCCTTTAGAGTTTGAGAGAGACAGTCATCTCATAGTGATTCTATAGAGTTTCCCGAGAAAAATAGACAGTTTAAGTTCATTAAATAATATAATAAAACGATTTTATTTTAATTACACAACAAATAGAAACGACTATCTGGGAAGTATAATAAAATAACTTGATATGGATCAAGTCCGAAAGTAATTAAGGTAGTTCTTTCACAAATGCAAAAATTCAAGAAGTTTCGAAACTTGGAATTTAAGTCATTAAAATCATAAAAAACACACTGTTAAAATTTGAAGACGATTTAGCACACCAAACATGAAATAATTGCAATTAAAAATGAAGTTTTTTACATATGGTAGATTGGGAAAGGGTGGAAAAATGATCATTATTTTATTTTTTTTTCATTGAAGGACTTTCACCATCTTGATGAAAAACTAATATTTGTTAGAATAATATATTCGGGGTAACTTAAAAAAATATTGAAATTATTTACCTCGTAGTTTTGATAAAAAATAAAAAACAGAACATATTTGGGCGATTATTTTTAGTGGAGGGGATATAAGATCAATGGCTTGGAAACGATCCATTAATAAAGAGAATATAGTAGTGTAAAAAGTACAGTCACGTTAAAAGAACATAACCTAAAATTTTATCACCGTTCATATTTATAGAGTGGTTACGGGGCTAAAACTTTTTGTGTGGATTGTAGTGAAAGAACCTCCTTAAATCTAGGCTTCTCCATATTAAAATGAGGATTTTAATTCAAAATAAAAATTATAATTGTCCTCTAATTGTCATTTAGACTGGAAAATAGAAAAATGTTGGTGAGAACATATAGTATAATATATATTATATGGAGCCACACAGGAAATCTGAACGTTTTGAGTGGTAGAGGAGAAAACCTTTGAAATGTGTGCGTGGAGAATATTAAAGATTAAATAAGTAGAGAGAATTACCAATGGAGAATTTGAAGATAGTCTTAGAAAAAATGGACGGGAAGAGAAGGGATTGTTTAAGGATATTTTGGAGGGTATGGTAAGTTAGAAAATGAAAAGGATTAGAATGATTTTCTCAGATGATAATGAAATATGGAAGTTCTAAAAAGGGGAAAAAATTGCTTTAGGTTAGAATGGAATAGAGGCAAGCATTTGCGTTAAATCAGTCTTAGAACGAATTATCCAATGATCAGGCATGTACCGAGAATTTTTTTTCATGGGGCCCATTTTTTTGAAAAAAGAAAAAAATAGAATTTTATAAAAATAATGAAGATATTATTTAGAATAAAAGTAATGGTAAATAGAATTTTAAAGGATATTTTATATTCGATTGATTTTAATTTAGTATAAAATAAAGGTTATTTTTTGTGTTGGGGGGGGGGCACCTAGGTACGTTCCTGCTAATAGTCTAGGCAAATTATGATTTTAACAGGAATTTGTTAAATTAATGGAAAATGCTGCATATCTATAAATCTAAGAGTTTTATCAAAAAGTGGTCCACGTAAACGTTCAAGTGATCAAAATTTACTAGAGAATGAGATAGGAATCAAGTTTCTAGGATGAGTGATTTTCATTTTATGAAGTAAAAACTGCGATTTTTTTGCAAAAAATTGCATTTTTTCAAAACTTCAAACTCATGTTGCCATTATCCAATTAGAATGAAACTTTATTGAAATTGTAGCAAATTTAATCTAGTTTAAAAATGTATAGAGTCGTCTTTGTCGAAAAGGTGCTCCTTCATGGTCAAAATGGGGAAAAATCGAAAAAAGTACGAGTTTTAGGGATTATCAAAAGTGATCATGGAGGATGTTTTTTGACAGCCGCTAGTACCGGTTCTACTGAACCTAATTAGATGAAATTTTCATCATTTTAATTTAAAGAGCTTTAATTTATCCAATAGATATATTTTGATTTGTTAAGCCGTTTTAGAGTTATTCAAGAAAAACCGAAAAAACTCCGAAATTTTCTTATTTTGAGTCGCGTAAAAAATTTCCACAACACAGATTTGGGGGAAAACTTAGGGTATTAATATTGGAGTACAAATAAAGGTAGTCCAGCAATAAAATATTTACCGGGAATTATTTCCTGTTTATGCCATTTTTCACGTAATTTGCCTGGACTATAATGATTTGATGATTATTTTTATTTTAATCATGGATGATGGTTTAACAGGAAAAAAAATAACCATCAATCCGACTTCGTAATAGCATTTTCCTGTGAGTGATTTACTGCACTAAACTCACACATAGATAAACATAATTATAAAATAAAAAATGACATAGAATTTGGTTAAATGGATTATGACAAAAACATAGTATTTTATTGAGAACAATTTTATTTAATATTTTTATTAAATATATACTTTATCATCTGTTGGCTAAAAGGTCAAGTATTAAATAAAGAAAAAACTATAAAATATAAATTAATAAGATATTACATATTAGGCTAGTTAAGAGGAATGATAAATATGTTTATAAATAAATTGTTGGTCAACATTTAAAAAAAATAAAATATTTTTAGAAGCATTTATAAATTATGAGTAAAAATTACAAAAATGAAGGATAATATGGTTACAATGAAAGATGGAGTAATAATTGATGAGAATGAACCGATGCCTGGAACAATATATGTTTTTCCTCCGGAATCATCTGTGATAATGCCATCATCGTCCGGTCCATTACTGCCCCCATTGCTGTTTCCTGGGGAATGACCGTCCCCCGTGTTGCACAGCGCACTCTTACAAGAAGTGAAATAAGTTTTGAAATTCGAGTCAGTAACAATTCCGTCCTTATGGGGACTACTCTCACAATCACGAGAAAATGAATAAACTTCACCTAAATAAATAAAAAAAGTTATGCGGTATACATTGTGATTCATTTACCAGATTCAATATGGGGATCTCGCTTATTATTTCTAAGATTCTTCCAAATTAAAGGGTTTATTCAGTCACATAAAATAAATTAATAGAGTAATTTTAGACATTTAACATTATTTATTAGAAAGATTTACTAAAAGTTTCGGTCACTCCTGGTAGACCATCAATCAAAATGTTTCAATTATACAAAATAAAAACCATAGAGTAATATAGAGTGGAAGGCTACCGTATATAGAAAAAACGCTCTGTAGCGATTACACTAACTTAGCAAACTCTTAGTTCTTAAGAGCTATCCAAAGATCATAGAACATTCAAAGCCTTTGTCATAGATAAAAGATACATACCCTTTATGTTATATATATATATAGAGAGCGGTTTCCGCCATTTTATTGCCCAATGGTTTTGCCCTTGTCTCGCCAGAGCGCTCTGTAACTCGTATACGCTAAAATACATTGGCTCCTTATGGAGCCTTCCACTCTATATTACTCTATGATAAAAACGATAAAATTTCACATACATACATTGAACGAAATTGTATGTATGAATGTGAAATTTTATGGTTTTTATTTTGTATAATTGAAACATTTTGATTGATGGTCCGCCAGGGGTGACAGAAACTGTTTAGTAAATCTATCTAATAAATAATTCGAAGTTGAGATTTTTGTATATAGGGATAAAAAGAAAAATATTTTATTCTATTTTTTGTAAGAAGTGATTACTGTTCTGTTCTGTATTGATAAGGTTGTTATTAAAAAGAAAAAAAATTGTATTTTTTGTGAATGTGCCAAATATCTTTTGAAAATTGTATTCTGATGGCCTTCAATGGTAACGAAGGTAAGAAGAAAATTTAAACGAATGTGTGACATGACTATTTGAAGCCCTGAAGAAGTCGGCAAAGTCGACGAAACGTTGGTGGATAAATAAAAAAGTCACACATAAAAACTTGTCCTTATTTTCCCAATATAAACTTTCAAATTACTAATAAATAATGTTAAATGTCTAAAATTACTCTATTTATCTATTTTATGTGACTGAATAAACCCTTTAATTTATAAAATTACTAGCTAATTATGTTCAAATTTAGCAAAGCTGTTAATTTTTAATAATATGAAGACAGATTTGATTTAAATTTAAAGGTTTTATTGAAAAATTCAAAAAAGTAAATGATCACAAATTTGACTATCGTTTATAATTTGTTTTTTATTTTTACTCTAAATCTGAAAAATCGTTTTCAGAGAAAACTTTTTATTCGGCATTTTAAGATTTTTAAATCCTTTTTAATCACTAACTTTACTTTTTCTTATGGGAGGTCAATTAAATGTTGACTAATTGGATTATTTTTTCCTGAATTAAATTAAAACAATAAAATAATTTTAACTGTATTTTAGAAGAAATATTTAAAGAAGTAGTGCGAGGATTTTTTTCATCAGCTCTTTCAGAAGAGATGTTTAAAATTTGTCTCGCAATTTCTCGGCATTGCAATAATTAAAATCATAATAAAGAAACATAATTACTATTGAAATGCAAAAGTTAGGAGGCTGTGGCTGGCAGACAAACTGATGGACAAGCGGACATATCACATAAAACCGAGGGGTGATCCGCGATTGGAAGTAGGTGTACACGTCTTTGGAAGTACTTGGAAATATTTGGAAGCACTTTGAAATATTTGGAAGTACAAGTGGAAGTAGGTGTACAGCATATTAGGCCTCGGTTCACCCCTCGCATAAAAATATAAATAGATAAATTCAATTTGTTTATTATTATTATTGAGTTACCTGTTGTTATATCATCTATACGAATGATGGTACAATATTTCTTATTACAATTTGTAATTGGGGGGCTAGTTGTGACCAGTGCTGGATTTTTCAAACATTTATTATCTTTGTCTCCTCCACTCATTCGACATGTATAACATTTTAAAGCTAAAAATGAATAAATTAATAATAAGAAAAACAAAAATAAAAGAGATTAAATTAAGAATTGAAAAAATAGTCCAGTCAACGAATGGGTTATAGAAAACATTTTATAGGAGAGAATTTTTTTCTTATGGAATGTGTTTGGGCTAGTTAGGAGGTAAAAATACTAAAAGTCCTCAGTCCTAGCTACCGGGCTTAGGGGTGGAAAGGGGGTGGAAATGTCCCGTTTTTTGGTTTTTTGCTTATATCTCTAAAACAATGGGTCGTAGGGAAAAAGTTACTTTAAGCAAAATAAAAGCTTATAATATTTACTACAAGATTGCTTCTATTTAATTTTTCTCTATTCCTTATGGTTTTTGAGATATTCGCCAGTATGAAAAAAATAAAATTTCCTATATTTTTCGTCAAACTTTTGTCTCTATCACATCAGCCTTTCGTTTTACAGTAAATGTCCTCAGAAAAGAAGTTGTAGAGAATCCAATTTCCTTTAAAATGATACATACATACAGATATAAGCAAAAAATCAAAAAACGGGACATTTCCACCCCCCTCTTCCACCCTAAGCCCGGTAGCTAGGACTGGGGACTTTTAGTATTTTTACCTCCTACCTAGCCCAAACACATTCCATAAGAACAAAATGGTCTCCTATAAAATGTTTTCTATACCCACTTTTTGAGCTTTCGTTGACTGAACTAATATAGATAAATGCATGAATGAAAATACTAAATAAATAAATTTTATTATCACTGAAAAAAAAGTATCGGCTAAAAACAGCTAGTTTTCAAGTGCTTTGGGAGAAGTATATATTATAACCCCACTCAGGGCCGGATTTAGGATCTATTATGGGCTCCAGGCTGAAACTGTGGCGCAGGCCCTACCGGGGAAAATATATTTTTTTTAATTAACCTAAAAAAAAGCATTTTTAGCAATTATCCAAATAAAAACTTAAAAATAAACGTGCATGACTCTTTATTGAAACCTTAAATATATTATCATTTCCGTCCATAATTTGTATTAATTTGAAAGTTTATAATAATTGGAAAATAATGACAAGTTTTTGTGTGTGACTTTTTTATTTATTTATCAACCAACGTTTCGTCGACTTTGCCGACTTCTTCAGGGCTTCAAATAGTCATGTCACACATTCGTCTAAATTTTCTTATTATCTTCGTTACCATTGAAGACTATCAGAACACAAATTTCAACAAATATATGGCACATTAACAAAAAACAATTTTTCTTTCTTTTCTTTTTATATTAACAATTTCATTAGATACAAAACAGAAATAACATATATAGAATAAGGCAACCCTGTTTTTGAACCAGAATAGAATATTTTTTCTCCGCTTGATCCTTATATAAACAAATCTCAAATTCGAATAAACTAAACTTATACTGCCTTACAATTTTTCTACTATATTAAAATATATGTCTGATTGTCTTCAATGGTAACGAAGATAATAAGAAAATTTAGACGAATGTGTGACATGACTATTTGAAGCCCTGAAGAAGTCGGCAAAGTCGAAGAAACGTTGGTGGAATAATAAAAAAGTCACACATAAAAACTTGTCCTTATTTTCCTAATATAAACTTAAATATATGTTTTTTAAAAGTAGACCCTTTGAGGTGAGGGCCCATAGGCTGCAGCCTGTGTAGCCTGTGCTTTAATCCGGCCCTGACCACACTTGAAAGTGATGAGAAATAAGGGTCGAAACGTTGCGAGATTTTTTTTTATTTAAAAAGTGCAATCGAGATGGTTTTTGCCCAAATTTTTCTTACAATAAACAACTTACCCACAAAAGTATTACATTTGTAATTTATTACCACATTACACCCCCCCCTCCCTAGAATACACATAAAAATCAAATTAAAAAGATTTTAGGGAGTGATGGGACAGACTGGAGATGTTCCCTGAAAAAGCTCCCCCTCTTCCAAATATTCAAGTTGACATTATATTTATATGTACCTAAATCTACTACGATCTAATATTGTTATTGTAATAAATGAATATATTATTATTATGAAATTGCAATTTTCTTTCTTTTAGGATAACTTGTAATTTATGTTAAGAAAAAAAAATTAAATGATTTGAAGTCATTTTTTATAAAAATTTTATATAAGATTAAAATAAGAATATTTATATAATTAAGAAATATGTTTATATTCCTAAATATATATTTTCAATCAAAAACTTACCTGAACACGAATGCAAAAGTAAAAATAAATAAAATCCTTTTAGTATCACATTCATTTTGATTTAAGAAAAAATAATATTTGATTAGCAGGCACACAATTAAACAAAAGAGATAGATATGTTATCTATATATTGAAATGTTAAAGAATCTTGATATTGGTGATAAGGAATATCATAATGAAGTGATTAATGAAATTGAACTAAATATAATGATTAGAATTTCGAAATAAATATTTTTTCTTTAAATTAAGGAGCGCGCTCTTTGGAATACTATTAGTATTAATAGTACAAATATTAATTGTTATCTACAATTTTTTAAAATAATAATTTTTATAATAATTAAGGCAGTTGTTTCCCCATATGGGTTTTCTTAGGACTTTTTGAAATTTAGACAGATTATATTATTATGTAAATAATTCTCCATCGATTGGTGACAAAACAAAATTCATTAACAATATAGTTCCAGGGATATTAAATTCCAAAGATAGAGGTTTTCAGACTCTTATACATTCCACTATACGGGATATCGGAAAGTTTACATACAGATTTAATTATAATTAAGAAACTCTTCTTACCGTTGTTATAAAAAACTAAACCAATATTAAACAATAACTAATATATTTTTTAAGAAAATTTTAATTCATAGTTACAACACAGTTTCTGAGATAATAATGAATAAATAATGAAAAATATATAATGAAAAATTTACACTAAAAACAAGCTGGCAACAACGTATTTATTTAACCTAAAAAGTGGGTTAACTTTAGTAATTTTTTGACGTTTTTCGCTTCAGTCATTGTCGCAACAGCTTTCAATCGCTTATTAAGAACTTTTTGTTTTATAAATCTCCCTTTATAATGTACTTTATCTTACATTTCTATGATAAAATACATACAATCTCGGACAGTGTTACCAGATTTGTCAAACGATAAGGGGACTGGCTAGTAGTGGTACATAAACAGCAAAAAGTTTTGGTCTTATGAATTATGAATCCTTATTGTCTGTTCTATATACTCTAGCTTTAACTTTTTGCTAGTATTGTCTAGAAACAACTACCTTAACTAAATTTTAATAAAATCATAAAATTCAATGATTTTAATAATTTTTATTTGTTTGAAATATAGCAAGAGCTAGTATTATTTGACCATTTTAAACCCTCTATAAAAGTGGGTTGATAAAGAGCCTAGTGTCGCAAAAATTACTCGAAGGCGACTCGAATTTAAGTCCCGTGCACAGTATTCACACATTTAAAGGGCTATAAATAACCTGGGTCCCCTAATTTTGTACACAAACAGAAGTTATAGACATCTAAATAGTATTGGCCAAAATGGACAATATTCCGAAGGCGAAAACGACCTCGGGAGGCCCTCTAATACTATAGATGTACCACATTAAATAAGTACAAATATTTATTTTCCTTTTATTTTTATTAATACAAAAAATAGTATGTGGAATTAAAAAAAAAATAGGAAAAAGTTCAATTTAATACAGAATAAATTCTGAATCATTTTAAAAATCAAATTTTATTTTCAAAAATGATTTCAATAAACTTTATTTAATGCTGGATTTGATGAGATAAAGAAAACATCATACCTGATTAGTTAGCATGAAAAAGAGGAACAAGAACATACAAATTTTCAAAAAAAAAAACAATAATTTTTAAAAATTTGTTGAAAATAAAAATAATATTCGATTGCTTAAACCTTTGGCAATTTACTTTTGGAATTTATAAGAATTTTTAGCCAAAAAATGAAATGGAATTTTATTTCTTTAAAGAACATATATTATAATGTTATTTTATATTCGATATAATCAAATTCATGAAAAGAAATGATTTGATGAATATCAGAAAAAAATAAGTTATGAAAATTCGATGAAAACTGAAAAATATCCGAAAGTTTGGTCCTTTTGTACGAAATTTTGGAAACAACGGGGTCGTTCGTGGAAGACGTTCTGAACATGTTCGGCATCTTTTTGTGCACTGTTATCAAAGGAAAAAATAAAATTTCCCCAAAAAATAAAAAAAAACTCATGTTGATTTTGGAATGTTTTTGGAGAATTTTATTTTTAACGTTTATTAAGGTAGTTCTTTCACAAATGAAAAAATTCAAGAATTCTTCGAAACTTGGAATATAAGTCATTAAAAGTACAATAAACAGATTGTTAAAATTTGAAGACGATTTACCACACCAAACATAAAATAATTGCAATTAAAAATGAGATTTTTAACATATGGTAGATTGAGAAAGGGTGGGAAAATGATCATTATTGTATTTTTTTTCATTGAAGGACTTTCACCATCTTGATTAAAAACTAATATTTGTTAGAATAATATATTCGGAGTAACTTAAAAAAAAATTGAAATTGTTTACCTTGTAGTTTTGATAAAAAATTAAAAAAAGACATATTTGGGCGATTATTTTTAGTGGAGGGGATATAATATCAATGGTTTGGAAACGATCCATTCATAAAGAGAATATAGTAGTGTAAAAAGTACAGCCACGTTAACATAACCTAAAATTTTAACACCGTTTATATTTATAGAGTGATTACGAGGCTAAAACTTTTTGTGTGGATTGTCGCGAAAGAACCTCCTTAAGTTTACAAAAAATGCCAAACATGTTCAGAACGTCTACCACGAACAAAGCAATTATTTATTGACCAAAAGCCTGACATACTCTATTCTCAGCATTAAATATTCATGAAAAATTTGATTTGATTAAATTTTTATTTCTTTATTTATTTTTTGAAAAATTGAAGAAAAGTGCAAAATCCAAAGATTTAATCATGTTGGAAAATTTATTGATTTCAGCCAAAAAATAATTTTTTTTCGAGCTTAGATTATTTCAAAATTGAATGATGATTCGATTAAAAAATCTTAAAGAAAAAAATACGAAGATAAACCAACAGTTGACTTCCGCTCGTTATCAAGTCGCCCCAAGAGGGATTGATAATAAACAATCTGTCTTATAAGTTATCTATTTATATATGTATATATAATTCTTTGCCCCATACACTCACTCACTCATCATCAAAACAGCCAGAACCACTGGACATAGAAACATGAAATTTGGAGAGGATATTACATCTATGACATAGGGGCTCACTAAGAAAGGATTTTTCGAAATTCGACCCCTAAGGGGGTCTAAGGGGGCAAAGTGTGTTTTCACTGATTATGCGATATCTCTTAAGAACGATAAAATATCTACTTGCTTTTTAATTATAAAAATACTAAATTAAAATATCTAAAAATTGATTTCAGGATTTTTTGAAATTCGACCCCTAAAGGAGTCAAAAGGGGCAAAATATCTTTGCATTGTGTTTACACTAATTATGCATTTTCAATTAAGAACGATAAGATATCTACTTGATTTTTACTTAATAAAATTCTAAATACAAATATCTAAAAAGGAATTTCAGGATTTTTGAAATTCGACTCCTAACTATCCAAAATGTGAGTGGGGGCAAAAATTAAAACTCTCTCCTATCTTAATCAAATTTTGTAGAGTTATTCTTTATTAATTTGAGAAACTATTCCTGTAAAAATCAACTATCAAAATTGACTGTATGGGTCGAAGGGGGGGGGGGCTAAATATAGAAATTTGTAGCTTTTTTGTACATTTACTTTTTAGAAAACTGAAAGTTATTTATTTGCAAATATCTAAAAAATAATTTCCGAAAATGTGAGTAGGGGCAAAAAATTAATACTCACTCCGATATAGATCAAATTTTGTAATGTTAGTTTTTAAGACTATATAAAATGTATGCTGTAAAAATCAATAGCCAAAATGTGTGCGTGGGGGCGAAAGAGGGGGGAAAATATCACAAATATATATTAAAGACTTAATAATCACATGCCGTGACGCTGCCCGCCAGGGTCACCTGGTCGAGCTGTAGAGGGCGTGCCGAGGGCACGCCTGGAACAGCTCGTAAGAGATAAATTAATAATAAATCTCAGAATCTATAAAAAGAAATAGAGGAAAAAGAATTTAACATAGAAACGAATATTTTTATTATTTATATATATCAGTAATTTATAAATAATATTACATTTTTGAACAATAAATAAATAAATAATAACAACATTTTGATATGGAATTTCTTATCAAAATAAAACAATTGGTTTCCATCAATAAATAATAATAATAAAAAAAACAAAATTATTAAATAGAGGGAGATCAGATTATAGAGCGGCTTTGTATCATTTCCTCTGTCTCCCATAATCCGCCGTTTCTTTTTATTATCTATAGTTAAAGGTTTTTGCTATTTTGATTATTGTATTTTTGATTTCTTTTTCGATTTTTCTAAATAAAATTGGGATGTGTCCTTCTCTACTTCCTGTGGACGGAATGCCTCAGCTCGCTGTTATTTCTGCCCTCTAATTTCATCTTAAAAGCGACAGATGAATAGGCCTTGCCTCTGCCTTGAGGATTGAAAGATGTCAGTCTCCCAAGTTGGTTGGAATTCATTCTTCACAAGAAACGCATCAGAGAGTGAGAGAAAGAGGAAAGTATCTGATAACAATGTTCAGACACACTTTCTAAATCGGCATTGAAAGAATCGCTTTTATTTTCATTTTTATTAAATCTTACAATAATTACTCAAAAGTATGATTTGGAAAATTATTTCATGTTAAAGCACCTATGATCTGAATATTGAAATTTTTGTTATTAAAAATACACAGATTCCAGTAGGGTTTTTAATATGCGTTTTCACTTGGCATCTAGTGCAGCCTGGACGAGAATGTTGACGTCATCAAAGCTTTAACTTTATGTTTATTTAGATTTCTACGGCAAATATTACAGTGAGTGTGGGAAAGTGTGCCTTTAATAGCCCAATATTATTATTGTTATACAGTAGTCACTAGGGTGGTCCTTATTTTGGGTATTTTCGAATTTTTACGCTGACAGAGGCTCATATGGTTTGAAATAAATAAAAAAAAATATTCCACAAGTTTCAAGTCTCTATCTCAATTTTAACCTGTGCCGCACAGCGATGCAAGTTTCCCATTTAAATAACATAAGGCTTTTGGCATTGAAATATCAATTTTTTATTGCAATGGTTAAAAAATTTGAAACTATGTAGACTTTATCCTTATAATAGTAGCCATCCTTCAGAATTTTTACAGATTTTTTGCTATTACAATTTTAGAGTTACAGGTAGATAAATTATTGTTATATCTAAGGGCCAGTTGTATGTCGGTTTGCAAAGTCTTTGCTAAAGTTAACAGTTAGAATTCACCAGTGGCCAATCAGATGACACGCGCTTTCATCACGCTGGGCACAAGGTGTATTCTAAGGTTTTATCCTTTGTTAACTTTAACAAAGACTTTACAAACCGACATACAATTGGCCCTTAGTGTTAGTAAGTTATAGACTCCAAAATTATAATAGCTAAAAATCTGTAAAAATTCTGGGGGATAACTACTATTATAAGGATAAAGTCTAGAGAGTTTCAATTTTTTGAACCATTACTTTGGTCGGAATAAAAAATTGATCGTTCGATTCCAAAAATCCCTAGTTAGATGCAAAACTTGAATCGCTGTGCGGCACATTTTAAAATTGAAATAGAGACTTGAATCTTGGGGGATAGTTTTTTTTATTTATTTCGAACCATAAGAGCCTCTGTCAGCGTAAAAATTCGAAAATACCCGAAATAAGGACCACCCTAGTGGTCACATAACTACTAACTCAAGAGAAAACCCAAGAGAAAACGCTATTAGAAATCTAAAAAAAAGTGTGTGTACTTATGTACACGCGTTAGAAGTTATACTTCTTTGGCGTCTAAAAAAAAATTTCAAAAAACAAAACTGGAGTAAAGAGGTTTTATTTCAGTAATTAACTCTCCAGTAATAATTCTAGATAGAATACTTACAGAATTAACCTCTAATATTTGAAAACACTCTCAAAGTTTTTACACAGTTTTTGGAACTGACAAATTTATATAATAAATATATATATTATTCAAAAATATAATATATAATACTATATATATTTATCTAGATTAATTTGTAACAACGCTTAGAGAAATTTCTTTAAAAAAATTACCCTCTTGCCTAGAATCGAACCGACGAACTCTTGAACTATGGGCATCAGCTCTAACCACTAGACCAATGCCACATTAATATATATATATATCTTGATTTCTTTTACTAAAACTATATATTTTTGATTTAGACTTTGTGTCTAGATAATATTGTATTCATTTGAACTCGAATGAAAATGAAAAAACACCAATATATTTTAAATTAAGAAACATTAAATATATATTAATTAACGAGGCAAATTTGAAATATAATTTAAACTGATGGCTCCAATCAATTTTCATTAACCAGGCAAATTTGAAATATATATATTCGAATTTTGAAATGAAAGACTCCAATTCATTTTAAATTAAGAAACATTAAATATATTGATAATTGTTCCTCCCCCCCTCCTCGCCACTCAAAAATTAAAGATGCGAAACTTTTAAGAGACGATGTATTTTCGGTAGTTTACGGGTATACATTTGGAGTGTGGTTTTTTAAGAGGAATAAAATTTTTGGACCGAGACGCTGCCCGCCAGGGCTCCAGCCCGGAGGGCGAGCTTCGAGGGCGTGCCGAAGGCACGCACGAAAAGCTCGTTATATATAATTATTAAGAATTGATTATTAATATAAATAATATATTTCACATCCACATCAACTGGCTTATTGAATTTGAAAATAACAACACGTTTTGTTAGATTCTTTGCAGTCGTTTAAAGGAATATATTATTTATTCTATTCTGTAGCCAACTTCATCATGTTAATTTTTGGGACATCTGCGCTCGCAGGTCACAAATTCACTCATCCAAACGCGGCAAAAGAAGTATAACTTCAAAAACACAATGCACAACTACAATTAAATAGAATTCAAATTTAACATTTAATATATTTGAATATTAATAAAGAATTCTATTTAATTTCAATATTATACATTCAAGAATATTATATTGAAAACAACTAAAGTAACAGAAGCGATGGCGTCAGCATACTTTCTGAGTCCTCACTGGAATCCAACAGAAAACGCTATACTATTTCTACATAGACAATGAATGATCTAATGTGAAATAAATTTCCAATCATGACTAGTAAGGGTTCAAAATTTCTCAGCTTAATTGAAGGCTTATTTCTGTTTTCAATTACTTTATATATAATTTCAAAAATTCTTTCTAGAGCCGATTCAGAAATAAATAATTATAAAGATTCGAAGCCGTCCATTAGATTAAAATAAATATGTTTATATATTTTATATATAAATATATAAATAAAAATAATTTTCATCTCTGTTCACATTCCATTCGCTCAACTAGAATTATCACATGGCGATATAAATTATTATTTATATTATTATTATTGTTATTAATGAAATTATTAATTATTTTTCTTGAATATTTTGGACCTCGCTTAATTTGACACGTGTTGGATTCGGCACTTTGTTCTACCAGCCCCTAAATCACGTGATATGTACTCCGGGGTACGCAGACTGAAAGAAATCATTGAAATATCCTTGTGTTTTCTTTTTTATATATATATAAATTTTTTATATGTATATCATAATCTATATCAATGGGTTAATAGAGAATATATTTCAAAACTTCTTTTCTACTGAAATAGTGCGAGAAAAATATTGGCTGATGATCTCACATCGTTATAAAAATTAAAACCCGCGCATAACGAGCCTGGAACAATCTGAGTTATAGGAATTCTTTACCAAACTATAGAAGCTATTGAATAAATGCAGAAAAAATCGCCTTGCCAAGACCTTTTTATTATTCTCTCTAGAATATAGAATTAAAAAATCGTTAACATTATTATATTATTATAAGTAACAGTTGTACTTTTAGAAATAATTCAAAGTGAAATGTGCTCATTTTAATTCATTTTATTGGTGACTAAAATACAAGGTTACTAGAGTACCCATGTTGGCTCATAACTCGTCTTTATGCTGGCTTCTAGGCTTCAGAGCCATCTGGAGAGCAGAATATATAAACTTTCGCTTATCAAGGCTTTAGCAGCCACTTACCTCTCCATCGAGCCGAGTAAACAAAACAGAAGGTAAAAGCCCTGTTTTCTGAGAATTCTTTCTTGTACAACGCACATTTGCGAAATCGGCCGGTCTACAAGCTGTTTACCATTACCAAGGCCTTAACAAAGCGACATACAACCGGCCCTAAGGGGAGTATATTGACACGTCTTCAAGATATATATATATATAGACCTATAATTTTTTGAATAGGTCATTCTGTGATTTTATTCTGTGACGTAATTTCTCTTAGTTTTTAATTTGACAAAAGTAATGAGACAACCTGTGTACTCTACTAACCTTGACTAAATTCCAGGCGAAAAGGAAAGAGGCATTGATAATATATATTTTATCAATAATATAGCTTTTATTAAGATATATAAATTTTTCTTTTAAAATCTCATCTATTATATGAAAAAAATTTCAGCTATAATATATTATAAAATAATGAATTATTTTATAATCTTATCATAAAATTTTTAATGAATAGTGATTAATTTTAATAAATATATAATCTTTTCAATCATCTAATTTAAAAAATGTTAACCAGAAAGACTCAACTGTTAAATATTTCATATCCTATATCCGTCCATTTGTCACTGATCTCCTTGGGAGCACATATTATGAGCCCATTTCCTCAATACATAATCTCTTTAAAATGGGGTTTTTATTTATTATTTTTCCGTAAAATTATCTAATATTGTTGATAAATGCATTAATACATTATTGAGCAAGTAAATGGTGTGCTCTGATTAAGGGAGGCTTTTTTCTTTTTCCTATATTATGTTAATTAGCACTATTATTTTGTAGCTAGACCTCTATCTAAAATTTCCATATCAAAAGTTTTCGAATATTTATTAAAAATATTTTTAAAAATTTGTTAATGATCAAAAAAGAAAAAGTTTAAAATCTCCTAGAATGATGTATTTAAAAATTTATTTATATATATTTTCTACTTCAGATAAAATATTGTAAATTTTATAATCGATTTTCGGGATTTTTCGGTCGATGATTTATATATTATTATTATTATTATTGAAAATCAGTTATATTAAGCCATAAATATAATCAGCTACGAAAATATTATCTTATTTTAGAAGACCGGTAGACCAGCACTAGAGTACATTCACTATTTTCTATTTGGTTAAATGATGTTATTTTCAAGTATAAATTTTTAAAAGTTGGGTATAATGAAACCCTAAAACACTTTTTGGCTTACTGCACTGGTGTAAAACATCCATGTACCTTTTAAATTGATCAGTAGAATTTTAAACTGCTTCATACGAGGCAGATCCGTAAGTTAAATATGCTGTTATTTATTTGGGATCCGTTTGAAGATGAAATGAGTCTTAATAAAAATAGCCTAGTACATATTATATTAATCTAATTGAAAGGTAGAGGCGACTGTGGGTCAGTGGTCAGTGTCGGGCCGCTATGCTGAAGTATGCTGGTACGAGACTGAGTCTCCTCTTGGAAAGCAATGGCAAACTACCAAGAGTATAATTGCCTAGTCAACCTCTCCAAAACTAGCCCCGAACCGGCGTTAAAAAGCAGGTCCCATATATCTGTGTAAAAACAGCTAAACACACTCAGCACAGGTATATGTGGAGAGGAGACAGTTCGGGCATGGCACTATAAGAAGAAGAAGTATTGAAAGGTAAAAGATTTTAAAATATATTCGCAAGTTTCTGCCATTTAGGCGTATAGCCGTTGCGTTTTTAATAAAGATTGAAAGATGGGACATCTCTAGTATCTATCTATCTTTAGGTCTCACTGAAAAATTCTATTGGGATGCATTCAACGTAACTCAAATTGAGGCGGCTGTAATAAACCAACAGCAAACAGTGTCTTTGAATGTATTCCATTTAACTCTGCTATAAGCTGCTTAATTTTTTGGCATGATCGTTAGCTTTGAGCCAAGTTGTTGGTATAGAAATTGAGATTATTGTAAATTAGTTATTTGATTTGTGATTCTTTACTAAAATGCATGTTCCGTAATAAAAATAAGGGAAAAATTGATAGAAAATGTTTGTTAATGGTTTTAATGTAGTAAGAAAAAAGTGAAAGTCGTATATCACCAAATATTTGATTTAATTTGATCCCATTTTTTTATTTTTTTATATAAATGAAACAGAAATAAATTTTAATAGTAGAATTGAACGTCGATTATCAGAACTAATTTGGAGATATTTGTTCAAAAAAATGATTGGTTAGAATAATCAGATTTATTAAAAATTAGAAAAAATAAAAAAATTGAAACTCGGTTTCACGATGGCAATTTAAGGCAATTAAGTTTTTTTTTCTGCTACATAATTTTATCAATTAAAAAATATGAATTTTATAATTAAATTTCAAGATTAAAATTATTTTTAATTTAAAACATTTCATTATATTTCCCAGTGTTTTTAATACTCAGCGCCTGATGATACAACCCGCAATACAGAGCGTTCTATTTGAATGCATACACTAAATTATACAGGCGCAGCTGAAATCTGATAATGTAAAGAAACCTGAATTGTATTCTTTCTTATTCATTACGAGGCCTCCGAGGAGCTTAGCAAAATGTAATCGGGCGTTTCTGCTATTGTTCGGGCCTTCTCAGTTAGAACGGTTAGGCTGTCATAGTACAAAGAACCTCGCTTAGTGGCTAAGAGCCAAGCTACTCGCTTAGTGACTAATCTTAGGGCCGGTTGTATGTCGCAAAGTAAATGATTTTTACCACCAACACAGGGCAGATGGCAAATGGAGGGACTGGGATGGCCAATCAGATGCCAGGGACTGGGACTTCAGTGCTTGGCATCTGATTGGCCATCCCAGTCCCTCCATTTACCATCTACCCTGGGTTAGTGGTAAAAGCATTTACTTTGCGACATACAACCGGCCTTAAGCTAGGAGCTTTGTATGTGGCCATTGTGTATCTTGAAAACAACAAGCATAGCTCCTAGCTTATCTCTAAGAGCCGGTTGTATGTCTCAAAGTAAATGCTTTTTACCACTAACCAAGGGTAGATGGTAAATGGAGGGACTGGAATGGCCAATCAGATGACTGGCACTGAAAGTTCTTGTCATCTGACCTTGGCTAGCCCAGCCCCTCCATTTAGCCATCGTGCACCTTGATAATAGCATGCATAGCTTCTAGCTTATCTGCCTAAGCGAGGCTCTTTGTAGTATGGCCTTAGCCTTACCACCTTAGATGTTTTATAAACTCGTACAATATAGAATTTTTGGAGAATATTAGCTGTTGCTCATAAAACCCTGTGTTATTTTCTCAACCAAATGGAAAGAAAATTCTTTATAGAAAACCTCAATCTTGTTGAAATTTAATTATATTGTTTTCATTATATAAATGTATGGGTCTTACACGATCCAAGTTCGACCATGATCAGCTTCAATCTGAAGAAACATCCTTCAAAAAAATGTGAAAATCATGCATTATTTTATTTGTGTGACGTTCATATAATTAACGTTCTAGTGTACTCTCTATTTTTAGATTTACTATTATATTTGGTTCAATCTGTTTTTTTTTTGTTTTTTTTATTCAAATTTTATTATTTATTAGAACGAATAGATGTTGCAGAAAAATGAATATAATTGGCCACTCTAACGCCACGCCGTCAGGAATTCGTTTTTCTACCTAAAGCCTTGGTTAAAGGGGTTATGCTTCCCGCAGGGGTACGAAGTATGACAAATTATGGACAATCTCATCGACCGATATAATATATTGGATTTATTATATTAAATATTAAATATTTTAAAATGCTTAAGTTGCAAAAAGATGAAATAGCAATTTTTTTCTAAATTCTTATATCCCTCCCCTCATTTCCACCCCAAGTTCTATTCCTTAGATAAATATTAAATTTTATAAAATATTTAAAATTTAAAGATAAATAAAATATCTTAGAATATATATTAGAATAATCCCCAATAATTAATAATAATAATTTCTATTTTTTTTTGGTTTATTATTAATTCGGTTCTTCTAAAAGAAATAATAAAATTCTTTGTCTCTATCCTTTGGAAATCTTTATAAATATATATAATATTTAATGAGACATTTTATTTTACTTTTATGAAAATCATTTCTTTAAAAAGTACAACTGTTTTAATCAATTTAAATATATTTTTATAAATATTTTCATCTGATATACATGTATTTTACTTTATTTGGCATATATTCATTTTTTTTGGCATAATACACTCAGATGTGTATTATAAGCAAATTGGAATTCGGCATAGCGTTTTGATTTTTTTTTATGGCGAGAAAGGCGCCCCACTCTTGATTCCACTTTAACTACAACTCCTAAAATGTTGTAAAATATGTATATGAATATTGGGGGCACATATATATACTATGAATAAATGTATATATTCATAAACATCAAATATATATATACACATATACATATTATTTTGGACGACAATATAATGTTAAAGCTTAATATAGTGCCACATTTTGTTAGCGACCTCCTCTTTTCTTCTTTATATTCTGGTTTACATCATTTGACCCTCTGATGCATCATCTCTTTTTTGGAAATTTATTTTTATAAGATGAATCATATATAAATTAGACGAGACTTAATTTAATACACGTAGCAAACATTCATTTGTTTGGAACTAGAAATCCTCTTGTAAGAGAATGGACAATCGGCCTCCATTTTCCGGATATTTATATTACAATATGTCTTTGTCTTTTTTATATAATAATATTTGTTGGCTTTAAAATATTATTATTTTTGTAATGTAGACGAACATGAATTGCCCTATCCTTTACTAGAGAATCTTTATTTGAAACAACAGATCCTATAGTAAGGGCTTGGACAAACTGTCATCATTTTCTGAATTTCGACTGAGCAAGTGACCATGTCATTGGCGAAAATCAGCAGCCTTTAGAAGTGTTACTTAACTTTTAAAAACATTTTTTCCCATAAGAATATGTTTTTATTTAATTTTTTGATCGCTGTTATTGAGCACCCCAGCGGTTGCCAATTAGCTAAAAACAGAGGCGCTAGTTAACGGGGAAATAAATGTATGTTCTTATAGGACATAGAGTAATATAGATTGGAAGGCTCCATAAGGAGCCAATGTATTTTAGCGTATACGAGTTACAGAGCTCTCTGGCGGTTCGGAATGGAATATAAAATGGCGGGAACCGCTCTCTTTAGCTCTATAATTAAATTATTAAAGAATTTATTGTTAGGGCTCTCGTGAGGTGAGTGCTGTGTGGCGCTATGTGCCGCGCCCCCCATCAAGTCGATGGGGTCCTAACAATCTGTTGAGTGCAGAGTTGTAGGTTGCGTGTTCATGTAGGGTGTGTGCAGGGGAGGGGCTGCTGGATGGCGGTGGCCCCTCCAGATCCGAATGTTCGAATCGGTTCGTTACTCCAGTCGAATCGAGTCGCTTTAATTATAGCATGGCTGAATATATTTCACTCATGCAAAAGCGACTCAACGATCCGACTGAGTCATCTAGCGGCCGTGTCTCAAGGCTCGTCGCCATAAGCGAGAGCGGGCCGCTACAAATTAACTTATAAAAATCAAATAAATAAATAACTAGTTAATTTTATATAGGGTACTTACATTTCAGGATTTTTAGATCGTTTAAAAAAAGTATGTTCTTTATCTGATTTTGTATCGCGAAAGCAACCTTTCACAAAACATTGACGTCGAGAACTAGGCATATATAATAAAATTTTAATCTATAAATTTGTACGTTGGAAAATTTTCTAAATGAACGTTTAGCACAAAGCCTGTATGAATCTTTTATCTATGACAAAGGCTTTGAATGTCCTATGACTATGATCTTTGAATAGCTCTTAAGGACTAAGAATAATGTTCTCCGAGCCGCTAAAGAGCGCTTTTCGATATTCGGTAGCCTTCCACTCTATATTACTCTATGTTATAGGAGAATAGAAACTGTTTCCCCGATAAATTTTGGCCACTATATATAAATATAAGGAGGGATGTATTTGCTATTATAATACATGTAATCATTAATTCTAAAAAAAACTTCAAGAGATACTACACATATCGTGATTTTCAAGAATAAACATTAGAGAGTAAATTTACAGTTAATTATTGATTCTATATATCTTGAATAGATATCATCCCTATTTGTGATTTTCGCCAATAGTAACTGACACTAAATCTTTGAGAAATATATCATCGCTGATCTTACAAAACCTCGTAAGTCCTAAATTCAAAGTTTGCCAGAAAACAAGAAAAACCATTTTAAACACGAATACATACAAATACAATGCAATATTTATTATTTGTCCGTAGCCAGAAATTAAATTGGAATAGAATAATAAGGTTTCAATAGACAGCCGTGAAAAGTTGGTCGGTATAAACGTATAATACGTATTTGACCAAAAATCGGACTTACGAGGTTTTGTAAGATCAGCGACGATATTTTAAATCGACTAATATTTGATATTGGAAATGACTTCCGGATTCACTCTTGCATATATCAATATGCCTTTTTGATATAATATTATTTGCTGTTTCGTATATCATTTTGACAACCACAAAGCGAAAACGATAAGCAGGAACCGGAAATGGTAGTCGGGAATTCCACAAGGGTGAAGTGAAATTGTCCGTTTCTTTACTAAGAAGATTCCTATAATATGGAATCCGCCACGAGCATCTTCTGGATGTCTCAGCTAAAACTACCCAACTATATAAACATTACACTGAAGAATCGATTCGCCTAATTACCGGCATCTTATGATGTTATAAAAATATAAATATCGTTAAAAATAAAATAATAAATAGAAAAAATATTTGAATCAAGGGTGGGCACTCGCCAGCCCGACCGACTAAATTCGAAGCCCGAATTTATAATAAATTATTTTTCAATAGATAATCTCCATCATAAAATAATAAATGTATAACATAAATACATTTTTGGAAGACTTAGTAATCTAAGTGAAGCATAAAATTAGTAGTGAACACTTGAAACATTTAACTGCTTAAAAGTGGAATGACATACGAATATGGGAAGAATTCAGAACAACGGTTTAAAATATTTACATATAAAATTCTTTTTGATTATTATAGTAAAAAAGAAAAAGAATCAATCTATCTCCTTAAAAGAATAACCCTTAATATATTAATTAAATAATAAAAAACAAACAAACAAACAATTTTACCAACAATACAACGATAACACGAGAGGATTTTATGGAAACGTCTTGGAAACTTTATCCCCTAATTTTTTGGAAACCCACTAATCTAAATCGAGATTGATGTAACCGAGTGGAAGTCGCATTGGGTGCTTAGATGTGTGTTTTGTTTATAGATGTATACATAGAGAATATCCTTCGGATTCCACCATCGCTTAGAATTGGAAGAGAATGTTTATAAGGTAAAGGAATAAAATTTAGAAGAGGTTTGGTCTGGATCGAGGGACCATCTCTTCAGCGCCGATGGCGACGATCACCTCACGGTAACGCCGCCCGGGGTTGACGTCATTTTTTAAGAAAACTGAAGAACCCTTTGCTTTTGTCTGGAGGCGGGGCCATCAACATCGGTACTTGATTTTTGTGCTTGATGTGAATCTAAAGCATAGAGCATTTTATATTAATTCACTTAGAAAAAACAGCTAAGGAACAAAAACTAAATAGGGATGAGAAGAAACATTAAAAATCTTTTGATAGCAGGTTTCGAACAATGCTTATGATAACAAAACTGATTAAAATATAAATATAACAGGTTTTGCAAACGTTAAAAGAATAAAAACGTATCCAAATATACCATAAACTTTGACAATAAAATCGTTCAAAGAGGAAACTTAAATTATTATCAAATGAGATGTCAAATTATTGGTCAGTTTTATAATTTAGTTTGTAAATGCAATTGAATTATCAGGTTTCTTTTATGTATATTCAGTATGGTTATCAGGGATCGAAATCGAAAGCTTTACAAGAGTTTTGAGTTTATTTTTTAATAAACTTTATATATGGATACTTTCCGAATGATGTTTTTTTAGGTATTCAAAAAAAAATCAGATAGAATAAGCATAATATACGGTGATAAAAAAAAAAAATGTTTGCGATTCCAAATTGTCTTTTCTAGATCTTTAACTGTTAGACTATGTTAAGTACATGGTATATAGAGATATTCTTCGGGGTCTTAGATCTTCAAAGGAAAGAGGATCAATGCTGCAAGGTGACCATTTTCAGAGGTTAAACTAGCCTCATTTGAACAGGGACAAATAAAAAATAATATAGACTAGGGACTAGGCGAAAGTAAGGATTGGTTCTCTTAAAATAGCAAACAAGTGGCAGTAGATCTATAATAATCAAACAACAAATTAAATATAAAATCAATAGCATGACGTAAAAGCCAACAACAAACAATTTCATTAATACTAAAACTAATAAATATTTTAAAAGCTTACTGTGCAAGGTGGTTGCATCCACGGTTCCCCGTCAATTTGCATGGGAAATCTTTTTCGAGTACGTATTACAACTGAACTACATTGAGCAAGGCGGCGACCAGATGCTCGAAGTCCCGTCCGCACTTGACCCATATGAAGACAATTCTCAAGACCAATCACTTCAATCAATCTATCCCCAATATCTGGAAAGTAAATAATTAAAAATAATAATATTGCTACTTATTGAGTGGGTGTCAAAAATTATTATATGTACCATGTACCTATTTATAGTAGATAAAATAATAATTTTTATAAAAAAAAAAAAAAATAAAACCGATTTCAAAAAAATTAAATGCAACAAATAAAATAATAAGAACTCAAAAATCAAATAAAATGCACTAAAAGGTATAAAATAATTATCTTATTTAGTTACAACTAAACGACGAAATATTAACATGAAATCACTTTTTGAAGTCGGTGCCAAAAATATACATTTTATGAATCGAACTTAGTACGTTTGGCGGGTACTCTCGCTTATATAGTTTGGTAAGCAGTTTTATTGGTAGAAAGTCGGGAAATTAAAAAAAAAACTGTGATAACTAGAGCACCCGGTTAGCATATAATAATAAGACGCTTTGATATAGAAAATCAGACAATCATTTAATAGGATAAGATCAAAATATTTTAGTTGACCGAGAGCAGATTTGTTGATTTTATAAGACCAAATCAAATGGTGTATCCTCTATTTGATGCAAAATAAATATACGATCCATTAAGGGCCAGCTGTATGTCGATAGGTAAAGTCTTTGTAAAAGTTGACAAAGGGTAAAACCTTAGAATTCACCTTGTACCCGGCCGGATGACCAATCAGATGACTCGCACTTCATCTGATTGGCCATCCCGCCCGGCACAAGGTGAATTCTAAGGTTTTACCCTTTGTCAACTTTACAAAGACTTTACCTATCGACATACAACTGGCCCTAAGAGGTAGATGATAGTACTCTCCATAACGCTCAATCCTTGCAAAACAATTGCCTCTTAGATTAATTTAGATTTATGTAGACTTAAAAAAATGGTATTCTATAACTTGATGAATTTTAATTTTAACAAGATACAATGTTGTTTAATATCTAGGTGGGTAGATAAGAATCTTCCAGAAATTAACTCAAACTCATTAGAACTGTGTGATAAAATATCAATGTTGGGTGTCAATCTGGGGTCTTATCTCTCTTGGAATGTTCACATTATTTCCGTAGCAAAAACTGAAAAAAAAACTAGATGGAATTTTAATATAATAAAAATAAATACCCTGAATGGCCTGACTAAGGTCCTGAGTATATGATCCGCTAGAGAGTTCTTTATCACGGTCGGATCTTTTACGGCTTCCACTTCCTCCGCTGCATGTGGTTCCTGAACGTTTTTTCGATTGATGGTGATCGCCCCAGAGATTAGAGCCACCATGAGTATAAGGAATATTGAGCAGAGCGATGCCTTGAAGAGCTTGGCCATTAGCAAGGTCCAATGAAACTCCATCACACTATATAGAAAAATAGATTTTAAAAGGTAATAATGAATTGTAAATGACTAAATTAAATATCTTTAAAATATATATTGTATTTACTTTTCCAATCACCTGAGGTATACTGTTAATCATATTAATTAATACTAGAGGAAAAACCTTATTGCATTCAATTTTTGATGTTTTGACTATTAATGGCAACCTCTACTAAAATCAAAAAGACTAAATTCTTTTTTGGTAAACAACTCAAGCTTGCCATTAATAGTCAAAACATCAAAAATGGAATGCAATAAGGTTATTCCTCTAGTATTAGATAAGAATCGATCATTATTTTTGATTTTAAGCCAATTCCTCCATGACTTCAGCAATGGCTACCAATAATAATCGAAGGGTCAAAAATCTAATGTAGAATTATTATTCCCCAAGTCATAGATGAGAATCAATCGCTATTTTTGATTTTAAGTCGAATCCTCTGTGTCTTCAGCAATGGTTACCAATAAAAACCGAAACGTCAAAAATCCAATATAGAATGGTATATTACATAAGCTTTGGAGGTATTAAAATGCGTCGGACCGCTCAACTCGGATGACAGTAATATAGAGGTCAAAATCGTCTTTGTTTGTACTTTCTTCAATTTGTTTTAATTAACGCAATAAAAATTAAATGCACCATGATAAGGATAAAATATTAATTTAATAACAAATTATTTACTCAATACAAGAGAAAAAGAAATTTTGCATAATCTCTATGTTTTAAGGGGCCTACAGACTTGCAACTTGGTTGCCAACTAGGTTGCCAACTTGTTTGACACAGACTATTCAACCTAACCTTGCAACCACAAGGCCCATCAACATCAGCAAGCAAAAGTCATTGTTTGATCTAGTTTACTACTAGGCAAAATTCGTGAAAATGTCTACCTAATTCGTGAGATCGTGAAATTGTGACCAAAATCGTGAGATCTCACGATTAACTCTTAATTAATTAATTAATTAGTCACGATTAATTCTTACTCATTTTTATACCCGAGTAGTATAAAAATTTAAAATTATACCAATAGCTTAAAATTGTATACACAACAAACTAGATCAAACAATGACTTTTGCTTACTGATGTTGATGGGCCTTGTGGTAGCAAGGTTAGGTTGCATAGTCTGTGGCAAACAAGTTGGCAACCTAGTTGGCAACCAAGTTGCAAGTCTGTAGGCCCCTTTAGACAACAGTCAAAAATATGTAAATAAAATATATGATTAGAGACTTTGCAAATTTAATTAAAATCCAGGAAAAAGAATTTTAAATTCTAAATATATTTTCTTTTAATAATTTTCATTTGGATAACATTGAAGAAATTTTTGGAGACGGACTGATAAGTGGAGATGAGTGGATATTGATGAGGCAGTCCAAAAAAGAAGATAATTTATCCTATCTTTTTGTTCATAAACCGAGGTTTCGGAGGATAATCCCTCCTTCTTCACTGACTTTTCAAACTTTGAAGAAGGAGGGAATAGCCTCCGAAACGTCGGTTTATGAATAAAAAGATAGGATAAATTATCTTCTTTTTTTGGACTGCCTCATCAATATCCACTCAATTTTCATTTGTCTATTACCATAAAAAAAGCAATTTTATTCTTTTTAGGATTCCGTTGAAAAAGTAAAACGGAACCCTATATTAGTGTCACTACAATGTCTGTCTGAAGACTTTAGCATAAGGCAAAATAAATCTTAGTTCAGTTATTCTACAAACGACATGTCTTAAAAGCTGAAACTTGGCACAAGGTGAAGTTCAAAAATATAAAGTGTCAATTTTTAGCTTAAAAGTTACAATCGTTTAAGAGTTCACCATCTAAAAATTGTGTTTTCTTCTGAAAGTTATTAAGCTAATGCGCCCAAAATTTAAATCAGTTTATTGCAATAGAAATAAAAGCATTTTGGCTCACAGATTTTCTACGATAAATTCATTGATATTGGCTGAAGTTATTTCCTATTTTATAATTAGTGGGGGAGTTGTTAATATCCATTCATGTGCAACTTCAAAAAATTCCAAATATCGATATTTTCGATGAAAGTAGATTAAACTATCAGTTTTCGAAAGCTAAAACAATTATTTTTATTCAAAATATAAAATTTTTAGAAAAATAAAAACTCCCCACTTCTCTATTTATTACATTTTATTATTTTAATCTTATTTTTTTTTTTACCATAATATCCAAATCTTCGTGAAGATTTTTACACGACGCCGCAAATTGTTCTGAGGTAGCAAATTCAAAATACCAGAGTTTATTTTTCATTCTAGAATTGAATTTTTCGGGATTTTTTTCTCGTTCCAAGTGAAATTTAACACATATTGCTGCGTCCTGGAACGTAAAAAATAATTTCATAAAAATTCTCAAATATTTTTTTTTAAATAAAAGTAATAAAATTTAAAAAATATGCAACGTTTACAAATAACACTACTAGACAAAAATTAAACAAAGATTTTTCCCCGATTCCAGTAGAGTTTTCTACGCTGATTATCATGCAATTTCCCGATTTTTTACAACACGTCAGAGTTTTGAGATATTATCCGTCAAAATGACGAAAAATGCCATTTTGACCTATTTTCGAGTCCCATTAAATATTAAACAAAAATATTTGAAATCAAAATATTTTATTGACGTAATAGAAAACAGCTTCCTCTTTGATTTTCAAATTATCACTTGTTTTTAGCTTAATTAGAACTCGAGTTATAACTAAAAAACTAAGACCTTATGTTTTTATTTATTATTATCCTTTATAATCTCGTAATTTTAGTTTTTTAGTTATAACTCGAGTTCTAATTGAGCTAAAAACAAGTGGTAGTTTGAAAATCAAAGAGGAAGCTGTTTTCCATTAAGTCAACAAAATATTTTGATTTCAAATATTTTTGTTTAACATTTAATGGGACTCGAAAATAGGTCAAAATGGCCTTTTTCGTCATTTTGACCGATAATATCTCAAAACTCTGACGTGTTGTAAAAAATCGGGAAATTGCATGATAATCAGCGTAGAAAACTCTACTCGAATCCATTGTTGGGTTTATGGGAAGAAATCTTTGGTCGAACAGTGTAATTTATAGAGCTATTAGAATTATATTAAATTTTATATTAAGTAGTATTTCCAAGTAGTTTGTTTTCAATAAATTAATAAGAACCCCGTAACGAATCTTTTCTAAGTTTATAATTTCGTACAGTCTAATGATTATTTTCTGAATTTACCAATATAAAATAAAAATTTACTTACAACGCCAACTGAGAAATAATTATTAATGATATTATACGGAATTTGATCACTATGTTCTTCCGGTGGATTAGATTCGTCCATCCCAGAAACCTCAATCTGCCAACGATCCATTAGTATCGGTGTTGAGCGTTCTATTTTCTAAACAAATAAAAAAACAACTAAGTTTCTAAATATTACATCATACATCAATTTATTTAATTTCTACAAGTGAATGTATAATATTATTTATTTATTTATACTGATTACTTTATTATTATTATTATTTTCTCTAAATAAATTTTGAAATATTTTTTCTTAAGGTAGTTGTTTCGCGACAATACTAGCAAACAGTTAATGCTGGAGTATATAGAACAGACAATAAGGATTCATAATTCATAAGCCCAAAACTTTTTGCTGCTTATGTACCGATTCTAGCCAATCCCGTGCTCGTTTAACAAATATGGCACCATTTTAAGAGATTGAATATTTTTATATTAAAACTAGCTGTAAGGCCCGCCTTCGGCGGCCCTCTTGCTAGCCAGGGGACACGCCCCCTGGACCTTCAGCCCTCGACCCCCCCCCGTTCCCAACCCCCGTCTCCACACCACAAACCGCAACCCATCCACCCCGTGCCCTCCAACTCTGCGCACCACACCCCCGTTTAGCCCCCTGGACCCAACCCCCGCTATGCCCCCTAGACTACACCCCGCACCACCCCCTGCACTCCAACCCTACTCCGCCTCACTCCTCACCCCACCCCATTCCACCCCCACATCCAGTTTTTGCATTTCTAGCCTTCTAGTGACCCACAGATTATGTATTCAAAATTTGGTTGAGTTTGCCCCAAGAGAAAGAATTTTCATTTTTTGACCCCCCCACCATTTTGGGTGTTTAGTTTTTGCATTTCTAGCTCTCTAGAGGCCCAGAGATTATGTATACAAAATTTGGTTGAGTTTGCTCCAAGGGCAAGAATTTACATTTTTTCACCCTCTCCCCCCTTTTTAAATGGGTTTTTGGGGAAATTTTTTTAAACGAAAGTTGTCAGAAATCACATCCCCTACAACTTTGTTTATTATAAAATTTGTCGTAGGGTTAATAGTTTAGGAGTTATTTGATAATTTTCATTCGTGCGCCCCCCAAACCCCATTCTGGGGTCAAAATATCAAAACGTTATATAGCTAAAAACGTAAGTTAGAAGACATCTGATGTAAATATGAAATCTCATAATAATCCCTTCAGCTGTTTTTACGTGAATCGTGAGCAACTTTTCGGAAACGACGGAAACAGACATACAAACAGACATACAGACAGGAATTTTGTTGAGGGTGTTTTCGTTCATAACTTTGCTTGAAACGTGTGCAACCAAAATTTGGCGTGATTTGGACCAATGTACAGACAAAACCTTAATTTTATATATATAGATGACAGATAAAATTTAAAAGTTAAAAAATTTCTATAAAAATCGTTTTGTTATTTTTTAACAAATATAATCAATGCCTACGTTACACCTTATGAAAATTATAATTTTGAAAAAACCTAGCGCATGCGCGCTTTATACATCTTCTCTGGTTAAATAAATGCGCTGTTGCCAAATTGTTTTTAGTGTAAATTTTTTTTATACATTTTTCATTATTTATTCATTATTATCTCAGAAACTGTGTTGTAACTATGAACCAAAATTGTCTTAAAATATGTATTGGCTATTGTTTAATGTTGGTTTAGTTTTTTATAAAAATGGTAAGAAGGGTTTCTTAATTATAATTAAATATGTATGTAAATTTTCCGATATCCCGTATAGTGAGTGCAATGTATAAGAGTCTGAAAAACTCTATTTTCGAATTTAATATCTCCGGATATTATAAATTTCGTTTTGCCACCAATCGATGCAGAAGTATTTAAATAATAATCTGTCTAAATTTCCGAAAAATCCTAAGAAAACCCATTTGTCGGAACAGCTACCTTAGCTGATAAAAAATTTAATTTAACGTTAATCTAATGTACTAAGCTATTTTTATAACTTTTACAATATAAAATATAATAAAAAGTTACTCATTAAAAAAAATTAGGCTTTGCGCCTGTTAGTGGAAGGATATGCATTCGAATAGAACTTTCTGCATTACGGGTTGCATCATAAGGAGCTAATTATTCATTCCACTTTGTCTGAATTCACCAACCAAACTTAAACTAAATAACTAAGGTAATTCTTCAAATTAAAAGTATCAAATAGTAAAAAATAACTTGAATTTTGAATGAATTAATTGTATTAAAAAAAACCTTCAATAAAAAGATAAGAGAAGAAACAATATAAAAATACTGCCGGAATCCATACTTGGTGATAATATAAACCTAGGCTTATCAAAAGTTAATTTGAGTTTTTTTAGAAAATGATCAATTTTATTAATTCACCTTAAATTAATAAATAAACTATAATTAAAATAAATAAATAAAATATTCAAAGCTAAAGTCTCTTCTACAAATTATAATTTTTTATTTTTTTTATTAATATCCGAGGAAAAAGTGAAAAAACTTCAAGACAAACTACGTACTCCGATTAAAGACGCGCTAATTAAATATGATCAGTTAATAAAATTTATTATTCAATTTAATTAAATTGAGATCAATTCAATTTCCTAATTAATTTTAAATTATAGGAATGCTTAAAGAGTTTAAATAACGGTTATTGGCCAATAAATTTTTATAAATTATTGGCCCAGGGCGACAATGTTTCGGTGAATATCCTATCTCCATCTTCAGGGCGCAGAGACAATTTAAATATGTAAATTTTAAATTTATATTTCGTCTCCTATTCAAGATATATGTAAGTGAATCCAGTAATATTTTAAGAAGGCAATTTCCACATAAATATAAAGAAAAATAAAAAAATAACATTTCTTTTTCCTTCTCAATTATGCTAAATAACAGAATCGAGAGGGAAAAAGAAGAAAATTTATTTTCTATCGTTGAATGGAAGACAAAATATAAATTTTTATATTCATATTTAATTGTCCAATCCGCCCTGAATGAGGGGAACAGATGTTTCCCGAAACATTATCGGCATGGAGCAATATGATAAATTTATAAGAATTTATTGAGAGATAGAGTTATTTAAAACCTTAAGTTTTGCAATAATTAAAAAGAGTACCGTTGGAAGAACGCACAACTTTAATTAATTTTAAAATATAATTATTGTAATTAAAAAAAAGAGGCGAGTGTGGGTCATTGGTCAGAGTCTCGGGCCACTGTCCTAAAGTATGCTGGTTCGAGACTGAGTCTCGGCAGAAATTTTCAGTCGTTTCCTCTTGAAAAGCAATGGCAAACTACCAAGAGTATAATTGCCTAGTCAACCTCTCCAAACTAGCCGTACGGAGCTGGCGTTAAAAAGTAGGTCCCATATATCTATAAAAACAGGTCCCGAAACGTCAGGGAGACCTGATATGGCACTTAAAGAAGAAGAATTAAAAAAAAAAAAATAGATTTATTTAATAAATTGAAACTGAAAAACTTGTGTTTGTTTATGGTATATGCTTTATTATGACAATAAAACTATTCAAAAATTTAAATTTTTTGCATTTTTATACCGGAAGTTCTTAAATTTTAAAGATCGAAATCTAATCACTTCTCCGTATTGGAAATATAAATATTTTGGCACTAGAAAAATATTTATACGATATTTCGCTCTTGAGTTATCGTGGAAATATATAGCCAAAATAAATCATGGTTGAAAATGAATTTTCCTTCTTTTCAGATATCAGAAGAAAAAAATAGTAAATCCAATATTATAGGGCCGCCCGGCAGGCAAGCAAAGCGATCAAAATTGTTTTTCTTTTTCTTTATAATTTTACCTTGAGAAGTTTTGGAAGGGCTTCACCCTCGTATCCTCCGCCCCATCGAAGACAACGAGCAAGATCATTTCCAGTGCCTAAGGGAATTACTCCAACAGCTGGTTGAGATTCAAATTGAACCCGATCTTTAATAAATTACAAAAAGGTATTAAAAATATATAAAAAATTGATATACTTATTTTAAAATAAACAATACGAACCCATGGTCTCAAGAACCCATCCGACAGTTCCGTCTCCTCCACAGGTAATCACTCGAAAATTTGGTACGTCTTTAAAAAGAGTGAGTCCTGCCATGGGACCTCCTTTAGCGAGATTATAAACTTGACGGGGGTTAAGAAGATATTGAAATTTACGTAGCATACGGGCTCCTTGTCGTCCACCACTTTTAGGGTTTATAAATACACAAAGAGGTAGAGTTCCTGTTAAAGGGACTATTTGGAATGACATTGGAACTTGTTGGTCGGAAGAACTACTGCCAGGCTGAAAATAAAAAAAAAACAACATTTTTTTTCAACTTTGGAAATATTTATAGATATTAAAATAATAAGACAATACAAAAATTAAATACACGTTTGTTATAAAAATAATGAATTTGAAGCTTTTTGGTAGGTTTTTATTAGTTCTTTTTTGTCTCTTTTGGGGAAGGGGGTTTGTTAACTCTTCTTTCCGTTTAGAGATATGAAAAGAAAGGGTTGGTTTTGAAATTAGGCTGGAATAAGGAAATCTCTGCGTTACTAAGTTAAATATTTTTTCTTTTTTTTAGATAAAATGGTTAAAAGGGATAGTCAGTCCAGGGTTGGGACTAGAAGTATACGTGTTGAAATCAGTGGTGGTATTTTTCTTATGAAGATGATTCAGATGGTTATATAGATTATAAGGATATAGAGAAGAATGCTATTAATTTAAATACAGTCTGGTTCCTACAAGTTAGTTAATTCAGATATTAATATGTAGGTTTGCATTCATTTGTAGGATCTGGCATTAATTTGTGCAAGTCTGTCTATTTATTACTACTTTGGATTATACTCTTCTGCCTCCTATGATTAAATCAATTACAAATTTTGTCAAGTTCTAGAATTGTAAAATTTTTTATTTAGTTCTCACAAGCAGAGATTAGCTGAGGTAGAGAGAGGTCATACCATCCTTGTAAAGGTTTTGACCAGGTTTCCTTAACAACTTATGGCTAATGCGTCGCTTGCTCCTGGTATTGGGTTTTTGAGCGGAATTTTTAAATTACTTTTTGTCTTTTGATGGAAATCTATGGTCATGTTATTTGTTAATGAGCATACCTTTCTATTTTTTTCTTTTTTTTTACTTGTTTATTATTTGTTAAATTGTTGTAATTAATTTGTATTGATGTTTGTTAATGTATTGTAGCTAGATTGTATTGATGTTTGGAGGACCTAGCCATCGAGGACTTGTGCCTCTAAGCAGGTCGAGGAATAAATATTTATTTATTTATTTATAATCAATAATTTCTTTTTATTAATTATCGAAAGGTTCGGTAACTATTTAAAAAATACACCAAAAGAGGAAGTATAAATAAATATTTCGAAAAATTTTAGACAAAATCACAGTTTGTCTTAAGGATAAAGATTACCTTTAAATAATAATAATCTATATGATATATGATATGATTTGTGTTTTGAATTTAAAATTTTGAATGCGTTGTCAGGGATTATGACTACCAGGATAAATCAAAACAAAAATTAATCCAAAGAGAAGTTTCGTGTCTTTATTTAGACTTTTCAAACTTTTAAATTAATTGTTTTATGGTGCATTCATTAATTAAAATTTTTTGTTGAAAGTGTACATATAGTTCACAATATGATTAAGGAGAATGAAGAAATTTTTAGGAGCGGAATCGAAGATATCTGTGAACGTGGTTCTGGAACGAATGAAAGTTGTAGGTTGTGGGATAGCTGGTGGCAGGAAGCGAGTTCCAGTCTTTAGAAGTCATAGGGATTGGGAATGAATTAGTTCGATTTTTATCTGGTTCGATATCTAATAGATGCGAGCATCTGAAAATTGAATGTTTCTTACAAAATAAGCTATAGAAGTGTATTATTTGCATTAACTCTTTATAACAAATATCATGCTAGTATTTATAGTACAGGGAAAGGGCGGAGACGATTTTACTGTGAATCGAGTGAGCAAGATAAGCCAGCATCTTATATTAGTTTTATTGTTCTCTGCTGAATTCTATCCAGGATGTCAAGAGAATCCTTGAAGGATCCTCTCCACAGATTCAACACATGCAAACAAATGAATTTAAGAAGTTGAGTAGGCGTAAAATAGCGTCGCCTGGACTATAATGGAAATCCAAATTTAGATGCACAAGCTGTCACTTAAGGAGAGGCCAGACCCAAGAGTGACACCCAACATTGATAATTTATCAATTTCATTGAGTTCGAATCGAATGTCAGGAAGGTTCATTTCGAATAGAAAACATTGTGTTTTACTCGCATTAATGGTAACCAAGTTACGAGACTGTCAGTTCGTAAGTCTGTATATAATTAATTGGAGCATTGCACAACTCTACAAAATTTTTTTTTCCTTGTCTTAAGATTTATTGAATGATTTTTCTATTCACTGTGCATCAAAATAAAGGAAAAATACCTATATTCCATATAAAGTTTGGTTTTGTAATGTTTATAATTATAATAAACGACGAAAAAGGCTATTTTGACCTATTTTCGAGTCCCATTAGATATTATACAGCAATATTTGAAATCAAAATATTTTGTTGACGTAATAGAAAACAGCTTCCTCTTGGATTTTCAAATTACCACCTGTTTGTAGCTTAATTAGAACTCGCGTTATAACTAAAAAACTAAGTTCATATGTTTTTATCTATATTTGTTAACCTTTATAATCACGTAGTTTTAGTTTTTTAGTTATAACTCGAGTTCTAATTGAGCTAAAAACAAGTGGTAATTTGAAAATCAAAGAGGAAGCTGTCTTCCATTACGCCAACAAAATATTTTGATTTCAAATATTGCTGTTTAATATCTAATGGGACTCGAAAATAGGTCAAAATGGCCTTTTTGTTGGTTTTGACTCTTAATACTAGCTCGAAACTCTGGCTAAAGAGTTGAATATATATAAAATTTGATTATAGGATCTAGTCAGAAAATCCATAGCCTAAATGGAGAAGGCATCTGCGGGCTTAACGCGGAAGATGTCGGATCATACCCGGCTGGGTCCTGTATCTTTTTTTCAACTCTTGGTTCACTATCAAAACGAGTCTGGTCCCAAATGCACCAAAATAGGGCAGTGACCGGATAAAAGCTTTAACGTTCGCTTTCATCTAATGTTAACATATATATATATAGGTATATTCAAGCTAAAATTGTTTCTAAAAACAAAGATGGTAATAAAAATTCTATTTTAAAAACTATAAGCAACAAAAATATAAAATCAATGAAATGTTTTATTATTTTTGTAAACGATGCTTTCAAAATTATTTTTTTTTCTGGCAAGACCCTTTGACTTGTTTACAAAAGCCTATTTATAATGTTGAAAAATCTCAAAATAGAATTTAATAAATTGATAGAGACAAATCAAGATGAGGTTTTTTGTGCAAGGACAAGGCTAGTAAACTAAGATTAGATCCAAGAAGAGAGAAGGAGGTCATACGTACGGTGTTTCCTCGGCGAGATTGACGGGTGCTACGCTGTCGGTCAAGGACTATGGGACAGATGGCTGTAGGCGGCAGGATATGCACCCGGAATTCGCCCAAGTTGCATTCTGGTTTTACTTGGGAGGCACATCGGTTGTGCAGCTGAAACAAATGATTGGGCTAGACTTAAAAGATGCAGGAACAATTTTGATAAAAAAAGCAAATTAAAAAAAAAATATATATATAATCAAAAACTTGAAACTATGTTTTCAAATTCAAATTAAAACTAATATAATCAATTTCAAAATGGGATAATGATTTTCACAGTGGAAATAATCAATTTTAAATTGAAAACAAAGAAGCTTCAAGACCTTTATATAGTCATCAATAGTGAATTTAGTAAAATTTATATTTTAACGTAGTTGTTTCGCTACAATACTAGGAAAAAGTTAATGCTAGAGTATATATAGTACAGACAATAAGGATTCATCATCATCATCATCATTATTGAGTATACAGTCCTAAGACTGGTTTGATGCAACTATCCGTCTCCACTCGACTCTGTCCCCAGCCAGCTGTTTGACCTCTCTAAATGTCTGGCATCCCATATCCCCAATTATTGGTTGAAATATTCTAATCTGGGTCTTCCCCTTCCCCTTTTCTTTCCCACCTCCCCCTCCAAGATATCCTTAAGCAGTCCCCCATGTCTCAGTGTGTGCCCCATCATCTGACCTCTTCTCTTCTTCAGACTCTTCCACAAGGTTCTTCTTTCTCCGATTCTTCCAAGAACTTCTTCATTTTTAATTTTATCCATCCATTTGATATTCATCATTCTTCTGTAGCACCACATTTCGAAAGCCTCTAATCTCTTTCTCTCCGCTTCTCTAATTGTCCAGGTTTCACACCCGTACATGGCTAAGTTCCATACATATGTCTTCAATAGCAACTTCCTGTTTTCTAAGCTGATTGAGGAGGAGCATAGTAGTTTTTGTTTTGAATTAAATTAAATAAGGATTCATAATTCATAAACCCAAAACTTTTTGCTGTTTATATCTACTACTAGCCAATCCCATCCTCGTTTGATAATTCTGGCAACATTGTCCGAGATTGAATATTTTTATCATAGAAATGACAGATAAAATACATTATAAAGGTCAATTTATTAAACAAAAAGTTCTTAATAAACGATTAAAAGCTGTTGCGACAATGGCTGAAGCAAAAAAACGAGAAAAAAGTACTAAAGTTAATCCACTTTTTAGGTTAAATACATGCGTTCTTGCCAGCTTGTTTTTAGTGTAAATTTTTCATTATACATTTTTCATTATTTATTCATTATTATCTAAGAAGCTGTGTTGTATCTAGGAATTAAAATTTTCTTAAAAAATGTATTAGTTAATGTTTAATGTTGGTTTAGTTTTTTATAACAATGTTAAGATGAGTTTCTTAATTATAATTAAATATGTATATAAACTTTCCGATATCTCGTATAGTGCAATGTTAAAGGGTCTGAAAAACTATGGAATTTAATATCTCCCGAACTACATTGTTCATAAATTTTGTTTTGCCACCAATCGATGCAGAAGTATTTAAATAATAATCTTTCTAAATTTCAAAAAAATCCTAAGAAAACACACATGGTGAAACAACTACCTTAAGAGAAATTAATTATTTTTAGAAAAAGGTAAACGTCAAGTTTTTACGATTCACTTTTAACCAAAATCTAAACCGCTCTCAATCTTAATATAAAAGAATTAATAATGAATGATGAAAAGCCAGCCCAAGAAAAATGAAATCTAAAAATTCCGAATAAAAAATTTATTGGAATGTCATTTTCATCCTGAAAAAAACCGACGTTTCCGAAGATCTTTGTTCCTTCGAATGAAGCTTGTAACCACCTCGTTCTTGTCACTTTCACAGCAAGTGTTTGGTGTTATAGTTTGCCATTAACAACAAAATAATTTTAATGACAAACTACAACGACCAAATGATCACTGTTAAGGAGGCAAGAAGGGGGGGAGGTAGGTACTAGCTTCCTTTGTCGATCCTTTTAAATCCTGAAGAAGGAGGCAAGCAAGATCTTTCGAAACATCGGTTTTGAAGAAAATGAAAATGTCGTTTCAATATTCGGAATTTTTAGTTTTCATTAACCTGGGTTGTCATTTCATCAACTCACCATTTAATTCTACCAGTCCGTTTCCAAAAGAAAATACTTCAAATATTTAAAATTTCTAAATATTTTTAGATATTTTATTATAAATTAATAAAAGATTAAAAGCTGTTGCTGTGCTGTTGATATAAAACATACTGAGAACAAAAATTACATAATTTACATAAGAATATATATATATTTGTCTCATTTTTGCTTTCAGCTCGTCGTATATAGCTTCAAATCAATTATGATCGTTGTAGAAGGTTTAATTCTGCCCTGTGGACTTAAGGTTAAGAAGGTTCCCTAATATAGCTCAGATGCAGTTCGCTCTTTCCTCTACTCCCACATGGACAGAAAGGCAAAAATATTTTCACTACGTCGTTTCTCGTATCTGGCAACATTGCATTCTTACCGACGCTAAAAGACAAAGAATAAAAAAACACTTCATGAAACTGCTCAATGCGAAATTCCAGATGAAAACAGTATAGTTAGGTTGAGAGAATTAGCTAAAAATCTCAAATGCATCACTTTTAAATATGGGAAAATTGAGTGATTTAGTGCGACGTTGTCAAGTCGCCATCTCTCACTTGCCATGCCATGAGAGAAAAAATGAAAACCATCAAAAGTACCTAACTTTGAACATTTTTCATACAAAACGAATACCGCTTGATACAATTATTTTAACTGAAAAATATTTGTTATATCTTCAGTTAATGATTCTCAGTTTTTCAAAATAATTTCAAGAAAATTACGATTGTTATTTGATGAAACAGTCGCTTTAACATCAATCGGGATAGGGTTCGCTTGTTAAATATGCAAATTAAAAGGTCAATATTTATAAATTTAGTGTCGCATGGACTATTGAAAAAAATTTCTAGGTAGAAAGGACACTTATAAATATGTGTATTCAAAGTTTTAAAAGGATTGTAAGAAACTCGATTTATTAGCGAACGTCCTTAAGCACACACAACTATTTTTTTAGTAAATTTTTGTTCAATTTAATTCTAAATTGAAAAAACAAACAATTCGGCGAGAGATGTTCTAGGGTACTTGGTCCTTGATCTATGCATGTTTGTAGGTTTGAGAGATGCGTGATTTTTTAAATAAAGCTTTATTCTATTTTTTTCCCTGTGCTCTAAATGGACTTTTGTCACGAACTTTTCCCATACTAATTCGTATTTTGAGATTATTTACTATTTACATGTATTTTATTTATTTATTTATTTTTGAATGGGTTATGAAAGTGTTATTTATGGTGATAAATGAATAGGCAGTGCAACGGATTGGATTGAAAAGGGATGAGAAAAAAAGAGTTGATTTGAAAGAAGGGAAAGAAGACGCCCCTAAAGATCGTGGCGGAATGAAATCGAAGAACGAGACGATGTAAAAAGCGATTTGATGGATGGTGAATGAATGGCAGGACAGAGACGAATGAATGGACCAGCCAATGGTGGAGAGATGGCAACCAGCGACAGCTGCAAGGGCCCTTATATTTAGAGAAATATATAAAATATATAGGGTACCAGAACATTTCAGCCCCCGACAAAACATCCCCCGACATAATATCTTCTGACAAAATATTCCCCAGTATAAGGGAGAATACAAAAGAGATTAAGTGAGAAGCTTATAATCATAGTTTTGTATAATATAAACAGACTTTCATATTTTTCGCGGCTAATTACCCGTTTGAAAGTGCTGCTGTCTGTCGTGTTTGATTAGGAAAAAATGGGAGCCCCAAACACACCCCGCCCGACGATTGGCTGGTTCGGTTTTCAATGTGTGTTTGATTAGAAAAAAATGGGAGCCCGAAACACACACCACCCGGACTAAACTTTCGGAGGTTCGGTTAATATATATTCAGTTCGGCTCGGTTGGGTTCGTATAGCTCCTTTTCGGGCTGGCTGACGCCAACTGAACCGTCTAAAAACCAGCCCGAAAAAGAGGTATACGAACCCAACCGAGCCGAACTGAATATATATTAACCGAACTGGAGTCGATTTGCATTACTCTTAAGATTCACGAGGGGAAGGGTTATTTTGTCATGAGATATTTTGTCTGAAGGATATTTTGTCAGGGGCTGATCAATATATAGACCACATTTTGTAATAATAATTATAGATTATTACTATAAATTATCGTCCTTAATGAGATTTTATTATTTAGGGCAAAGTTCAATGAATGATTGATTTATCGACGTTTCCTCCTTTATTTAGACTTTCTTCAGGCTCAATTATATAACGTTTTCATTATTGACCGACTTTGAAAAAAAGGAGGTTATCAATTTAACGGAATGTTTTTTTTTGTTTTTTTTTTGTGTTTGAACATTTATTTCTCTGTACCATGTGGATCGATTTGGATGATTTTTTTTGCATTGCGTTCAGTCTCGTACCCAATTGGTCCCGTTTTGGTATTGGACCTTTTTTGTTATGTATGTTCACGCATAACTTCTTTGTTTATGGACCGATTTCGATGATTCTTTTTTTATTGGAAAGGGGATATCTTAGGGGTGGGCACATATTAAATTGGTCAAATTCTGATGATGTTTGTTCGTCGATTTCTCTTTACCATGTGGACCGATTTCGATGATTTTTACTTTACCATCCAGGGTATGGTCAAATATTGTAATCGTGCTTGAAAAAAGTGGGTTTTTCCTTCTTTTTTCGAAATATCTAAAAAACGGCTGAAACTATTTTGATTAAAAGAATTGAGCGAAACCATTGCATTTCGCTCTATAAAAAAGCTCTAATAAGTGAACATCGAAAAAATTATATTTTTCGAGATAATAATTGTTTTGTCAAAATGTCTGTTAGTTTGTTTGTCTGGTTGTCCGGTTGTCTGGTTGGGTGTGCGTTACCAAATTTTTGTGGACGAGCTAGCTCAAAAACTAGTTTGAATATCGAAACCAAATTTCACATGCAGTTTTGGTCCATTGAGATTAAGAGCAGATTAGATTTTGGTGCATATCGGCCCAAAATTAAGGTGGGTGGAGGGGGGTTAAAAATTAAAAATCTAGGCCATTTGAGCAAACTCAACCAAATTTTGTATACATAATCAGTGGACCCTCAGAAGTCTAAAAATGCAAAAACTAACCGCACAAAATGGGGGGAGGGGTGGAGGGTCAAAAAATGAAAATCTTGTCCATTTACCAAACTCAACCAAATTTTGTAAACATAATCAGTGGGACCCCCAGTGCAAAAACTATCCCCCCCCTTACATGATTATAAATAATTTTATTAAATATTAAATATGAGTGAGGAGCCAGGTTGTATGGTAAAGTCAAGTGGATGGCCATATCAGAACACGTCAGCTTATTTTGTCTTGGGTTCAGTATAGTCGCCGAATGATCCCGTATAAATTTCATTGGTATTGAACCTTTTTTGTTATGTATGTTTACGCATAACTTCTTTGTTTATGGATCGATTTCGATGATTCTTTTTTTATTGGAAAGGGGATACCTTAGTGGTCCCATATTAATTTGGTCTAGTTCTGATTGTTTGATCAATTACAAAATAACGGAAATCTCCAATTCTTTTGAGCAAATAATCGAAATTATAATAAATAAAATCTTTTATAAAAAAAAACAATCTTAAAACGTTCATTTAAAATTCGTTAACGTTTCGAGATAATTTATCCATTTATTAATTTAATTTTATTATCAATTTCTGATTCCTTCGCTCGAATCTTTCTATTACGAGATGCATACAAGTTATTATCCTAAGTCGCTATTCTTAACATCACTAAAAAGAAAAAGAAAAATAATTTTTAGAAAAAAAACCGACTTCAAAAAAATTAAATGCAACAAATAAAATAATAAGAACTCAAAAATAAAATAAAATGCCATAAAAGGTATAAAATAATCATCCTATTTAGTTACAACTAAACGATAAAATTGTTACATGAAATCACCCCTTGAAGTCGGTGCAAAACAAACTAATATATATAAGCGAGCTTACGCGATGTTATCTTCATTACTCGCCAAACGTACTAAGGCCCATCGAGTGCGATTCATAAAATGTATATGTTTGGCACCGACTTCAAAAAGTGATTTCATGTAACAATTTCATCGTTTAGTTGTAACTAAATAAGATAATTATTTTACATCTTTTAGTTCATTTTATTTGCTTTTTAGTTCTTATTATTTTATTTGTTGCATTTAATTATTTTAAAGTCGGTTTTTTTTCTAAATTTTTTTTATTATATATTTTATTCGGAGAGAATGGTGTAAGTTCAAGATGAAGCATATTTTTTAAAATTAAAAAATAGATTACAAGGTAGGTTTCACAAATAAAATTCATATTTAGTAATCAATTTTTAATTTAATTTAATTTTACATATATTTATTTAGAGTCGATTGTATTATTAAAACCATTAACTACATTGAAAAGACAATTTTAACTACTCTATTTATTTATTAAAACACTTTCATAGCTACTAAAAGCTACTGAATAAATAATTAAAATTATAGATTATTCATTAGGATTTTTAAATATTCTAAAAAATATTTAGAAGAAAAAATTAAAGTTTTTTTTTTTAATTTTAAGACTCGTGAAGGCACTTTGCAAATTTAAGTGATTTGGTTATTTATTTTTTCGAATTTTTTCATAAGTTATGGTCAAAGGGTTTCTGATTCCAGTGAGGCACGAAAATCGGTTAAAAATGGGAATTCCAGGGCCCTCCCACACTGACATTTTAATGTGAATTAAATTGAAAAATAAAGTTAAACCTCATTCTTTTTAATGAGATCTTTACAAGGATGTATCTCACAACTTACGATAAAAAATAAGAGTATTTTTTTATTTTTGAACCTACAATAATTCGATCTTCCTCAAAAAAAAAAAAAAATAAAAATTCAATATTTATGAAGTGTTACGTCTTAGGAAAAGTTTTGGAAACCCTGGGCTAGCCGAATCTAGGGATGCAGTAAAAGTCGTATCGTATAATCGTCAGGTAGCTCGTTTCTGAAGTGCATCCAGGATAGTGAATTGTTATACATAGCTTCCAATGAAGTACTGTATTACATATGTCTTCAAAATATTTGGAATTAACTAATAAATTTTTTTACTAATATTGAAGTATTTTAATTTACATTTTCCAAACTAATTTAACAATCAATAAGCAGGGCCGTATTTCTAAACAGGCTAAACAAGCGCTTTCGCCAACTCTTTTATCCCTATGAACTCCACAGACTGGAACTCGCTCCCCGTCACCATCTTTCCCGCGACTTATAACCTTCAGCTATTTAAGACCCGTATCCACAGATACCTTCGACCCCCGCCCAGCCCATAAAATTCTTTCTTCTTCTTTTCACGATGGAGAGGCCAACCCAGGCCTTTAGGGGTTGCACCTTTTTGGTGTAACTCCTTCTCTCATCATTTTCATTAAAAAAAAAAATATGCTGCAATAGAGCGGCAAATTTTCAGTTTCGGCAGTTAGGCAATTTATTCAAAAGTTAAAATGAAGAATTTCAGACGTTAATAATATTTTCGGTACGAATTTAAGAATACATGTTACTTAAAAATATGTTTTAGTCCTTCTACATAGCCTACTTTCTAAAACTATAACATATTACAAATTCACAGCATGTTAAGCAAATATGAACTATAGAGGGGGCGGAAAATGGACTTTAGCCTATAGGCGGTATACTCTTAAATCCGGCCCTGTCAATAAGCACCAAGAATGACTTGATTAATACTAATTCTACTACTCACAGTAAGGTGACACCATCGGCAGTGAAGTCCAGTGATGCCATTGTAGCTCTTAATGGCCTTTCTACAACGGGAACATTTGCCGTGGCAGTTTCCTTCCACCCAGTGGTGCGCCATGGCCTGTGGGGTCTTTTTCGATTTGACATAGGTGGCAATGCAAGAGGCTGGTGCTCGTTGGACACACCGTTCGTGCACTGTGTATTTGCAAACTACAAAACAAACTCACTTAAAAAAAAAATCTTTTTGTGAGAATAAAGAAGATTAACATACACAAACATATGTCTTTATTTAAAGCAATATTAAGAATTTGTAATAGGTACTCACATACGCAACATAAGCCTTTTTTACCAAGTCCAACAAGCATATTTAGGCATAAATTGCAATAAGCCGGTTTACTAAAATGTTTTAATCGCCAGAGATGATTTCCATCTTCTTTTACATTCTAAAATAGAAATAATTAATTAGAACATCATATTTCCAATCATGTATATATACGTGTACATCCAGTATCCACCAAAATGTATTGATCATTTTAAACATATAAAAATTTAATTATCTACTTAAACTACAGAATAAGAAAATCCAGAAATATTAAAAAATACCAAGGAAGAGAGTATGTATGAGCCGTAAATGGCCGCTATCTTCAGGAATATGCCCTTGCAGATGCTGACCATATTTTTTGGAAGAGAGTGATAAAGTTGTTAATTGAAAAGATTTAGTTGGCCGAGAGTAGCAGAGTTGATTATTCATAAGGATAAATCAATGAGGTTGTCTTCTGCTTGAGGCAAATAAACATATACTGAGTATACATTTTTCTTTTTTAATGATATTGATGTGAGAAGGAGATACACCAAAAATATGCATCCCCTAAAGGCCTGGGTTGGACCCTCCATCGTGGAAAGAAGAAGAAGAGGGGGTGGATGCGGTTCTTAAACAGCTGAAGTTATAAGTTGCGGGGAAGACGGTGGCTGGAAATGAGTTCCAGTCTCTGGAGGTTATAGGAATAAAAGAGTTGGAGAAAGCGTTGAAATTTATTTGTTAGAGACTATAGTTTCGAAAGTTTGACCTTAATCATCAGCCTTTTTAATTAGAAATATTCTAGGCCCGATAATTCAAAAGAATCCATGTTAAAAACAAAGTTAGATATGATTCTATATTATTTCTCATGGGTTAAAATACTCAAATGGATTTAAGTAAATTAATTTTCTTTTAATAATAAGCTGGTCACTCTTCAAACGAATTCATTATATATATCTAAAGGTTCATTTGTTTCAAATAGAGGAAAACCTCAATGATTCCTCCTTACAAGGTGTTAATGTTGATTACTAAATTGAAATGTAATGGACTTTCATTTTACCGCAAATCCAAGAGGAATATTGCTTCCGGCATGATAGTCAAGCCACAATGAGATAATAATAATAAGTATCGAATTTTACGAGAGACGTTTCAGAATAGACTGATTAAAAAAAAAAAAAAAAAAATTGGCCCCTAAGATTTCTATGGGTTTATTTGTTTGCAAATAAATCTAGGAATTATTTGGAGGAACTGAAAAAAAACTAGTATGACATAGATATTAATTTTTTCAAGCTGCTATGTGTAATTTCATCACCCACTTGAAAGACTATATTCCAGGAGATGGTGGTTATTTATGGCCCATCATTTAATGTTTTATTGTTAACTCTGTTGTTTGTTATTATGATATGTGTAAGATGATGTATAATGAACATAGTGGCAGAACTAGTCATAGATCAATTGTCCTGCCAAAGATTAATAAGCCAATTACCCAGAAAATGCCTATTTTGTGGCAATTAAATATTTTAATAAACTCCCAAATGATCTAAAAAATCTGTCGTGTGACAACAAAGTATTGAAAAAAAAAATTGGTTAAATGGATCGGATCGTTGTGATTTCACCCTGTGATATATATGTAAATGTGTAATGTTAACTAATGGTTATGAATGTACACCATATTTCATTTAATGTAATTGTTTGTGAAATTAAATAATTATTAATTTTAATCCGGTCCTGTACAGTTGACTTGTCAACTCTTTAGGACACGACATATTGTATAATATAATATAAAAAAAGTACAATCATTGATTACATTCTTTAAATATTTGCAAATTTGTTTTGTGTGTAAATTCTCATTTCTCAGAAGAGCATTCAAAATTAAACAAAATAGACTTCTCCCTCCACGAATTTTAAATATTTACCCTTTTGTTATCTTAAAAATAAATCTTACCATTGAGTTGTATTCAAATTCGAAATCCTCTTTTCTCAAAAGGCCATTCAAAATTAATCCAAAGTAGACTTCCTACCTTTTCTCCCTCCAGTAATTTTAAATATTTACCCCTTTTGTTATCTTAAAAATAAATTCTACCATTGAGTTGTATTCAAATTTGAAATCCTCTTTTCTCAAAAGGCCATTCAAAATTAATCCAAAGTAGACTTCCTACCTTTTCTCCCTCCACTAATTTTAAATATTTACTTTTTTGTTATCTTAAAAAATAAATTTTACCATTGACTTGTATTCAATTTCGACTTATTCAGGTCAGTTACTTTCTGTATCTCCTGAAGATGGGTTAGTCACCCGAAATATATATATCGAGATTAAAGATTCTCTAAAAATAAATTCGTTTTATTTTTTTATATCTTAATGTGAAACCTACCAAGTATTTTTATCCAATAATTTTAAAAAATGTTTCACCAAGTACCAACACCAAATTCCTTAAAAACTATTGTATAATATGTTGTGTATTTTTCTGGATAAACAAATAAATAACAAGTTTAAAATGAAAAATACATTTTCGTGGACACTGTTTATTACTTGATGCATACGCTTAATACTCAGTGCCTGGAGTCACCGAGCGATGCTCGGTAACTTCTTCCTTCAGCTAAAATCTTTATTTTAATATTATTTTTAATTTAAAATTCTGATAAAAAGGTCGATTTTTATTTGAGAGCCGTTTACAAATTAAAAAAATACGAATATATCTATATAGTATTCCTGGAAGACCGAGCTTTGCTCGGGTTTAGCTTGACAACAACACACCACAATCACAAAGTTCTTCAAGGCCGTTGAGAACAAAGATTTAAACCAACCCATTGTCTGCCTGGGTACAAAAGAAAAGAGGAACCCTTTTTAAATCCCTAAGATAAGATTGGCATTTGTCTACCTGAGAATAATTAATTTGATTACGAAAAAACCCATCAAAAACAATTTTGTCGAAAATGAGACCGTGACAGATCGAATTGTCAACCCCAAAACCCCTAACCCGTGAATTTCATCAAAATCGGTAGTGTCGTTTTCAAAATAGAACCAAGATACAAATATATATATATAAATAAATATACAATTTTTGCTCGTTTAATAAGAGTAGATAAGAAAACAAATTCATTGGTATTCCTGTATAAATATGCCTATAGAGTGAATTTCATTGAAAAAGAAATTTCGTATATGTAATTCATGAATACCTTTAATAATAATGAAAATATTAACGTGTTAAGGTAATTATCGATTTCTACTGACCGTGTCGAGACCAAGAAGAACAAGAAGTGGAATCGTCGTGAGGCCTCCTCTCTTCCATTCTGACAGAGAAACCGTTCCATCTGCATCGTAATCAATTTCCACCATCATATCTTGTAGAATCTATAATATAATAATTATAAACATATGATCCGTTTATTTCTTTATAAATAAATACGTAGGGTAAAAGAAAGCAGAGGAGGAAAAATATGTAGAAAATGTAAAATGAAAAAATGAGAGAATGTTGAGAAAATCGAATCAATATTTCAGAAAAAAATATGGTGAGAAATTAGTGAGATCTCGTATGAATTTAGGGGAGAAAGAAGATCAGTGGCGTAACTAAGCTCATCTTCGCCCCCGGAAAAACCTTTACTGCGTCTCCTCCACCAAATCCCTATATTATGGAATTAATTAAGCTTATATATTATTTAATTTTTAGGACAGATTCTAAGATATTAATAGAAATATTATTAAATTGCGATATCAGAGGGGATTCATCCCCCCAGGAGTCGAACCTGAGACCTAAACATGCTTTCCGGGCAGTCAGCTCACACTCTCGAGAAAAAAATCACTCTCTGAATCGCAATATTTGATATAAGCATAGAAATTCTTCACTTCATTAATATATAACGAAATTAAAAAATTTAGTTTAAAATGAAAAAAAGTTTTTCATACAAGTCCTCCTATTTTAATATAAAAGTAAAGATTTGAGCATCTTATTTTTGAAAATAGTTGGAATGTTTTTCAAAAATATGCTCAGATTAACAAATCAATTTTTAAAAAGAGAAAGAATTTAATTTTTAGGACAGATTCTAAGATATTAATAGAAATATTATTAAATTGAGATATCAGAGGGGATTTGAACATTCAAACTATTTTCAAAAATATGCTCGGGTTCAGATTAACAGTTTTAATCCCCACTGATATCCCAATTTAATAATATTTCTATTAATATCTTAGAATCTGTCCTAAAAATTAAATTCTTTCTCTTTTTAAAAATTGATTTGTTAATCTGAGCCCGAGCATATTTTTGAAAAACATTCCAACTATTTTAAAAAATAAGATGCTCAAATCTTTACTTTTATATATTATATTTTTATATTTTTTTTATTAATGGCCTTCGGGAACTAAATGACCATTTTAACCAGTCGTCACAGTTATGAATGTGTTTGTGTTTGTAAATAGGTGTATGATGTGTTAAGTTTATATTTAAAGGAGTACCTATTCTATATAGGAATGAAAAATATAATTTTCGTTAAAATATTACTGCACCCTTCAAGAGAGAAAATTTTACAAAAGTACCATAATCTTTTTAATAACTTCAAAAAGTCCCAATTTGATTGCAAGAGGGTTGTAAAATTAAACTAATTTACTTTAATATTATTTTTAATAGAGCATTTTAATATATCAAAACGATGATGCATGCTATTTATACATATAAATCTTTTAAAATCTAGTTTTATAAAAAGTAAACTCAATTTCACAATTACTAATTAGATATAAGTTTAAAAACTAAAATTGAAAATACAACTAATATATAATAAAATCTATTAAAAAAACTGTATTTAGAAAAATAAAATAAATATTTTGATTATTTATGTCGATCGATTAAATTATTAAAGTTGTTATAGGGAAATAAGGACTTTATCTTTTATGCAGATAATATATATTTTATTGCCAACGTTTCGTCAACTTTGTTTGATTGATGTTGATGACTTGCCTTGATATGTTTACTAAGAAAGAATAATTATAAAAATGACAAATATGAGGGAAGTTAACTATTTGGGCCCTGAAGAAGTCAACAAAGTTGACGAAACGTTGGCAATAAAATATAAATTATCTGCATAAAAGATATAGTCCTTATTTCCCTATAACAACTTATATATTATATTTTTATATTTGCTTTCGGGAACTAAATGCCCATTTTAACCAGTCGTCACAGTTATGAATGTGTTTTGTCTGTAATTTGTGTATGGTGTGTTAAGCTTATATTTAAATGAGTATTCTATTTGGGGATGAAAATATAATTTTCGTTAAAATGTTACTGCACCTTTTATCAAGAGAGAAAATTTTACAAAAGTACCATAATCTTTTTAATATGCTATGAAAAACTTTCCAATTAGATTTCAGTAAAATTAAACCAATTTACTTTAATATTATTTTTAATAGAGCATTTTAATATATCAAAACGATGATGCATGCTTTTTAATGTATATAAATCTTTTAAAATTTAGTTTTATAAAAGGTAAACTCAATTTCACAAAATTACTAATTAGATATAAATAGTTTAAAAACTCAAATTGAAAATACAACTATTATATCTTCTTATCTTAATATAATAAAAAATATAAAAAGAGAAGATGATGTTTCATTCATTCATTCATCTATCAACGCACAGCCTAAACCGCTTGGCCTAGAAAGATGAAATTTGGAGTGTATATTATTTCAACGATTTTATGGGTGTGCTAAGAATGCATTTTTTGAAATTCGAACGCTAAAAGGGGGAAAGGGCCCCAAAATGTGTTTTCAGAGTTTTTCAAGATCTTTTAAACCAGAAAATATGGGTTTAGTTTAGAAAGATGAAGCATTGAAATACAAAAAACATATTTGAGTATTTTGCTCTATTAGTCCCCGAAAGGGAGATATAGTCATTTTGGAGTAAATTTTTGAAATTTTTAAAGTGCTCTATCTCCTCGAGTTTTTAAGTTTTAGCATTCAAATTTGGTACACATGTTTATTAATACTAAATCTCGGGAAGGGTTTTTTTATTTTTTTTTTTGAAATTTGACCCCTGAACTGAAAAATGGGGGATTTTTGATTTTGTGGTCTAAAACACAAAAGGTTTCGTATCTTTCTTGCCCTTGGACCAAACTCAACCAAATTTTGTATACATAGGCACTAGAAGGCTAGAAATGTAAAAACTAACCACCCAAAATGGGGGGGGGAGGGGGGAGGCAAAAAATGAAAATTCTTGCCCTTGGATCAAACAACCAAATTTTCCACATAATCTGTGAGCCTCTAGGGAGCTAGAAAAGCAAAAACTGGGCGCGGGGGTGCAATGCAAGGGGGTCGGGGAGGGGGTGAAATAGGTGGTAAGGTTGCGTAGTGGGGTGCAGGGTGGGTGCGGAGGTGGAATGGGGTGGGGTGCGGGGAGATCCAGGTGGCGTAGCCCCCTGGCCAGTAAGAGGGCCGCCGAAGACGGGCGTTGCAGCTAGTTAATATATATATATATATATAATAACATCTATTAAAAAACTGTTTTTGGAAAAATAAAATAAATATTTAAGGAAAATGTTTTCCTTAAATTCAATTACCTAGAAAATCATGCACATGGGTAAAGAACATCCAGGTATATTAAAACTAGCTATTAAAAATGAAAACCAATTGAGAGGAAGAATTCTTTTGTGCCTTATAATAGATGCGGTATAATAATGTCAAGGCAATATCTCGAAAGCGACAAAAGGTGGTGGAATTTAATCGATAAAATATTTTTACACCGGAAGGTAAAAAAGAAAAAGAAAAAAGAAAACTGACCGGCTTGAGCTCGGTAACGTCCCAGCCCAGGTATTCGGCAACATTCATCATTTGGTTGACGATACAGTCCATCTCCTAGAACATAGAACATATCTTTAAGACTTCTTTTAACAGTAAACCAAGCTCAAATTGATTTCCATTACTTACGTTCTTGTCAAGGACACCATTTCCATCCGTGTCGTACAACCGGAACATGACTGTCAAAAAAGACAACACCAACAGGTAACACAAATTTTGCAGACTAGAGAAAAATCTTGAAAAGTCTTACATACATTCAAGTTTGTCTTCAGGTCGACCTCCTTCAAGAAGAGAGAGGTAACAGACGATGTCCTTTAAGGAGACATTCAATGTGGCAATGTCGATTAAACTGGGCTTTCTTTGCAATGCAGAATGATGCCTCATTTCTGTTTTAAGAGATATTAGATTAACATTTAAAGATTAATTCTTCCCCATAAATCGTATGCCTTATAAAGAGAAACAAAGAGGTTGTCCTCTGCTTGATGCAAACAAACATACACACATATAATATCAAAAATATATATTCATTTTGATTATTTATGTCAGCGGTCGGGAAACCGGGGTAAATTACCCCAAATGGGGTAACAATGAAACTATTGGAGGTAATAAGGACATTTTTAAAATTTTCTATTTTATAAACTATTATAGTATTTTTACTTTGATATCTTTTCCAGGAATTCAAAATGGTAAAATTAATAAAAGTTAAAAAATTATGAAAACATTAATAAAAGTTATCCGTTTTTTGTAACGATGAGTGTTCGGAATTTTTTTTCTTTTTACAAAGTCTAAAAAGCAGTCAGTTAAACCCGGCAAGAACAGAAATTGGCTGAATGCCGAGGACTGTATTGAAATTGAGCTCACGTCAAAAAGTCCTAATTTTGAAGTCATTTTAGCGAAAATGAAACAACCTCATTTTTCTAAATCGTAAAAGCGTTTGAATTATGTTAAAGTTTACAATTTTTATGTACTTACAGATAGTTTTCATGTAAATTCCAATTAATTCAATAAATAATAAATAATATACATTTACCTTGCTTTTTTTTGCTTTTCAGAATGTAGGGGTAACAGCGACCTAAGGAAAAATATTTTGGGGTAATGGCAAAAAAAGTTCCCCGACCCCTGATTTATGTCCATCGATTAAATTAATAAGTTGTTGTATGGAAATAAGGACAATAGCTTATGCAAATAATTTTTATTTTTTGCCAACGTTTCGTCAACTTTGTTGACTTCCTCGAAGCTCAAGAAGTTAATTTGTTTGAGCCCTTGAGGAAGTCAACAAAGTTGACGAAACGTTGGCAAAAAATAAAAATATAAGCTATTGTCCTTATTTCCTTCAACACCGCCGAAAGGCGGGCACTGAAGCTAGTAAATAATATATATACAGATATATATTTTGGATATACATGTGTGTATGTTTATTTGCATCAAGCAGAGGACAACCTCTTTGTTTCTCTTTATGAATCAACTCTGCTACTCTCGGCAAAATAGAATCTTTTCACTTATGTCTTATGGCAAAGTGAAAAAAAAATGTTAGTATTGTTTTATTAATTTTTAAAATGATCCTAGTCCAGGGATGGTCAGTTTTAGACGTTGGGGGCGACATTTTTGGTGAAAATATACCTGAGAGCGACAAGTTTTTGTAGAATTTATTTACAAATTGCTGTTTGTTTGTTTGTTTGTTTTTTATAAGAACGCTTTAGGTATTCACACATATTAGTGACTTTTCTATTATATACTTATGGAAGTGATAACTATTTGATAACCCTTTCTAAATATAAGAATTCCCCACAAAAATTTTGTTTTTTTCCCATTAATCTATTGTAAATAAAATAAACACTTTAAGCGCTTATAAATAAAAATTAAAAAATTTTGTGAAATATTTAGATTGAGATCTTGAAATTAAACATTATTAATAAAAAAAGGATATATTGTTAAATGCTCCTGGGCCCAAAATTAAGAGGGGGGTTCTTTTTTTATTTAAATCCACATAATACTATATATATTTGCCTAGATTAATTTGCCGCAACGCTGACGTAATGCTGCCGATAGGGAGCGCCATCGGTATATTTGCGGCAAATTTGAAATATAATCGTAATTTGGATTCGAATTTTGAAATGAAAGACTCCAATTGATTTTAAGATGATAATTAAGAAACATTAAATATATTGATAATTATTCCTCCCCCCCTCTCCTCACCACTCAAAAATTAAATATTCAATTCGCTTTTCTTTGCGCACAGAAAAAGAAACCAATCACATCTTATTTGATTTATATATTATTTGTTTATTTTTTAATAATTTGCCACTTTTTTATAATTTTTTAAAAATCTAAATTTTGTTATTCTTATTTTTTGATTTTTACAAAATTAAACGACTTAAGACACGCATGCCCATATGAGTTTCTCATGGCAATACTGGATAGAGCAGCCTGTCATACAAACAACACCTGATCTCTTTTAAATATTTGGAGCCTTATATCGATTATCGATCCCAAATTTTAAAAAAATGATATAATATAATTCTCCTCCTCACGATACCACTTATTTAAATAAATCTATTTCCACACAAAAAATATCACAATGCTGTAGATTATAGAAAAAACAAAATACTTCCAGATTCATATCTAGAGCCTCATTTCTGTAGCTGTGTCAGGAAGAAAATGAGGCGAAACTTTTAAGAGACTATGTATTTTCGGGAGTTTACAGGTATACATTTGGAGTGTGGTTTTTTAAGAGGAATAACATTTTTGGACCGAGACGCTGCCCGCCAGGGACCGCCGGAGGCCGAGCCCGGGCATGCCGAAGGACACGAAAAGCTCGTTAATTATAATTATATATTGAACACGAACAAATAATACAATACAACTACGACGTTTCGATCGACTTATTCTCGCAGGACCATGATTATAGGTTAACTTTAATCAAATTAATCACAAAAATAAAAGCTTCAACAGCTTCATTACTAATTATAAATAATTTTATTAAATATAAGAGAGGGGCCAGGTAATGGTTAAGTCATGTTGTTGGCCACAACAGCTTATTCATTTGCGAGAAGCATATTAATTTTGAAGGAGAGAATAAAAGAGTGTATCTTATGCTGGAATTATAAATTTTTTATTAATAAACATACATTAATTTCTGTGAATCAATTGTAATAGATTGATAAAGAGGTCAAAGCTCTCGAAACTATTTAGTCTCGTTATAAATAAATTAAAAATTTATAATTCCAGCATAAGACACACTCTTTTAATGCCTCCTTCAATATATAAAAATTCTGCTACTCTCGGCAAAAATAAACTTTCATATGAATTTTGTTTTTTAGCCGATATTTGGGAACATTATTTTGAACATAAAGATACCTACTTAAAGGTAATAAAAATTATTTTTTATTATTTTTTATATTTTTTTATATTCACATCATCTCCGAATTTATCCCTGTAATTTGTCAATGTTCACGTCATCTTCGCCGGCGACTTCCAGAGGCTTTGCTGTCGACTTGCTTTTTTACAAAGATGAAAATTGTTCTGACTAAGGTGAGATTTGATCTCGAATAAACTCGATCCGAAGTCAAACGTATTAGCCCCTGCTCTGAGGCAGTGGTTCCCAACCTTTTCAGTTTCGTTAACCCCGAGGGGTGAACCGCTATTGGAATTAGGTGTACACGTCTTTGGAATTATTTTGGAATAAGAATAGATAATGCCCCTTCATCTATTGTCTTCTACTTGGAAATGAAAGTGGAAGTAGATGTATACGATATTAGGTCGCGGCTCACCCCTCGGTTACCCCTATGACCAAGCAAGCCATGTATCTTTACCCCTTAAAAAAAATATGAGAAAGTAAAACTAAAAAGTTATTAAGATTATTATTAAGGTTTACATTTTTGTATTCTATTAAAAATTCTCAATGTTCTTTCACTTTCAATTTATGGAACTTTGATGGTGGATATAATTACTATTTAAATATGAAAATTATTATACTACTAGGGTGGGGCATAAGTCGCAGTTAGTCAAAAATCCAAAAACAAATCGGAAAAAAAAATTATTTCACTCAAAACATATACAAAAACATAAAAAAGTTATAATAAATGTTGAAAATGGCCCCCTCTCTCTCGGCGACAACGCTTTGTACGATTAACCATATTTCTGAAGACACTTACCAACATAGGCCACATTCCCCACTTGATTGAATTTATCCTCCAGACATTTTATTGTTAACTTGTTTGGAACCAGTACAACCGAAAATTCGGTTTGAAATTCATTTTGAATTTTGCGGTAAGAGTTTTTGTGAGAAAATAAACAAAGAAAAATTTGGTGAATTTTCAGCATTTTTGAATTTCCAACTTTCCAAACATATGGTAAACCTTTACAGAAAAAGAACCACGGCGTGTACTGGCAAGTTCTATCAGCTTTCATTTCAGTGTTGCCGCACGCGCGATTCCGAATTCCCTAAATATATTTTTTATTTTTTTGCTATGCATTTGCATTTTGTGAAGCGAGACTTATGCCCTACCATCTATATTAATTAGTTTTATTACCACCTTCAACAGGGCCGGATTTAGACTTGATAAGGTCCTAAGCTATTTGATATATGGGGCCTTTTATAAGTCCAGAGATTATACAGGGTGAGCCGTATCACAACGATAAACAGTGAACAGGGGATAGGGAAATTTAAGACGGTCCTGAACATAAACATTTTTTTTAATAAAAGTCTCATAGTTTTCGAGTTATAGGCATTTTTTTGAAAATGGTGAAAATCGCTACCCAGCCCTAAATATCAAGATGCTGAGGGTACAAATTTACATATTTTATTATTCTAATTTTTGTTGCGCAATCCTGAATAATCCTGCTATTGACCAGATATATATATATATATATATATATATATATATATATATATATATATATATACAAGCTGCGTCAGGCGTGCCTCCGGCACGCCATCTGCACCTTGGCCCTCCGGGCGGCCCTGGCGGGCAGCGTCTCGAGACGGCCAAAAGTTTGTTTGCAATATAATTTTGTTCAACTGTATTTTAATTAAATATACTCGTATTTTATTAATTAAAAATCAGCTTCAAGAAATAATCTAACTCATTGCGAAAGGAAAATAAAAAATTCTGAGTGTGTCAAGCTTACGCACGACGGAAGTGAAACTTCTAGTATTCCTCTCTCTTTTCATTTCATTCACTTTTTTCTCTCTTACGTTAGTTTGAAGATTATAGGTTAAATAATTCAACGACGAAGCATAGATTTACTCTTTCTAATATTTTCTTATACATGAATGAATTTTGATTTATGTACAGTTCCAAAAATTCTTTTTAATGTTACATACAGCATTTTCATTTGTTTGAATGTTCAATAATAATTTTAGTGTTGAATGTGCTGTTTTTCCTCCGTCTAATAAAGTGGCAGCAATTCCAGATGATGTCATTTGTGCCAATATGAGCGAAATTAAAAATGTTTCCCTGTTCCACCTGGTGCATCCAAAAAAAGAAACCATCTTCTTGAGCAGCGACTGCATGCATAATTTTATCATAAAGTAATTTTTGTTCTGGTAACAATTTTGGTTCATTTGCTTGAACATATGCATTTAAACCATCAACATTGTACGATTGTTCACGTTGCATATCGCGATTAAATAAATCACTTACTGGCCGATTAGCTGATGGCATCCCTAATTTAATTAGTGGTTGATTCGAAATGATCATGCATAAATCTTCCAACTTAATCAAAGATTCATTATATATTTCTGGCGAGAAATTTATATCTGGATCTCCTCGAATTCTACGTAGAGCATGTAATACATCTTCACTCATTGAAGCCTTATATTTTCCCCATAATTTAGGCGGGTTAGTTGGAAAACACGTTGTCAATAAAATGGCAAACAAACATCGTATTTGATGTGGCGATGAACCGAGAGCAGCATCGGCAAGAGTTGTATCCCAATGCAATCTTCTTCTAACAATCGTAATGCTAGGCATGCACCATGATTCGTTGTATGTAATGCACTGAGATACTGGGAAATGTATTTATAATAAGAAACATTGATTAAGATTTGGAATGTTTCTTTCCGACAGGCTCAGGTTAGCCAACTAATAACAATAAAATAATCACATTTAAAAATATAAATTTTTCTTTTTACTTAAGAGAGAATGGTGTATTTCTGTGAAACAGTTTAATTCTAAAGTTTAGGAAAACAAAATATATCTATAATATAATCATAATACTTCTTCAAGGCCTTTGAGAACAATGAATTAACCCACACCCATTGTCTGCCTGGGTACAAAAGAAAAGATAAACCTTTTTAAAACCCCAATTGGCATTCTACCTGAGAATAATTAATTTAATTATGTAAAATCGTGTGAAATCAAATCAAACCGATTTGGCCCAAAATTTAGATAAACCATCTGGAGCACTAAACAAACATATGGTGTGAATATGGTTTCGATACGTTCAGTGGTTTAGGCATGGGTCGATCACGCACATACATACTAAGGATTATATATATCTATATATATAAAAATCAATCTGTGTTCGTTGGTTGGTTGGTTCAATGAACTTCGACACCGTTTATCCGATTGAGATGAAATTTTGAACACATATTTATCACAGTCTATAGGATGATGATGATATAGTTTCATCAATTTAAAATTAATTTCATTTTTGAATTTTATTTAAAGGCCATAAATTTTATTCAAAGCTCTAAAAGGGTCATGAAATAATGAAAAAGGTTAAAATGGTCAGGTCGACAAACAAAGAACCCTCTTCACAAAGGAAGTTAGCATTTTTTTTCATTTTCTTTTTTTTTAAAGTTTGAAAATATCATAGAGAGATATCTATCTATATATATAAAAATCAATCTGTGTTCGTTGGTTGGTTGGCTCCAATGGACTTCGACACCGTTTATCCGATTGAGATGAAATTTTGAACACATATTATCACACTACCGCGGATCTACCTGATATAGTTTCATCAATTTAAAATTAATTTCATTTTTAAATTTTATTCAAAGGCCATAAATTTTATTCAAAGGTCTAAAGGGGTCAAAAAAGGTTAAAAATGGTCACGCCGGCAAACAATAAAAAACCCCTCTTCACAAAGGAAGTTAGCCTTTTTTTCATCAAAGTCCAGGTATAATTCTAAGCCTTTAGTTAAGCCCCTTTGTGCATTTGTCTATTAATACAATAACCAATACTGCATTCTTTCCCCTACCATGTACGTTCTTCCCAAATGAACTTCACTTATACATTTGTTTCCAATTTTATATTTAGTTTTCTTTTTAACCGACTTCAAAAAAAGGAGGAGGTTCATCTCTATTCGACTGATTTTTTTTTGTGCCTATGTTACCTCATATCTCCGCCAATTGTGGACCGATTTTGAAATTTTTTTTGCATTGGGTCCAGTCTACCTTCCGATTGGTGCCATTTTTTTTATAGGTATTAGACCTTTTTTGTTAGGTTTGTTCAGGACTAACTTCTTTGTTTATGAACCGATTTCGATGATTCTTTTTTTATTGGAAAGGGGGTATCTTAGGGATTGTTCAATATTAATTTGGTCAAGTTCTGATGATATGATCACTATTAATAACATCACTAAAAAGAGAAAAATAAAAAATTTTAAGAAAAAAATAAAACCGACTTCAAAAAATTAAACGCAACAAATAAAATACACTAAAAGGTATAAAATAATTATTATCTTATTTAGTTACAACTAAACGTCGAAATATTAACATGAAATTACTTTTTTAAGTCGGTGCCAAACATATACCTTTTATGAAATGAAAAATAGTTTTTAAGGAAATTGGTGTAAGTACTTGGTGAAACATTTTTTAAAATTATTGGATAAAAATTCTTAGTAGATTTCACATTAGGTTAGTCACCCGAAATATATATATCGAGATTAAAGATTCTCCAAAAATAAATTCGTTTTATTTTTTATATCTTAATGTGAAACCTACCAAGAATTTTTATCGAAGAAATGAAAAATGTTTCCCCTAGAACCGACACCAAATTCTTTAAAGATTGTATACATTCAAGTTAAAGGTATAAACAGGGACGGACTAAGAGAAAATTTTACTACAAGCATGAAATATTTTTGCGCCCCCCCCCCCAGCAAATTTGGCAACAATCATAATAGAACAATATACATGTATAGGTATATAGTATACATATAAGTTAAAGGTATAAACAGGGCCGGACAAAGAGAAAATTTTACTACAAGCATGAAATATTTTTGCGCCCCCCCCCCCCCACCCAGCAAATTTAGCAGCAATCATAATAGAACAATATGCATGTATAGGTATATAGTATACATATAAGTTAAAGGTATAAACAGGGCCGGACAAAGAGAAAATTTTACTACAAGCATGAAATATTTTTGCGCCCCCCCCCCCCACCCAGCAAATTTAGTTCAATGGACTTCGACACCGTTTATCCGATTGAGATGAAAGGTGCCATTTTTTTTTATAAGTATTAGACCTTTTTTGTTAGGTTTGTTCAGGACTAACTTCTTTGTGTTTTGCGCCCCCCCCTACCCCCTACCTATCTATCTATCTATATCTATATAATGCGCTTCTACGCCGTTTATGCGATTGATATGTAATTTTGAACACATATTTATCACACTCCCGCGGATGTACCTGATATAGTATCATCTATTTAAAATGAATTTCAATTTCACTTTTATTCAACGGCCCTAAATTTTTATTTAATTCCCCGCAACAACACAGACACAACAGCAGATTGTAATCCCCGCCTAAACACCGACCAATAGGAAGACAACGTTTTGACAGAGCAATGTAACTATAAGATGTTGACGTGTATAGTTGACGATTCTACTGGGCTCATTTCGTTTCCACCTAATTTTTGTCAATTCACAACGTCAAAAGAAGAATTGATCACGAAAGTGTTCCCGAATATTGTAGAAAATTTCAAAAACCATGTTTGGTTGAGCAAACGAGCCATTTTGGCTGCAAAAAATATTGACGTTGCCGATTTGAACATAAAAATTCAAAGTCAAATCTCTGGTGAATTGCATTCATATAAATCGATCGATTCAATTACCGATCCAGATCAAGTCGTCAATTATCCAATTGAATTCCTTAATTCATTAGATTTGTCAGGATTGCCGCCGCACAATTTGCAGCTCAAAGTCGGCTCGGTCATAATGATGTTACGGAATCTGAATCAACCGAAATTATGCAATGGAACTAGACTCGCTGTTAAGACGCTGATGGACAACGTGATTGAAGCAACGATAATCATAGGAAAGTTCAAAGGCGAGGATGTTCTAATTCCAAGAATACCAATGATTCCACCCGACTTGCCCTTTCAATTTAAGCGTGTCCAGTTTCCGGTTCGCCTTGCATTCGCTATGACGATTAATAAATCGCAAGGTCAATCGTTGGAAGTGTGTGGAATAAACCTTGAATTTCCGTGTTTTTCCCATGGGCAGCTGTACGTGGGGTGCTCGAGAGTAGGTAAACCATCGGCGCTATTCGTTTATTCTCCAGGCGGAAAGACAAAAAATATCGTTCATTACCAAGCGTTACGATAAACTCATGAAAACACCAATGAATGTCGACATAATGAATTGTGATTCACAATCTGTTCAATAAATTTGCTGCGAGGGTCCAGGGGGTGAAGTCGAACCGGGCATCTCAGCTATAAAAAATAAAATTATTGTTTTGCACTTCATTAGATATCAGAGGACAACCTATTTCTTTCTCTTTGTCTTTTTTTATTTTTTATGTTATGTTATTAGTATTTTTTATATATATATATTATGTTCATATAATACTCCAACCTATTTCTTTCTCTTTGTCTTTTTTTATTTTTTATGTTATGTTATTATTATTTTATATATATATATATATATATTATGTTCATATAATACTCATGTCTTCTTTAATTATTTTTGTATTAAGTAAGTTTTTATTTCCTCATTAATAAAGAGTGAGTTTTTTATACATTTTGACAAATTTTTGGTGACCAAATGTTCCTTTGGACAAGGTCAATTTTAATAAAAAAATTAAATATTTGTATTATCTTTTGTTGTTTTTCATTTAAATTTTAAAATTACGGGCCAGTAAAATATAATCTTCAATTATATCTATTCAAGACTTTATTATAGAATAACAGTACTAATAAAACTTCAATAAACAAGTTGCGTGGGGGTCCAGGGGGCAAAGCCCCCTGGCTAGCAAGGGCCCGCCGAAGGCGGGCCTCACAGCTAGTATATATATAAAATTAAATTTACAAATTATGTCTGTATTCCAAAATAGATTTTATTATCTTAAAAAAAAAGTTTCTGAAATTTTGACCTGACTACCTGTATACGCCTTTCTTTTGTTAAGAGGGGTTTCATTGTTTAAGACCTGACCTTTCAGGGCAGGGATAATGTATTGTTTGCTTGGCCCTTTTAGAGGCTCTATTTCTATAGATCTTATCTGTCAATCAATTAAATATAAAAATAAAAATAGAAATCAAACCGATTTGGCTCAAAATTTAGATAAACCATCCCCAGCACTAAGCAAACATATGGTGTGAATATGGTTTCGATATGTTCAGTGGTTTAGGCGTGGGTCGATCGCGTACATACACACTAAGGATTTTATATATATAGATAGATAGATAAATAAAAAAAAAAGTTTCTGAAATTTTGACCTGACTACCTGTATTCCCCTTTCTTTTGTTAAGAGGGGTTTCATTGTTTAAGACCTGACCTTTCAGGGCAGGGATAATGTATTGTTTGCTTGGCCATTTTAGAAGCTCTATTTCTATAGATATTATCTGTCAATCAATTAAATAAAAAAATAAAAAATAAAATCAAACCGATTTGGCTCAAAATTTAGATAAACCATCGCGAGCATTAAGCAAATATATGGTGTGAATATGGTTTCGATACGTTCAGTGGTTTAGGCGTGGGTCGATCGCGTACATACACACAAAGGATTTTATATATATAGATATATATAAAATTAAGGTTTTGTCTGTACATTGCTCCAAATCACGCCAAATTTTGGTTGCACACGTTTCAAACAAAGTTATGAACGAAAACACCCTCAACAAAATTCCTGTCTCTCTGTATGTATGTATGCCTGTCTGTCTGTTTCGGTGGTTTCCGAAAAGTTACTCCCAATTCACGTAAAAACGGCTGAAGGGATTATTATGAAATTTCATATTTACATCAGATGTCTTCTAACTCACGTTTTTAGCTATATAACGTTTTGATATTTTGACCCCAGAAGAGGGTTTGGGGGGGGGGCGCACGAATGAAAATTATCAAATAACTCCTAAACTATTAACTCTACAGCAAATTTTATGATAAACAAAGCTGTAGGGAATGTGACAACTTCTGTTTAAAAAAATTTCCCCAAAAACAACCCAAAAAAAAGGGGGGGGGGGGTGAAAAAATGAAAATTTATTCTCTTGGGCCAAACCTAACCAAATTTTGTATACATAATCTGTGGGTCACTAGAAGGCTAGAAATGCAAAAACTGGGTGCGGAGGGTGGGTGCGGGGGTGGAATGAGGTGTGGAGGGTGGGTGAGGAGTGAGGAGGAGTAGGGTGGGGGTGCATGGGGTGCGGGGTCCGAGGTGGGTGGGGTGCGGGTGGTGGTGTGGGGGCGGGAGTTGGGAACGGGTACATGGTGCGGGGGTGGGAGTGAGGGGGTTAGTGGGTTAGGGTGCGGAATGGAGTGTTGGGGTGGTGGTGTGGGGCGGGGGTTGGGCATTGTGCGGGGGTGGGGGTGCTGGGTGGGTTTCGGGGGGGTGGGTGGGAGTGGGGGGTGAGGGTGGGGTTAGAGGGCCGCCGAAGGCGGGCCTTGCAGCTAGTTCTAAATAAAACAATAAGTACTATACTTTTGAAGAAAAAAAATCTTTTTGTCAGATACATCCATCACAGGTATAAATGTTTTGATTCTGAACTTGTCTCTTGGCTCAAGGTTCTATAAAGCATCTTCATCATCTGATATGCCTTCTTCTATATCTGTTTTTTTTTTGTAATCAACATCACGCAATTTTGGTGAATTGGGACAAATAATACTGCAGTATTTTTAAATATATGTGATAATTGCTCACTCGGATAATTTTTTTTGGGGCCCCCAAGAAAGTGGGGGCCCTAAGCTATAGCTTGTGTAGCTTATACGTAAATCCTGCACTGCCCTTCAAGTAGCTATTTTATGTAATTACCCCCAGATTAGGAACATTGGCTCTAAGAAGAAGAAAGTTATCGAAGTATAAAAATAAAAATAATAGTTTTACTTCCCCATTAATATATCCTCTATCGCGGAAAGAATGTAGGGGGGCCGTGAAAATATTATAATTTTTAAAAATTTTTATATCTTTACAAATAAAAAAAAATATGTTACTAGTTTTTATAAGTGACAGATGAATTTAATGACATCTCAATATTCTTAAATATGGTTAAACTAAATGAAAACGTTGAGCGCATAGGTAAATTTGACCCAAACAGACAGACAGACAAAATTCCAAGTTGAATAAAACCGTGAAAATATTTTTTAAAAGTCTAGGTTTACAATTTTTATACTATAGCAAATATACTTTCATTTGCAAATATACCTATTTTTCAAGAAATATGTTATTACTGACAATCTGATAAACCATTTTTTGTTCTTTAAAAAACGTTAAAAAAATATACATATATAAATGTTATGTTAAGTTCTGCTTTTTGATTTATTTTTGAATTTTCGTTACATTTGAGAGTTTTTGAAGTTATACTTCTTTTGGCGGGTTTGGATGAGAGTGAATTTGTGACCGCTCAGATGTCCCAAAAATTAACATGATGAAGTTGGCTACAGAATAGAATAAATAATATATTCCTTTAAACGACTGCAAGGAATCTAACAAAACGTGTTGTTATTTTCAAATTCAATAAGCCAGTTGATGTGGATGTGAAATATATTATTTATATTAATAATCAATTCTTAATAATTATATATTTATATAACTATATATTATATTTTTAAATAATATATATATTTATTATATAAATTTGTCAGTTACAAAAACTGTGTAAAAACTTTGAGAGTGTTTTCAAATATTAGAGGTTAATTCTGTAAGTATTATAGAGTATCTAGAATTATTACTGGAGAGTTAATTATTTTTTAATAAATATTTAATCATTTTGTTTGTCAAATCTAATTCTAAACATATCTTTATATTTTATATTTTAGATTACCTTGATAATTTTCCGGAATTTAAGTGAAAATAACATCTAACATTGTACTGCAATACTGGTAAGTATTTTAATATGTGTGATTATTTTTCAGACGCCAAAGAAGTATAGCTTCTAACGCTTGTACATAAGTATACACACACTTTTTTTAGTAGTAATTAAGAGTATGTTACCTAATGGTGGGGGGGGGGTACTGGCCGCGAAAATATTTTAGTATTTTAAGGGGGCCATGAATATACTTTCGGATTTTAAGGGGGCCGCGACTAATAAAAGGTTAAGAACCACTGCTCTATCGGATACTGATGTTCGCCAATATCTTATATAAGTAATAGTAAAAAATAAATCCAATCGTTTTGTATTTATTAGAAAATTTCGAGAATGTCAATAACCTTGCAAATTTTTTCTTGATTTTTTTTATTATTTTACTCTAGAGTTAAAAGAAATAGGGAGCACAAGGCACCTTCTAACTTGCCGTTGGTGACGAGAAGAGAGTTGTTCGATTTCCGGGATGAATTCCTGGACACCTGAGATTGGGACGGAGAAGAATCACTGGTGGCTCTTTTCTCCAGAGTTTCGTGACAGGAATAGGACGTCTGTGTAGTTACTGTAAGCATCGGATGCACACAGGCACCCACACTTCCTGCACGCACTGTAAAAATAAAATATTCATAGAAATGGTTATGAAGAAAATGAGTATTTGCAATTAATTTTAAAATTCTTAATAAAATAATTAATATTAACAATCTCATAAGGTCCTTTTACGACTCGTCTAATGAATAAAAAATGGAGCAACATTTACAAAATAGATGAGCTTAGATTTTGCCCTACCCGACCCTATAGATGTTTTCCTTTATAAAAGCTGTCATGACATAGGTGTATCAATAAATTAAATAAATAGATTATTGGATGGAAAAAGTGGAAATTTATTCAAGACTTGGTACACTCTTTGCAAATTTCGGTAATTTGATAATTAATAGTATAATCTCATTATTCTAATTATTTCACATTTTTAGTTGAAATTATTTTCCTAAAACTTGGCTTTTACGCATTAAATTATTATTATTATTGTTTGATAGGGCCTCCACCACTCCCTTTTAGCCCTTCTATCCTCTCTTATTATGATCTCATGATATGGTAAAATAATTCCTGACATACATAACAATTCGTAAAAGCCAAGTGTTAGGGAAATAATTTCAAGTAAAAATGTGAATTCAATATATATAGATGGACATGTGAAATGAAAAACATGCCTTTTAATTGAAGTTAATATATTCTCAACGCATTTAATAAATTGATGATGTTGAACTTGGCAGCACATTAGATCTCACTACTTATTTTGCCAAACGGTTTTTATTAATCGACCTTGGTCTTTTTATACAAGTGTTTTTGTTGAGATTTATATTTACAGGTCACTCGAAAACATCTAAAGTGCACTGCTTTAAAAATTAAAACAATCTTGAGCGACTTTTATAAATTGATATATCGACTTGAAATTTTCAGAATATTTATCATTTTCAACGTAGGCAATAATAACATGACGAGAAAAAAAATAAATCTTCTACCATTTTGGAAATTTTTAAAAATCTTGAGTGACCTTTTAAAATTTTTTTATCGAGCTGAATTTTGGTGAGGATTTTAAAAACATGTTAAATTAACATATTTTCATGCGAATTAAAAAAAAAAATATATTCGTTTTTTTGAGTCTAGCTCGAAAGAATCTTGACTCTCACTAAGATAGTAAATTTTTTTCTAGATTATAAAAATAATTTCTAACACCATCTTAAAATTGAACTATTTATTGATTGTCAAAAAGTAGGTGTAAATATCCGGCTCAGGTCTGGTTCAAAGATCATTTATTTTAGTTTCTCTGACAATAGCACCTTTGAGTGAATGAAATTGACGTGGGCATCTGTCAATGCCTAGATCATCTCCAAAAGAGGACGGTCCTCAACAACGAAGCAAACAAAACCAATAAATTTTCTTCTCATCAACATCCGGAAGAATCTACAAATTTTAATGATAAACTGAAAAAACGATATATTTATAGTTAAGAAATTATATTTAATATGAATAGATGGCGAAGTTAATTATGGAGAAAATCGATCTCTGATCAATATGAATAAATGATATACGTATTTTAAGTATTCTTATATTTTTGGAGCAACTCTAGATATATTAATAGTTAAGCCGCTATTCGAACCAAGAACCAATAGGTAAATTATGAAAATATTGTTATTTAAGTAAAATAGTGGAATAGTTAAATTTAATAGTTGGGTATTTAAATGGAATAATATGTAATTACGACAAGAAATGATATAAACTTTTTACTTTACCATACAGGGTATGGTCATGTATTGTAATGGTGCATGAAAAAAGTCGTTTTTTTCCTTGTTTTTTTCAAAATATCTCAAAAACGGCTGAAACTATTTTGATTTAAAAAATTGAGCGAAACCATGGCATTTTGCTCTACAAAAAAGCTTTAATAAGTGAGCATCGAAAAAATTATATTTTTCGAGATAATAATTGTTTTGTCAAAATGTCTGTTAGTTAGTTAGTCTGTGCATTACCAAATTTGTGTACGAGCTAGCTCAAAAACTAGTGTGAATATCGAAACCAAATTTCACACGTAGTTTTGGTCCATTGAGATTAAGAGCTGATTAGATTTTGGTGCATATCGACCCAAAATTAAGGGGGTCGAGGGGGTGTTAAAAATTAAAAATCTAGGTCGTTTGAGCAAACTCAACCAAATTTTGTATACATAATCAGTGGACCCCCAGAAGTCTAAAAATGCAAAATCTAAGCGCCCAAAATGGGGGGGGGCGGAGGGTCAAAAAATGAAAATCTTGGCCATTTACCAAACTAAACCAAATTTTGTATACATAATCAGCGGGTCCCCAGAAGTCTAAAAATGCAAAAACTAACCGCCCGAAATGGGGGAGGGGGGGAGGTCAAAAAATGAAAATCTTGGCCATTTACCAAACTAAACCAAATTTTGTATACATAATCAGTGGACACCAAGAAGTCTAAAAATTCAAAAACTAACCGCCCGAAATGGGGGGGGGGGGGGGCGGAGGGTCAAAAAATGAAAATCTTGGCTATTTACCAAACTAAACCAAATTTTGTATACATAATCAGTGGGACCCAAGAAGTCTAAAAATGCAAAAACTAACCACCCGAAATGGGGGGGGGGAGGGTTGAAAAATGAAAATCTTTGCCATTTACCAAACTCAACCAAATTTTGTATACATAATCAGTGGGTCCCAGGAGTCTAAAAATGCAAAAACTAACCCCCCTACATGATTATAAATAATTTTATTAAATATTAAATATAAGTGAGGGTCCAGGTTGTATGGTAAAGTCAAGTGGATGGCCACATCAGAACACGTCAGCTTATTTCAGTATAGGGATAGTAATAGGCGCAACACATATTTAAGTCAAGATTGACTTTTGCATCTTAATATTAGAATCAAAGGGAGGAATTTTCAGAGGTCGGCTTGTAGTGAAGGCACTTGTTGAGCTGGGCCTTAAATGATTGCTCATAGTACGCCTCGAAAATGAAAATAGGAAATGAGTTTCGGTCTAGAAGTTATTAAAGGATTAACGAATTAACGAATGCTCTTGTTCGATGGCTTTCTAATTTGATTACTAATTTAGGAAATTTATTATTTTAAACTATTTTGATTATTTACTTCCATCGATTAAATTAATAAAGTTGTTGTAGGGAAATAAGGACAATAGCTTATGAAAATTATTTTTATTTTTTGCCAACGTTTCGTCAACTTTGTTGACTTCTTCAGGGCTCAAATAAATTAACTTCCTTGCATATTATCAATATTAAAATATCTTTTAAAAAAGAAAATATTTTCAATCTGTTTGATGACTGACCTGATATGTTTGCTAAGAAGGAATATTTATAAAATCACAAATATGCAAAGAAGTTAATTTGTTTGAGCCCTGAGGAAGTCATCAAAGTTGACGAAACGTTGGCAACAAATAAAAATTATTTGCATAAGCTCTTGTCCTTATTTCCTACAACAACTTTATTAATTGAGTGGATATTGATGAGGGAGTCCAAAAAAAGAAGATAATTTATATTATCTTTTTATTTATAAGCCGACGTTTTGGGGCCTATTCCCTCCTTCATCAGGGTCTGTAATCAATTAAAATGGGATTTGGCCATCATTACAAACAAGATCATCACATTTTTTTTATAAATACAATTAATATATAATTATTTACAATTTTTTTTTAATCAAAAAGGAGGGAATAGCCTCCGAAACGTCGGTTTATGAATAAAAAGATAATATAAATTATCTTCTTCTTTTTTGGACTGCCTCATCAATATCCACTCAATTTCACTTATCAGTCCGTCTCCAAAAATTACTTCAACTTTATTAATTATTTTAAACGTTAGTATTTTATTTTTATTTTGAAATAAGTGAAACGCGCATATTTGATTTAAATAATTAAGGTAGTTATTTTTATTTAGCTAGAAATTATTTTATTGTTTTGAAAAAAAAGAGAAATGACACTTGAGCACCAGAAAGGATACGAACTTGAGATCTCTCTTGTATAGTCCAAGAATGTGCTTTAACCAATTTCGACATGGGATCATATCTTGCTAAGAGTCCTCTAAGATCGAATACAATGCCCTTTTAACGCTCTTTTGTATTAAAGTATACATAAATCCAATGAATAATCCGGGCTTGGTATATGCAGTTTTGATTAGTGTGCGAAAAAATTTGAGACCATTCCTTTATTTATATGCTACCAAATTTTATTAGTGTGCTTCATTCAATAGGTGCTATTTTTTTATTTTTGGTTTGCAAAACCCTTTAAAGCGTTGTTAACAAAATCTCTGGTATTGTAGTTTGCATGATTAGAGTACTGCAATCAATTTATTTATTTATTTTTTAATTCTATTAATTTTAATAATAAATAAATTTAATGAATTTTTTTAAGTAATCTTTTATTCACCAGATATTAGAAAAGTGTCTTTTTAGCACTTGATTTAAAAATTATTCTCATGTTTTAATTTAACGTAGAAATCCGAAAATATAATTCGCATATATAAATAAGAGTAAGGTTGCCGACATCGTAGGCAATCAAGAAATCATGGGTAATTTACGTAAAGCATGCTAAGTCTACACATTTATATGGCAGAAAGGTTCGCCAATATATATATTTTAATTAAAATTTATGAGAAAAATCGAAATACATGTGATAATTAAACAAATCAATTTTTTTAAATAATTTGAAAAAATATATATATTAGGTTGATGCATAATTATGGAACATATTTTTATTCAGCAAAAACAATAATAAAATTTAACAAAAACATGTTTAAATGATTATTCGAGAACGTATTCACTTTCTACTTCAATAACTGCTTCCCATTTGCTTGGCAGTCGGTCGATTCCACGGGCGAAGAAGTCACGATTCTTGGAGGCAATCCACGCTTTGACATCGGCCACCACGTCATCCAAATCGTCTTAGATCTTAGTCTTTTGCCAGTTTTTCAAAGAGCGGTTGATGTGATAGTCCGTCGGTGCTTCGGTCGGTGAGTACGGCGGATGTGGGAGTAGTACCCAGCCCTTATTGGCGATGAATTCGACGACCCTGCGCTCAATGTGTGGACGTGCGTTATCGTGATGGAACACGATGTGGTTCTTTTTGCGTGGTCTTTTCGCCTCGATTGCACCGCGAAGACGGTCAAGCTGTGCCAGGTTCGTGGGGGACCCATCCAGCCAATTTCCATACCTTGCCAAGCTTTTTGAGGCGTCGAACGATCGTTGATTTGTCGACATTGAAGTCTGCAGACAGCATTCGTGTTGTAAGGCTTTCATCCCCTTCCACGGCTGTCAGAAGTGCCTGATCATCAAAATCCGATGGCCGACCTCTTCCTTCTTTATCCTCCAAACTAGTGTCACCTGATTTGAAACGGGCAAACCACTTCCGTACTGTACTATCAGTAATTGTTCCTTCGCCAAAAAGTTCGTTGAGATCGCGAAATGACTGTGCTGCCTTCCATTATTTCTCGTAGTGGTAGAGCATAATATGACGAATATGAATATGGTTTTCGAACACGCATTTTTATTAATTAACTATAAATAGAGAAGATTGTTTTTATAAAAAAATAAACAAAACGCCATTTTTGGCTAAAGAAAAACGCGCCAATACAAACGTTCCATAATTATGCATCAACCTAAAATGTATATATATATAATAAAAATAATAATTTAGATATTATGCATGGCTTGGGATTGAACCAGAATGAGTCTGAATGATTAAATTAAAAATTAATCCGTACTTAATCACTATAGGAATGCTCACTTAGCCCACTGAGCTACGGAGCTCACAGAGAAAGAACTCGGAAAATAGGCCTTTTAAATCTCCTCGGACAAACATTCCTTGATAAGAAATCATTAAATAAATGGCGTTAAGCTTTACATCAACGCAAATAGCAATGTGTAATTTAATTGAAATTTTTTATTCAAAATTCAGTTAAAATATGATCAAATTGAATTCAAATATGTCCATTGTTGCAATCAAAGCTTTAAAATTGACATTTTAATGTTTAATTGATATGTTTATTAGTTGATGATTGTCAAGCGAAGTTAATAAAAAATGTTTTTCTTTCTCATTTTAGAATCAATTCCGAATCTATTTTATTTAAAATGTGCCAAAAATTCTATTGTTTAAAATTCTGATTAGGATTTTAATGTAATTCCTCAATAAATTTTTATGAACTGATGAAAAATTGCATCAGAGGAGCGGTTTGCATCCAATGCCTGAATGGAATATATATATGAGTTCCAAATTTTTATTAGTAAGAAGTCAAAGAACTTACTTAAGGAGAGGCGACTCCCAATGAAAACGAGGCGGTTTTGCTACTCTCAGAACGAGCGTAAAGGTTATATATATGTTTACTTGGCTGCGAAGCAGCCAGAAACATACAAAATGTACAAACATATACATAATCCAAGTTTCTTATATGAGAAGCTTCTCAAAGAAGAAATGTCCTTTTTTTTCTTTAGAATCTTAATTTATTATTTTTGTTTTATCTAGATGTCTTATTAATATTCTTCCTTGTTAATGGAAGCAAAAATGTTTGCTTCCATGACTGGGAGGTTTATTTTACGGAGTGACCTGTTAACCTCACGTCCAACCCCTTTTAGTCGCCTTTTACGACAAGCAGAGGATACTATGGACCTATTCTACCCCCGGTCTATAGGGGTCTCAGTCTGCAATATTTTTTTACAATTAGCAGTTATTGGTAGAAAGTCGGGAAATTTCATAAATCATCTGATGTGGTCACCACACGACTTTCAGATTCTCGTTTATTTGAAATCATGGGGGGCACTCCTAATTTAAACCCCTTTCCTGTATTTCAATCGGATTAAAATTTATACATGACTAATAACTCATGACAGTTGATAAGTACACCAATTTAAAAATAAATCGTTAGTGCGGTTTTCGAGTAAAAAAAAAATCATTCATGTAAATGCCCACTTCCGGTGTTCCGATTTCAATCAAAAGCTTGATATACTACTTTTTTTTTTTTTTTTTTTTTTAATCCAATCGAATGCAAGAAGGGGTGCACCAGTAAAGATGTAGCCCCTATGGATCTCGAAAGACCCTTGCATTACCGAAGAGAAGAGAAAGTTGATTAAGTGAGAGGGTGTAGACGTAGGTGTCTATGCACCCCGGTTTTGAAGGTTTGAAGATCGTAGGTGCTGGGAAAGATAGAGGCTGGGCTAGCCTATATAGAGCTTAAGTTTCGAATTTAGTAGCTCTGAGATTTTTGGGTTCTGGGGACCAAAATATTCTGTTTTTTGTCCTAAATCCGGTTTTCAACTATTAAGGCCATCGATTCCTTTCACCTAGAAGTTATAAAATTAAATTAACTTTTTTTCATCTCTGAGATAGAAGCTCTCAAATTGTCAGGGCCCAGGCAGACGATCGCAATAAGTCACATTACAATATTCTATAGAATATAAATGTGAAAGTAAAAAACCCACGATGAGCCAAAGACTTTCGAATAGACAGAAAAGCGATCCCTTGAATTAGATATTCCTATTATTATTATTTCGTATGACAAATTAAATTAGGTATTATTTATTATTAATTAATAATGCAGAAATAGACAATAATAATGGCGCATTATACACGCATATCTATTAGAACATCAATTATCAAATCTAATTCTAATTTCTATTTTACCATATGGAGTAGTATGGTGAAGTGAAGTATTTTAGTCGTACATGAAGTTTTTTTCTTTATATTTTTGAAATATCTAAAAAATAACTACTTAATAGTATTTTTGATAAAAATTTTATCAAATTCATGGAGTTTCGGTCTACAATAAATATAGTGAAAATGAAAAAACTGAAATTAATTATTTTGTCAAAATGTCTATTAGTATGTTTGTTACCACATTTTGTATACGCTCTACGCTCTAGCTCAAAAAACCAATAAAGGTATCAAAACGAAATTTTATATTTAGATATTTTATATTAATATTAAGAGCTGCTTAGATTTTGGCTGAAATCGATACGAAAGGGAGCCGGGTTTAAAAATTTAATTTGGACCAAATTTTGCAATATTACTATTTATAACTTCCTCAAACTATTAGGTAAAAATCAACTTGATTTTTTTTCATTTAATTGTAATATACACATGCAGGTATATGTCAAAGTTATGAGATAGCTACATTAAATATTTCATTCAAAAACTAATTAAAATGATTTTAAAATAATTAATCATATACTCTCTCTATAATTCTAAATCCATCTAATAGATATTTCGATATTAACTTGATATGTTAATTATAGTTGAGTCATATAACTAAAAAATTTATTTATTTTTAAATTATTTCAATTAAAATTTGCAAAAATTTAATTATATTGAATTACAAATAGGTTAATAAATTTTTATGAAGTTCAAGAATTAAACTATCCCCCCTAAAGCCCTCTTTACGAGAAACACGCGGTTTTCTAACGCTCAGCACCCCTTCGCTGTCAAATTGGATAAAAGTCGAACAAGCGCTTTCGCCAACTCTTCATCCCTATGACCTCCAGAGACTGGAACTCGCTCCCTACCACCATCTTTCCCGCGACTTATAACCTTCAGCTATTTTTTAAGACCCGTATCCACAGATACCTTCGACCCCCGTCCAACCCATAAAATTCTTTCTTCTTCTTTTCACGATGGAGGGGCCAACCCAGGCCTTTAGGGATTGCACCTTTTTGGTGTAACTCCTTCTCTCATCATTATCATAAAAACAAAACAAAAAAAAACGATTATTTCAACTAATGATTGTGAGTACGTTCGAAAAAACGGAGTCTTTTTTTGGACTAAAAGTTTTTGAAACGTAAAGTTCAGCAAAAGTTTGAAATTGTATTTGATCAATTACAATAGTTACTTCCCAATACTATGCATGTAAAAATAAAATTAATGATTATATTATACCTCAATTCAGAGGCGCTTAAGACTTGATTAATTATAAAACATCATTCGTTGTTTAAATGGTTTAGTTCAAAATAAATAATTTATAATAAATCAATTATATATTTGCAAATGAAATCAATATTTATGAAACCTTATAGTTTACTAATTACAAATTAATAAAACAATAATTTTTTGATTCACCTACCAGTTCTTGAGCGACCCTCATCCGTGTTTCCTCCTCCTGTCCGATGAAGTCCACTTCCTAACGATGCTAATTTTTCAGTGAGTCCGTGAAGTTTTTCAGCGAGCCTTGAACTTGAACGATGATGAAAAGACTGAGATTGAGTGGTTACTTCACCTATCGAGGATACATTTGGTACACTTCCTCGACTACTGGCCGCAGCCACTGGGGTGATGGCAGCACAAGCAGTAGTTGAACTGAGTACGGCCATCTCCTAAAAACAAACAATCAAACAAAATAATTTTTAGACAATTTTCTTTTCAAACTTTAGTTTTTAATATATTAGAAATTTTTATTTCATTGCCCTAATTCCGCTCGAATTAATAATAATCTTAACGATGTCTCCACCAAGCCCCAAACACAAAAATACCAAGTTTTTTCATTCTCTTAAAAATCCGACGATTATGAGGATCGTCCCTTTTCCTTCTTCAAGGTCAGAGGGAGGGAAGAGGGTCCAGGGGGTGAAGAGTATTCAGGGGCGAGGATAGTGTTGATGGGGAGAAGATTATCCAAGGAGGGCGAAGATACTGTTGGTGGGGCGAAGGGTGACTAGGAGGGGGGCGAAAATAGTGTTGGTGGGGCGAGGGGTATCCAGGGGGAGAAGATAGTGTTGGTGGGGGAAGGGTATCCAGGGGGCAAAGCCCTTTGGCTAGCAAGATGCCGGCTGAAGGCTGTCCTCGCTGCTACTAATTATATAAATGAGATCTTGTTTCCTCATTGTTTTTTAACTTTTTCATGGACTATCAAGACTTCAACATAATAAATTTTAGATACAATTCTTATGATATGTATAAACAACAAATGTCCTGCCCTATTTTAGTTTATGACGGGGTTGCAATGTCTACAATTTATCTGAAGTCTCCTGCGACTTTTTATAATGCACTACCTAGTAAGATTAATGTGTGAAAATTAAGGACTATTGTTTTGTTAATATTCTCTGTATACATTATTTATTATCACAAGAATTGTTCTTTCTTTTTAATGTAATAGTCATAAATCAGAGGGAAAATAAGTGTATTATTCTTATGGGAGTATTGTTTCCTCGATAATTTTCTGCCAAAAGATATCAGGAGGGGTTAATTCACTTTTACATTATGTTCATGTAACAATTAATTATAGGGGAAATATGTACAAAATGACATAGGTGGTATAATTCGAATTTGGTGGACTCTAGAGCACTACTGACAACCACATAAGGAGACCCGAATGTTTTTTAACAACATGTCAAAAAAATCTCATTCATCCCCGTGTCATAGCCGACAAGTATTTGTACGTTACGAATTTTTTCTTTACGACAAGTGTTTTTGTATAAATGATAAGTTTTTGCATTTGTACCTATGTGTGTAGCATTTATTTTATTCCTCAAAGATCTCGAGTTGCCCTCAAATAACTTATTCCAAAAAAATCATCTTTGTATTTATTTTTGAATTGAAAAGGATATACATAGACAACGGACATAATGACATAGATATGTCACCAGCAAATGACTCCTGGTCATGTTTCCATTGCTGGGTCATCTGCTAATAAAAAACATCTATCATCCTCTATTCTTAGTGTCTTTTATTAGTGGACAAGAGAAACGTAAACCAGAGACTCGGCAGACATATTTAGTTTTAACTTCTACTCCTAATATAAAGGAAATTAAATCAAAAAATGAGCCCAAAGGTCCTTCGGCAAAGAGGAGACGAAACGCCACTAAAAAGTTATCCGAAGACGACATCGAAGAAGAAAAATGTCCTAATAACTCTTAAGATGATGAAGAGGACTGTCCATGAATATATTGCAATGAGCTTTTTTCACGTCCATAGCATATTGACAAAATGGATTTTGGATGATCTTATTTGAACTAAGAATATATTTTTTTCTCTTATTTTTATCCTATAAATGTTTGTTAGTTTCAATTAATAAAGAACCAAAGATTGTGAAGAATTTGACTATCATGTGTATAACCAATAAAGAGTTATGACCAAAAAATAAAACCCTATGTCATTTTGTCCGTATTTCCCCTAAGGGTACCTAGAAGTATGTCACGCTATCGTAATTTTCGATAATTATTTTTCCATTTTGACATTTTTTATATGTTATTCTATCAAGAGCAAAATTGCAATTTATATTGCCTTCAAAGGGTAAAAGAACCAATCAACTCTAAATTTAAATTTCTTCTTTATCAAAATATTTAATAAATTGTCAATTATCTTTTAGAATAGTGAAATTCGCAAACTCTTTTATCCCTATGACCTCCAGAGACTGGAACTCGCTCCCTGCCACCGTCTTCCCCGCGACTTATAACCTTTAACTGTTTAAGACCCGTATCCACAGATACCTTCGACCCCTACCCAGCCCATAAAATTCCCTCTTCTTCTTTTCACAATGGAGGGCCAACCCAGGCCTTTAGGAGATACACCTTTTTGGTGTAACTCCTTCTCTCATCATTTTCCCTAAAAAAAAGATTTCCATAAGACAGAAATTATTATTATTAAATTTTTCTTCTGATGTATTTAATATGCCAGATGATGTTATTTCCCGATGTATAATCTAATTTTGTAGAAATAATATTTAAATTTTAAGGAACAAACATTAATGAATATTATTTGTTTTAGATTTTGATATCAAAAATCCTATCGTTACCAAAAATAAAATTAGAGACAAATGTGAAAACTTTTTCAAGAATCAGTAAGTTCTATGTGAATTATTGGGATGTGACAATGAGGTTTGAGCTCTAAATATATTAATCACTTCTTTGTTTTGAAAATACAAACATTTCCGCAGCAGAAAAAACTTTCGAACAAAAAAAGTACAGAGCTTATAAATAAAACTTTAGAGGTAAATTCCAGTTCATTAACTATACATCTCTTTAAAAATTTCAAAAATGTTATATCTAAGTATTAGATTTTTGTACTAATTATTTGCTTTTTTCATCTAAAAGTTCTGAGGCTTCTTAGTTATTTATAAAAAAAATGTGAACTCTCCAGAACAAACTCCATATGAAATCCCGTTTTCGAGTTATCGTGCGTATAAAAATCCAGACACAACCTCTTGGGAGAAAGACAGTCGGAAAAATATTATTTTGTGAAATTAATTGTTAAGAGGTTTCCGCCCTCTCTAAGCACAATAACCAAATAAATAAATAAATGACATTTTTTTGTCGAAATCGATTCTTCAATTCTAGATAACAAGAGTAGTGTATCGGTTAGTTTTTACTGCGATTTGGTTTCCGGATTCGGAGTCGACACATTTTCCCGACTTTAACTCCAACTTCACGACTCAGACTCCACAGCCCCGCCTAGAATATAGCAGAAATTTTTTTTTAGTAAAATTTTAAATTAAGGGTAGTCACCCACCCCCTTTAGGGGATGAAGGGCTTATCAGAAAACTTATTTCAGGCTATATTTATACTTAATGATTTGGAATTTATCTAGAATCTAGTAGAGATAATTTTTTTAGTGAAATTTTAAATTTAGGCTAGTCACCTCATTTAGGGGTTGAAGGGTTGATCAGAAAACCTATTTCGGGTCATATTTACATTTAGCGATTTGGAATTTCTCTAGAATCTAGTAGAAATAATTTTTTAGTGAAATTTTATATTTAGGCTAGTCATCTCTGTTGGAGGATTGATCAGAAAACCTATTTCGGATCAAATTTATATTTAGTGATTTGGAATTTATTTAGAATCTAGTAGAAATAATTTTTTTAGTGAAATTTTAAATTTAGGCTAGTCACCTCATTTAGGGGTTGAAGGGTTGATCAGAAAACTTATTGAGGGTCATATTTACATTTAGTTAAATTGAAAGTTTTTGCCGAGAGTAGCAGAATTTTTATATATTGAAGGAGACAATAAAAGAGTGTGTCTTCTGCTGGAATTATAAATTTTATTTATTTATAACGAGACTATAGTTTCGAGGGCTTTGCCCTCTTCATCAGTCTATTACAATGTATTCACAGGAATTAATTTATGAATGAAAGTTTTACATTTTTCATGTGTTAAGGTTATAAATTACATAGAGTGGGCAAGTTAAGAATTGACACTTATACTTGTTTTATTATTTTGACTGTAGTTGGCGTTCGTGAAGTTTATATTTTAGCAGCTATTTTTAAAATAAAGCTTTCGGGAATTTCTATTTTACGATTTAAGAATTTTTTTGGTGAATTATTGTATGATTTTAAAATTTCTAACGATTCGAAAATACTAATTTTTAAGGGATCTAATTCTGATCTAATTAATTTAATATTTGATTCATCTGGAAAACAATGTTTCTCGGAAATTAGATGGTCTGCAAATGCACTATGCCCTGAACCCCTTTAAAAATCCTTTTGTGTTCCGAAATGCGCGTGTTTAAATTTCGTTCTGTTTTTCCTATATAGGTCGAATCACATTCTCCACATGTTATGGAATAGACACCTTTTTTGTCCATTTTTTGAATTTTGTCTTTCTTATTATTGCTAATATCAGATCCCAATGTTCTAGAGGATTTGAAAATAGTTTGATATCCTAAAGTTTTGAATTTTAATTTTAAAGTTTCCGAAATTTTTCCATAGTATGGGATTATTAATTTTGGTTTTAATTCTGGCTCGGACATTTGGGAATAAATCAGGTTCAGAGTTGACTTTTCAATTTTCTTTTTTAATAGTTTGTCAATAAGGGTTTTCTCGTAACCGTTTTTAGCTGCTATTTGTTTAATTATTTCTAATTCTTTATTGAAATTTGTTTTATCTAAAGGGATATTAGTTAATCTATGAATCATTGAGTGGAATCCTGCTAATTTGTGTGTGATAGGTCTACAGGAATTATTATTTATAGCTATGTCTGTGGTCGTGGGTTTTCTAAATATTCCAAAAGTATGTTTTTTATTTGAAATTTTGATTTCTACATCTAAATAATTTAGTGTTTTATCTTTTTCGATTTCGCTGGTAAATTTAATTTTGTCGTGGATAGAATTTATATTGTTGATAAATTCACCCATAACGCGCTTTGTACCTGTCCATAGTAAAATAATATCATCTACATACCGGTAGTAATAGTGAATGTATTTGAAATATTTGTATTCTACGTTAAGAAATTTTGTTTCGAAATTGTCTAAAAATATTTCCGCTAGTAGGGGTGATAATGGACTACCTATCGCTAATCCATTTTTTTGTTTATATATTTTATTATTAAATTGAAAGAAATTGTGATTTATACAGAGGTTCATCAATTCGCTTAAATTTTGTTTTTCTCTAGCTTGTAAATTAGGGGATTTAAATATGATTTTGTTAACTAATTCTTGAGTTTCTTCTGGTGGAATATTTGTAAAAAGGCTTGTGATGTCCAGAGAGATTAATTTACCATTATCGGGAATTTCAACATCTTTGATTTTATTTATTAATTCAAGTGAGTTTTTAATTGAGTTTTTGGGGATGAATTTAGTTTTTTCTTTAAATATTTTGTTTAAATGTTTGGCAAGTTTTGTAATTGATGAATTTGTATAACTAACTACCGGTCTAATTGGAATATCTTCCAATTTTTCAGACTTGTGAATTTTTGGAAGAGAGTATAATCTGGGACATTGTGGATTCTTTTCTGGGAGTGAATATTTTTCTTTGTCTGTTAATATAATAGAATTTTTTATTTTTTCTTTAACTATTTTATCAAAACTTTTAACTGGATTTTTAATTTCTTCAAAATTATTTGACTTTAGAAAATTCTCCGTTTTTTCTTTGTAAATTTCATTGTCTAATATGCAGACTGTATTTCCTTTATCACTTTTTATTACTTGTAAATCATTTTCCCTGATTTTTGATTTTAATTGCTTTAAAGTTTTATTTTCTTTGAAATTTATATTGTTATGATTTGACTGGCTTGTTTTCTCAAAAATGTTTGCAGATATAGTTTTATTCATATAGTTTTCATGGTTTCTAATCAATGAAGATTCTATGTTTACCGCGATGTTTTCTAATTCATTTTTATTTATTGGTGAATATATGCAATGATTTAGGCCTTTATTCAATAAATCTTTTTCTGAATCGGTGAATTTAGTATTTGTGAAATTTTTAATTCTATCACTAAACTTGAAAGTTTCACTTTGGTTATTGTTTTTTAAATTATTTGGGAGTTGTTGATTTCTAAGATTTTGAAGTTTTTTAGATAATATTTCTGTTTTTTTGTTAATTAAAAGTTCAACTCTGTCTCTGATATCACTATCTTTGCAATCGAATAGTGGAGGGCCTAAGATTTCTGTTAATCGCGTGTGGATATGATATAAGTACAGTTTAAATGTATTTCTAACAGAGTATAAATGGGAGAGGGCAAAGCCCTCGAAACTATAGTCTCGTTATAAATAAATAAAATTTATAATTCCAGCAGAAGACACACTCTTTTATTGTCTCCTTCAATACATTTAGTTATTTGGAATTTCTCTAGACTCTAGTAGAAATAATTTTTTTAGTGAAATTTTAAATTAATGATAGCCACCCCCTTTAGGGGATGAAAAGATGATCAGAAAACTTATTTCGGGTCATATTTATACTTAGTGATTTGGAATTTATTTAGAATCTAGTAGAAATAATTTTTTTAGTGAAATTTTAAATTTTGGCTAGTCACCTCATTTAGGGGTTGAAGGGTTGATCAGAAAACTTATTGCGGGTCATATTTACATTTAGTGATTTGGAATTTCTCTAGAATCTAGTAGAAATAATTTTTTTAGTGAAATTTTAAATGAAGGATAGTCACCTCATTTAGGGGTTAAAGGGTTGATCAGAAAATTTATTTCAGGTCATATTTATATTTAGTAATTTGGAATTTCTCTAGAATCTAGTAAAAATAATTTTTTTAATGAAATTTTAAATTAAGGATAGTATCACCATTTAGGTTGATCAGAAAACTTATTTCGGGTTATGTTTATACGTCATTTGAAATTTCTCTAGAATTTAGTAGAAATCATTTTTATAGTGACATTTTAAATTAAGAATAGTCACCACCTTCAGGGGATGAATGGTAGATCAGAAAACTTATTTCAGGTCATATTCAAACTTAATGAGTTGAATTATTAATAAAACCGATTAATCAGTTTAACCCTGACATATACTACATTACTTCTGCAGCCATTTTTATGACTAAAGAATTGTAAAAAGCGACCATTGCGAGCCTAGTTTGCGCATTTAAGAATTCGTATTCATTGAGTGGGCCAAAGGCAGTTAGTTAGCAGTTCCTTAACTAGGCAGGTGCAACGCCCGCAAAGGGCCTTTTAAAAGTATTCGAAATAAAAAAAGTATAAATTCCTGAATAGTAAATTAATAATGAGTTAAGTTCTTATATAATTGCACTGTTTTATTAATATTTAATTATTTGTTGATAGAAGGGCCATTCTAACACTAGACATAGACAGAGGAGCCGTGCTTGCTGAGTGTACCAAGTAATAATACTACAAAGAAACAATATAATATATTTCTCTATTCTCTATATTTTATTTACGTCAAATACTGCGCGAGAACACAGAAGGAATTTTTTATTAATTGACTGCAAAGGAATTTTTTAAAAATGAATGTGCGCCTTTTTGTTCCGGTACAAGAAACATGTGGCAAGTAGACTGCGGAGGTTGGTCGGTGGTTGGGGGGTGGGGTGGGGTGGGGTGGAGGGTGGCTTTGCCCCCGCATCGATCGCCATCCGCCCTTCCGCGTCCTTGGCTGCATCATGAATGACACCCCCACATACACTTGATAAGGGAACGGGGTACTCTTCCTCTTCCTTCAACAAAGAACTTCTCATCTTATCTGACATCACGGTTTCACTTACTAATTATTAAGATTTACCCTGAGGCAAAAATTTGAACATAGAAGGTGTAATCCAAAAATAATCAGAAAATATTGTTAAAATTCATTTAACGATTTAAATTACTTTGTATGCCCGGGGGCAGATTTAACGGCCCTTGTTATTCAATTCACTCTAATTTTTACTTTACCATACAGGGTATGGTCAAGTATTGTAATCGTCCATGAAAAAAGTGGATTTTCCTTCTTTTTTTTCGAAATATCTCAAAAACGGCTGAAAATATTTTGATTAAAAAAATTTAGCGAAACCATAGCATTTCCCTCTAAAAAAAGCTCTAATAAATGAACATCGAAAAAATTATATTTTTCAAGATAATAATTGTTTTGTCAAAATGTCTGTTAGTTAGTCTGTGCGTTACCAAATTTTTGTGGACGAGCTAGCTCAAAAACCAGTGTGAGTATCGAAACCAAATTTCACAGGTAGTTTTGGTCTATAGAGATTAAGAGCTGATTAGATTTTGGTGCATATCGACCTAAAATTAAGGGGGTGGAAGGGGGTGTTAAAAATTAAAAAATAAAACCGACTTCAAAAAATTAAATGCAACAAATAAAATACACTAAAAGGTATAAAATAATTATTATCTTATTTAGTTACAACTAAACGACGAAATATTAACATGAAATTACTTTTTGAAGTCGGTGCCAAACAATTTATACCTATAAGCGAGCGTACCCGCCAAACATACTAAGTAAGATCCGTCGAGTTCATAAAAGGTATATGTTTGGCACCGACTTCAAAAAGTAATTTGATATTAATATTTCGTCGTTTAGTTGTAACTAAATAAGATAATAATTATTTTATACCTTTTAGTGTATTTTATTTGTTGCATTTAATTTTTTGAAGTCGGTTTTATTTTTTTCTTAAAAATTATTTTTATTTTTCTCTTTTTAGTGATGTTATTAATAGTGATCATATCATCAGAAAGAACTTGACCAAATTAATATGGCACCATCCCTAAGATATCCCCTTTCCAATAAAAAAAGAATAATCGAAATCGGTTCATAAACAAAGAAGTTAGGCCTGAACAAACCTAACAAAAAAGGTCTAATACCTATGAAAAAAATGGGAACAATCGGAAGCTAGACTGAACCCAATGCAATTTTTTTTTCAAAATCGGTTTACAATTGGCGGAGATATGAGGTAACATAGACAAAAAAAAATTCAGTCGAATAGACAACCTCTTCCTTTTTTGAAGTCGGTTAAAAAAGAAAAAGATTGAGTGAATTTTATACTCCGGTCGTGCAGCGAACTTCATTCGGCTAACGTACCGAAATTGCCAATTCCATTGATATTGGATTCTTTTTATTAGAACATTTCTATTACGTTCACCATAATATGAATGTTTTTCAGAAAATATAATTACTTTATTTTTTATATGCCTTTGAGTAAATATGTAGTATATGATATGGTCTGCTTGATAAATTTTGAAACACCATTGCATGAAATGAGAAATTCTAATAAACAGCGCTTGTTTTGCATTGAATCTAATAATGTTTTCTATTTAATCTTAGATTTAATTCAGTTTTAAATATACAACCACTTGACAATGATTGACAGAACTGGAAAATAAAGCATCGTGTTTTCAGATCAATCAAGTTCATTGAAAACATTTTTAAATTGCTCATTTATATATAGAGACTGTTTCAGAATTGCACGGCATTTAGAGAAACATTTACTTATGTGTTTAACGCATGTAGTATATTAAATCATTAGTCAAAATGCGAAAAAGGTAACCTGGTGCACTTATCATTATGCATATGGTAAACTAGACCCTGTCTATCTCTTAATAGAATATCTTACAATAAAACTTAAGGAACGCGGTGTTGAATATAGTGAAACATTATAAAAATTATATTAGGTTGGAGTTGGTGGTGTTTCACAAAGTGGAAAAATAAAATAATATTTTTTTTTTTTTAATTTCTCAATATATTTCTGGTTGTTAGTCGTAAGGAGTACATCAATATCTAACAGGTAGAGATTCCCTGAAAGCAAGGTTAATAATAAAAGTTGTATAATGTGATTGTCAATAGTAAGGTTATACCATTGTTTTAAAGGAAAAGTATGTGGCTATGCGTGTTGGGATTTTTCTATGCCTAAAAGTAAATAGAATTATTATTATTATTTCTTTCCATAATATGTATTAATTTGATAGTTTATAATGAGAAATAAGGGCAAGTTTTTTGTGTGATTTTTTTATATTTTTCAACTAACGTTTCGTCGACTATGTTGAAAAATATAAAAAAATTTCACAAAAACACTTGTTCTTATTTCTCATTATAATCTGTCAAAGTAAATTGAATATTATATGGGCAACTTCTACAGGTACTTTGTATTAATAGTGTACAAAATTTGTTTAATAATCTACCAATAATTCCCCCCACAAACCCCCTTTTGGGATCAAAATATCAAAATATTTTATTGCAATGATTTTAAGTAAGAATATATGTGATCACTATAAGAAATTTCATAAAAATACCTCAAGACATTTTTATGCGATTTGAGAACAAACAGAGAGAGGCAGAAAACAGACAAATGGACAGACAGCTAAACATAAATTTTGATGAGGGTGTTTTCTTTCATAATTTTGCTTGAAACGTTCACATCCAAAATTTGGGGAGATTTTGAACAGAAGGACAGACAGACGGGAATTTAGTTGGGGGGGGGGGGTTCTTTTCTTGAAGTACAGCCGAAATTTGGAGCGATTTTGAGCAATGTAAAGACAAAACTTTAATCTTATATACCATATACCTATAGAAGATAGATAGATAGAATGTCGGTATCGAAATCCAGGCTTATAATTGTAGAAGCCCTGAAGAAGTCGACAAAGTCGAGGAAACGTTGGTTGAAAAATAAAAAAAACACACAAAAAACTTGTCCTTATTTTCCATTATAAACTTTCAAATTAATACACATTATGGACGGAAATGGTAATAATAATTTATTTTATGACATCGCTTTAAAAACTCAATTAAAACATTTTTTTTTTAATGATAATTATTTTGGCTCAAGAAGGAACTTTTTACGACTCCGTTCTTGACTTGCCAAAGTATCGATATCAACATAGATGGACAGAAAAAATTATTTTAAAATTCATTTTCTACACAGACATTTATAAAAACAGTGGGCAAAAAAATGAAATAAAAAAAATAAATTTGATTGAATTCAAAAGCGAAATTTACTTCCTGGGCGTACCGAGTCAAAATTGGGTCGAAGGTAATATTAAAACAGCGCACGATGTTGAAGTGAATGGTAAGTGAAGTCATTCAAAACTAACCGGGTTACATGTTCGATAAGTCTATTTCGCCAATGCTTTCAATATGTCAGGATTGCTGACTTTCTCAATTAATAATTAAGTGCCTGGAGCACCGAGCGATGCACGGTAACTTTTTGTCACTAAATAGTTTAAGTTTCAAAATTCAAGGCTCTGCGACTTGCCGAAGACGAGATATGAATGATTAAAATATTTATTTTACGACACTCCTAATTTACACTCCCTTCATTTATTTCAATCGGATTAAAATCTATACACGATTAATAACGCATGACACTTGATAAGTATACCTATTAAAAAAAAATTGTTTGTGCTGTTTTTAAGAAAAAAAAACGAAAAATCTTTCATGTAAATGTCAACTTACGTAGTTCCGATTTCAACCAAAAGCTTGCTATCCTATATCGAGCTTAAGTTTCGAATTTCGCAGCTCTGAGATTTTTGGTTGCGATACGCAGGGGGAGTACATTCTTACCTACATAAACATCAACTTCCGGTAATTCTATTTTAGCCAAAATCTTGTGGTAGTTCTTGTACCCTCTAGATAGCTTAAGTTTCAAATTTTAAGGCTTTGCGACTTTTCGAAGACGAGATATGAACGATTAAAATATTTATTTTGTGACGACTAATTTACACCCCCTTCCTTTATTTCAATCGGATTGAAATTTATACACGACTAATAACTCATGAGACTTGATAAGTTCACCAATTTTTAGCGAAATCGTTGGAGCCGTTTTCGAGAAACAGATTCTATAATATATATATATATATACAAGTATTGCTCATTGAATAATATAAGATTTTTTTTAATATTTTTTAAAATACCATACACTTATCAATATTAATTTTTACTTGATCATATCATTATTAACCTAGTTTTTTCACATGTCTGGGCAGTCTAAAACGTAAATTCAGTCATGTACGATCCATGACGTGCAGGGATTTCTTTAAATAGATGAAGAAGAAGAAAATTAATTTAACAGATTTTGTTACGAGATAACTTGTTGATTTATAAATATCTATTTACTTTTTACTTCTACTCTTTTCTACAACCAAATTATTCGTGGAGCTATAAATTTGTTAAATTTTATTATGTCATCTTTTCCCCAAAAAACTACTTAATTAAGGCCATTTGGTAAGGAAAATGTTTTATCACCATCATAAAGTCAATTTCTTACGCCGGAAGAAGAATTTATCGTTTTCCTTTTATGATTATAAAGGACTCTGATAAATGAAGTATCAATTATTTAATACTCCTTTTGCTACAGGTAGTATAAGAATACACAAGAAAATATAAATCTCTTTCAAAATTTAACGATAATTATTGATAAATGTATCTAAAATAAATTGCAAACTACTTACTCTACATTAAGAAAGATGATTTATTTTAATATAACTTCAAAAATTAATATTCGAGTTATGACCGGAAATGCTTGATTTGAAAGGTTGCATATTCCTTTTCAGAAATATCTAAAAAGTGAAGAAAATCAAGCTTCAATGTATTATGCCTAATCTTTTTGTGTCAATCTGGATTCCAATACAATAAGTACATGCAAAATTGCTTCTAGAGGCAAAATGTTCGAGTATCCAAAACGAAGAATGAACTGAAAAGATTTTTAAAACAAAGATGTTTTTTTTTTCAGAAAAATCAACTCACTGGCGGAACCATATTGACCAAGATCCCAGCGACCCCAGACCTACGTCAAAGTATAAAGCCTAAGATTTTTCTATGGGTGGGTACTCTACTAGGTTATAACGTATGAGTATTGGCTAACTTGAGTCAGGGGGACTTTGGCAGATATCAGTTACCGAAGAGGTGAAAAAAATGGATTAATCTACGTCATAGTAACAAAGCTAGTTTTTAATGTCCTACAGGATAGTATTACCGATTTAATGTCCTACAGGATAGTATTACCGATCTACAATTACTATTGCTGACGCTTTCGGCGAGTCCTTGCTGTAGCCAGACGCCACAAAGTCAAGGGTAAATTTTATATATTTTACTCAGAAGAAAATTATAATCTATAAAAATCTGTAAAAATTCTGAAAGATAGCTACTCTAATAAGGATAAAGTCTACCAAGTTTCAAAATTTTTGAACCATTACTTTGGCCAAAACAAATCGCTAGTTCAATGCAAAAACCCCATGTTATTTAGATGCGTGTTATTTACAGCAAGGACCCACCGAGAGCGTCTGGCAATAGTAATTGTAGGTCGCTAATACTATTCTGTATGACATATTAAAAAACTAGCTTTGTTACTATGGCGTAGACTAACCCATGATTTTCACCTCTTCGGTAATTGATATCCTCTGACCCAAGTTAGCTAATACCCATATGTTTTAACCTACTATAGTACCCACCCATAGAAAAAATCTTAGGCTTTATACATTTGACGTAGGTCATGGGTCAAGCTGGATCTTGGTCTAATATAATATTTAAAAAAACACAATTATATGGTCATAATCTAAGATTTTAGTAGAAAATATGTTTATATTGCATGTCAGAGGCTCAATCCCCCGGAACCCGAGCACTAGTTTGCTTGCCGGGCAGTTAGTCTAACCCTCGAGATTATATATTGGATGTTGGAGAGAGATTTATCTCGAAGGTTAGATTAACTGTCCGGCAAGTAAGTTGGTGCTCGTGTTCAACTCCCGGGGATAGAGCTCTCTGACATGCAATATAAACATATTTTCTACTAAAATCTTAGATTGTGACCATTGAATTGTGTTTTTTTGAAAAGATTTTGTTTTTTTCTCGAGAGTAGCAAAATTGTGATTCATGAAGAGAAATCATTGAGGTTGTCTTCAGCTTGCTTCAAATAATATTCCTATATATATAATCTATTTGTTAGAGAATATTTTTTGAAGGCTTGACCTTCATCATCAGTCTCTTTTATTAAGAAATACTCTATCTGTTATTTGTAATAGATTTAATTACCCGAATGGATGAAGGTTAATTAGTTTTGTTATAATAGTAAGCTGATCACCCAACCAAATGTGATCAGCTCTCTATTACAACAAAACAAACATACCTACATCCATTTGGGTACAGGGATGGAAACATGGTAAAAACATCGATATATCGATACATCGCCTAGAAAACATCGATGTATTGTATCATCAATAGTTTTTTTTTTGGTTATACAATAATCATGTGACTCTCATAATAGACTTTTTTTCCAAAACTAGAGCAATTTTTTTAGTAACTGAATTTAAAAATAATAGTTTTGAAAGCCCTGTCAAACCGTTTCTTTGTTGCGTTATTGTTGCTCCAGCCTTAGAAAAAGTCGTTCACTAAGAACTGATGTTGTTACTATAGGTAAGTATTTTATTGCATACCTACTTATACAAACCCGAAAACATACCCTTCATATCGGAACTTCGATGTAAAAAACATCGTATAGAAAAACATCGATGCATCGATGGTTTATAATAGTGAACATCGATGGTAATCTTCGATGTTTTACTACTGAAACATTGATGTTTATGTAACATGTATCGTAACATCGTTTGCATCCCTAATTGGGTATTTGAATCCATGAGAAATTACAGATAGAATACGTATTTCTGATTAAAAAGACTGTTGATTAAGGCCAAACCTTCAAAACTATGGTGTCTAATAAATAAATCATATATACATATTTATATTCGTTATAAATATTTGTAAATGTTGAGGAGAATCTCTGCTCTGAGTTAAATGTCAAAATCAACACCGCGTTCCCTAAATTTTACTGAGTTAAATGGTTCGATTTTGAGGATACTAGCTTTGGAACATAGGGATTAAAAAAATCAGAAAATCGTATAGAGCTCTAGTTTTTAGTTTAGCAGCTGAAATTTCACCTAATAGTATCTATTAATAAGCCCTAAATCTCTGGGAAGTTTTAATTTTCTTGCTCAATCTATTCGATAACAAAAAATTGTCAAATCATCAAAATTTGCTCAAGTTAGTCAAGGCTCGGGCTTTTATTTTTTAACAGAATCATTGATAAGATTTAGTAATTATAGTAGGTTCTTACATAAGTCCAATCATTTATGTAATTGAGTTGAAAGCCTAACAAAGGGAGTTAGATATTGGGAATTTGGACCCCATCTCGACAACAACTGTAGGGGTTAAACCCCTAGGATATATAGCATTTCTGGTACGGATATAGATGTTGGTCAATGTTACATTTAAACCTTTGAAGTTAAGTCTCTTTGCTACCCTCGATGCATTTCATAAATGAACGATTAAATAATAATTAATTCAGATTCTGGTCTAACTAAAACCCTCTTGATTCCCTGTCATATTGTAGAAGCGTTTTCGTCCTTTGTCTTTTTATAGAATAATATTATGACAATTTTGAATGATAAATAATAAGAAAAATTTCATGGTAGGTTGCACAAAAACAAAACTCAAAACATTTTGTGAAATCTATCTTGAAATCTTACTTGCTTATTATTTAAAAATGTTTCACCTTGAACCGACACCTAATTCTTTAAAAATTACTAATTTTTAATGAATTTTTATAGATGTATCTTTAGCCACATATTTATGGTATTCATTTAAATTGACAAGATGAAAGAAATTAAACAATTTTTGTGTCCTAATTTTTAATTGATTAATTTTGCTGATGCACGTGGAAGTGTCAGAAATGTTCAATTAAAAAAATGACATACAAATTATAGTTTAATTTTTTTCATCTTCCCAAGTTCATCATCATCATTGAGTAAACAGTCCTAAAGCTGGTTTGACGAAATCACCCGTCTCCACTCGGCTCTGTCCCCCGCCAGCTCTCTAAATGTCTCGCATCCCATATCCCCAATTATTTGGTCCAAATATTTTGATCTGGGCCTTTCCCTTTTCTTTCCCACTTCCACCTCCAAGATATCCCTAAGGAATCCCCCGTGTCTCAGTGTGTGAACCATCATCTGACCTCTTCTCTTCCACAAGATTCTTCTTTTTCCAATTCTTCCAAGAACTTCTTCATTTGTAATTCTATCTATCCATTCACGAGTTAAATAACTATGTCCTCTAATGATAATTGGCAGATAGGTAATTTTTTCTGTGCTGTTGGTATATTACATTAGGATTCACACAAGCAATTGGAAACAATGTCAAGATTCAGCTCGGAACCCAGTGGTCACCACCCAGGTACTCACAAGATGTGAGCTCCTGGGGAGAAAAATAACTTTTTTAAAAAACCCGGAATCACCAAGAGAAAAAGATCCGTGAAAGTCTTAATTTTTATTTGTTTCATTTACAACAGCCTTAACTCATAATATGTATGTGTATATGGTTTAAAATAGGTCTGCCCAACCTGCAGGCCGTATGCGGCGCCCTCGGAATACATACGTGCGGTCCGCGGTCATATATGACGAACGAATTGTTTTTTTTTAATCAGGTATTTCAGAATGTATTTAATTCGCATTTAATTAATTAAAAGAAATAGTGTTCCCTATAATTGCTCAAAGGATTACATAAAAAATAGCCGAAATGAAATGCAAAAATCACTCTGAAAGAAATGGTCATTGATATATTTTGTTATTTTTAAATAAGACTCGAAATATTGTACGGTATATGTGACTTGACTAATAATTTTGATAGCTAAAACTATTTATTTTATGAAAATGACCGACTATGCTTCGTCTGGGTGTTCTAGGTTATGAATTCATATCGAACGCTCTCAACTGCGGGTTGCATCATTAGGCGTTAAATATTAAAACCTTATGTTTTTGAATATCACTAAAATAAAAAAATAAAAAATAATAATTAAAACTAAAACTAAAGATATGAGCATCTTTTTTTTTTTGAAAATAGTTGGAGTGTTTTTCAAAAAATCACCTCTGGTTAAAATTAACCAATTACTCATACACACACAGTCTCACAGATACAAATACAGATATTAAAATCTTAGAATTTGTCCTAAAAATTAAATTATTTCTCTTTTAATAATTAAAACTATTTTTAATTATGGTTATTACCATACAAATACGTTTGTTATTGGGTCATTCAATGCATGTTTTCATACTTTCAGTGTACCTTTGCATTCACTTAGAATAAAAACCACTAAATACGAAATCCGTTGTAAAGCCAGATCTCGAAAAAAATAATTAAAATTATTAATTATTATTTGTGTGTGGCCCCTGGAAATTTTTAGGTCGTCAATGCGGTCCGTGGAAATTGTTAGGTCGTCAATGCGTCCCGTGGTGCTAATTAGGTTGGACAGCCCTGGTTCAAGGTATGGAAAAATAAAAGTAATAGTATTGAAATGAAATTTCGTTTTGAATTTCTTAAAGGTTTTTCAAATAGATCGAACACCAAAATAGACCATATCGAGAGAATCATAATCAAACACACACTAGAGAATTTTTTTTTAATATAAATCATTGAATCCTTCAAAAAAATTTTCATGTTAAAAACAGAAAATTTGATCTGAGTAAACATATACAGATACAGAAATTTAAAAAATAAACTTCAACGGATCGTTGCTAAACTTTATCCAAATTCATTTGAAATATTAATATGTTTATTCCTTTATTATTAATCAGATATCACTGGCAATTCGCAGTTCATGTTGACTTTAATTCAAAAATAGTGAGCGATTCTCATTTAACAGTCGAGGAATAACCATTCTACATAGGATTTTTGACATTTCGGTTATTATTGGTAACCATTGCTGAAGACATGGAGGAATCGACTTAAAATAAAAAATAGCGATCGATTCTCATCTAATACTTGAGGAATAACAATTCTACATTAGATTTTTGACCCTTCGATTATTGGTAACCATTGCTTAAGACATGGAGGAATCGACGGAAAATCAAAAATAAGGATCGATTATTTTCAACTACTAGAGGAATAACCTTATTGCATTCCATTTTTGATGTTTTGACTATTAATGGCTACCTCTACTGAAAACGTGGAAGAATCGACTTAAAATCAAAAAGACTAAATTCTTTTATGGCAAACAACTCAAGCTTGATAAGGTAAAAATGTTATTCCACATACAAAATGCGAAAAATATAAAATACTTGTCAGATTTATTTATTTTTGTTAAGGGAGAATGGTGTAGGTTCTTGGTGAAACATACATATTTTAATAAAGAAAAGAAAATATAAAAAATTAAAAAAAAATATAAAATTCTGGGTAGATTTCACAAAAATAAAAGACAAGATGCTTATTGGCATGACTCTATATATATATTTCGGAATATTTGTGGAACCTACCTAGAATTTTATATTTGTTAAATTTTATTCACTTTATTGACAAATTTATGTTGTTTTAGAGGAGTGGGGTTGGCCGAGCTGGCTAAGTCGCTGCCTCGCCTTCAGCATCGTTGATGACGATGTTCAAGCGGGAGGCCTGGGTTCGAGTCTGGCTAGTATATAAAATTTCTATTGGCTAAAACTCGCCTCCCTCACTAACTCTACTAACGATTTACTGATGTGCTGTCTAAATGGGCTTTGTTCCAGATGACAATAAATTAAAAAAATAATGTATCAAAAAGACGATTTTAACGAAGAAATTGAGTTTTTTTCAAACCAAGGAACACCAAAAGTAAATAAATAAATAAAAATATTAATACAAGTTTATTTACAAAATGCCATCTTCTACTACTACACATTTTTTCAAACCATTGAGCACCTATATAGAGAGAGTAATTTCCAACCCTTGTATTAATGAATGAAAGACTTTTCTCATTCATACCTTCCATTGACAGGTCGTTTCCCTTTAAATTCTCCACAGCTTCATTGAGACTTAAATTCATATCAAGAAATTTATAAAAACAAATCATAAATCATTAAATCGATAGAAGAAAGAATTCGCCCTTGGATAATAAATCTTTTTTTATGGTTTGTTTTTATAAATTTCTGAAAATTAATCTAGACTGTTAAAATGTGTAGTTTTAAAATGGCATCAATGGTGGGCGAAAAGGAGAGAGAATTTCACTCTGTAATAAAATACACACATCTCCAGTGATATAATTTTTACCCTTTTTTTAGAATATGAAGTAATGATATATCCCAACCAAAACATTCTGTTAAAAACAGGCCAAGTTCAAAAAAATAGTGAAATCTACTGTGCAGTCAAGTTATATTCGCCAAGAATAATTAAGTTGAGAAAATAGTACGTTCAATATGTGGATATTGAAAACCATGAAAAACATTTATAAATTGAAGAAAGACGGATGATGAAAACCAAGTCTTCGAAACTACTCGTCTCAGAAAAACAAATAAATAATATATATACACAGATATCATCATCTCGATATATATGTGTGTATGTTTATTTGCATCAAGCAGAGGACAACCTTTGTTTCTCTTCGTGAATCAACAACTCTGCTACTCTCGGCAAAACAAAAACTTTTCAATTATAACAGCTAAGTTCCATGAAAATAATCTAAATTAAAAATTTAGAATCCATAAATTTAGATTGTCATTCAAAATTTAAAGAATGCATTTTAATTGAAAGTACTATTTTCTCTAACTTAGTTATTCTTGGAGAATATAATTTGTCTACACAGTAGATTTCACTACTTCTTCAAACTTGGCTTGTTTTACTTTACCATACAGGGTATGGTCAAGTATTGTAATCGTGCATGAAAAAAGTGGTTTTTTCCTTCTTTTTTTAAAAAATATCTAAAAAACGGTTGAAACTATTTCTGATTAAAAAAATTGAGCGAAACCATGGCATTTCGGTCTATAAAAAAGCTCTAATATGCTGAACATCGAAAAAATTATATTTTTCGAGATAATAATTGTTTTGTCAAAATGTTTGTTAGTCTGTTAGTTAGTCTGTGCGTTACCAAATTTTTGTGGACGAGCTAGCTCAAAAATTAATGTGAATATCGAAACCAAATTTCACACGTAGTTTTGGTCCATTGAGATTAAGAGTTGATTAGATTTTGGTGCATATCGACCCAAAAATTAAGGGGTGGTGGAGGGGGGTTAAAAATTAAAAATCTAGGTCGTTTGAGCAAACTCAACCAAATTTTGCATACATAATCAGTGGACCCCCAAAAGTCTAAAAATGCAAAATCTAACCGCCCAAAATAGGGGGAGGGGGTCAAAAAATGAAAATCTTGGCCATTTACCAAACTCAACCAAATTTTGTATACATAATCAGTGGTTCCCCAGGAGTCTAAAAATGCAAAAACTAACCACCCGAAATGTGGGGGGGTCAAAACATGAAAATCTTGGCCATTTACCAAACTCAACCAAATTTTGTATACATAATCAGCGGGTTCCAGGAGTCTAAAAATGCAAAATATAACCCCCCCCTCCCCTACATGATTATAAATAATTTAATTAAATATTAAATATAAGTGAGGGGCCAGGTTCTATGGTAAAATCAAGTGGATGGCCACATCAGAACACGTCAGCTTATTTAGAGAATGTTTTGTTTGAGATTGCACTTCCTTTTGTAAGCTATGTGATTTTTAAGTTGAGTTTGTTCCAACGGGCTAGAATTTTCATTTTTGACCCTCCCCCCATTTTGAAGGGATTGAAAGATAGAAAGTTTGGATTTTGGGAATTTTTCCTTTGTTTGTGTCCCAAACTCTACTAGCAGACGAAATTTCATGATTCTGGAATGATTGGAAGTACCCTATAGGTTTTGATGATCTGTCAGTGAGTGAGTGAGTGCCAAAATTAGTTATTTTCTCAGGTCTCAGAATCTATTTAAGCTATATTATTGAAATGTTGGTACTTCTACTCAAGAAGGATTACATAATTACATGTGTATAATTTCCGCTCTGTATCTCAAATGGGTTCCAAGCTCCAGGGGGGGGGGGGGTCGAAATTGGCTCGAAATGGTTCGTGTAAATAGCGTACAGCGTGTACGGCCAAGCCAATGCTCGAACTTAGCCTGCGCACACTGTGCGCTTTAGTTAAGCTATACCCTCGGAAATCTATTGCAAGCATTGACAAGTTCTTTAAAGTTTATGTTGATCAATGAATAATTTGAGAAATAAGAAAAGCTTAATCTTGGCTCAAACTTAGTCCAAAATTTCAGCTCATTACCTAGGAGGTGTAGTCATAAAATTGAAACTTTTGCCAAGAGCAGCATAATTTTTATAAATTAATGGATAGATTTTGTTGAAAAAATAAATCTTTAATTTATTTATAAAGAGATTATACATAAGTTTTCGGGGACTTTGATTTTTCACTAAGTTCATTAGAATTGATTCACAATTGATGTATGAAAGTTTCCTGTGAACTTAATTTTAATAGACTGATAAATATAGCAAAGTCCTCGAAGTATAATCTCTTTATTAATAAATTAAAATTTATTTTTCAGCAGAAAACATCACTCTTTTATTGTCTCCTTTAATCATTTAAATTATTCTTTTTTATTTATTTATTATTTTTATTTTTTACCTTTTTCATCAGCAAGTTGTTCTTGTTTTAGTAACAGACACATTTTTCGACCAGAATGAACTCCCTATGACCTTCCATTTTTGAATTATCGGGGTTATTGGAAAGCAGACAAACTGATAGATAAAAATCATATTTGTAAATGATTTTGCTCCCGAAAACAAGGAAAAAATGAAAATTGCAATCAATAGATTAAAAGTCTATAATTTTTGCATTATTTAATTAATATAATTTGTTTTCTGAGGTGACTGTTGGTCAGTGGTTAGAGTGTCGGGCCGTTGGCCTGAAGTACGCTGGTTCGAAACTGAGTCTCGGAAGATATTTGCATCCGCCTCCACTTGGAAAGCAATGGCAACCTTCCAATAGTATAATTGCCTAGTAACCTCTCCAAACTAGCCAGTTCAGAACCGGCGTTAAAAAGTAGGTCCCGCATATCTGTGTAAAAACAGCTAACACACTCAGCACAGGTATACTAACTAGTATGTGGAGAGGAGCCAAAACGTCAGGGAGATCTGATATGGCACTTAAAAAAGAAGAATTTGTTTTCTAATAAGCTAAGTTAAATATATTTAAATAATAGATTTTTAAAACTATAAGTAAGCCTTAAATAAACTAATCATAGTTTTCAAATAGTGTTCTTTATATTTCCTTATACCTTATCAAATTTTTTTATATAATTAGATTGAAGGATTTAATTAAAAATTTGCTTATTTTGAGTAATTTTATTTTAATTAAGTGGTTATATTTCCAAATATTATGAGCGTTTGCAGCAACTCTCCATCATAGGATACCACTAGCTCACCACTAACTAACAACTTCATCAGTTCACACAAATAATAAATGGAACTTAATTGAATTAAAATTACTGAAAATAAGCAAATTTCATAATTACATCCTTCATTTTAATTTAAAACATCTAGTAAACACTGGGTCAAATAAAAGTACGTTAACAGTCTATATAATTTAATAACTTTAAGTACTATAAAAGAAGGAATAAGAAAATACTCGATACGCTCGCGCCAGTTAGAACCGCCCTATAGTAATAAAGTTAGAAATTTATTTTTTATTTTAATTATATTAAGAAAAATTATTTTTTTTCTGCATTTTGAATCGATTCTAAGCCTTCCTTCGACTTTTCGTTCTTGAGTTATCGTGAGTATCAGAATCCAGAATTACAGTCAGAAAAAAAATCATGGTTGAAAATGACTTTTCTTCAGGTTTCCGACATTTTATGAGAAACTAAAAGAATTATTCAATACTAAGGCCAGCCGACGTGCTTGTCGGCAATACAAGTTAATGACAAAAATGATAGATGTATTACTTGAAACAGAAGGAAATTGGACTTTGATGTAGAGGTTTTCAACTCGTGATACAAACTTGAATGTTTGTTGTGACATTTATTTATGTCATAAATGGTTGTTTTTATCTTCATTTTAACATGAATACAATTATGACAAAATATTCATTTAATCTTGTAAAAATTACTAATTTGAACCTCTATCACACATTTTAAATCGAAATAAGTTTAATTCGATTTAAAAGATATTTACTCACCAAGATAAAAAAAAATTTTCAATCGGAAATAAGCTGACGTGTCTTGATGTGGCCATCCACTTGACTTTACCATACAACCTGGACCCTCACTTATATTTAATATTTAATAAAATTATTAATAATCATGTAGGGGATTTTTAGAATTTTCCGGTCCTACTGATTTGATATACAAAATTTGGTTGAGTTTGGTAAGGGGCCAAGATTTTCATTTTTTAACCCCCCCCCCCCCCCATTTTGGGTGTTTAGTTTTTGCATTTTTAGACTTCTGGGGGGTCCACTGATTATGTATACAAAATTCGGTTGAGTTTGCTCAAATTGCCTGGATTTTTAATTTTTAACCCCCCCCCTCCACCCCCCTTAATTTTGACTCGATGTGTACCAAAATCTAATCAGCTCTTAATCTCAATGGACCAAAACTACGTGTGAAATTTGGTTTTCAAATTCTCACTAGTTTTTTGTGCTAGTTCGTCCACAAAAATTTGGTAACGCACAGACTGACAGACTAACTATGATATTTTGACAAAACAATTATTATCTCAAAAAATATAATTTTTTTCGATGTTCACATATTAGAGCTTTTTTATAGAGCGAAATGCCATGGTTTCGCTCAATTTTTTGAATCAAAATAGTTTCAGCCGTTTTTGAGATATTTCGAAAAAAAGAAGGAAAAAAAACCACTTTTTTCATGCACGATTACAATACTTGACCAGACCCTGTATGGTAAAGTTAAAAATTCAATACTGCCCAAAATTCATTTGATTAAAATATTTTTTTGATTTCGTGGAAAATGAGTACATATGGCTTGGAAAATCTATGTTTCTATCTTATTTCGTTTGTGAGCTATAAGGCTGATAAACAGACAGACCGACACACACACAGATAGAAGATAAAAAGATAGGTAGACAGACAGATATTGTAACGACAGTATAGTGTCCCATTTTACTTTTGAATGTAGACCTAATAAAAAGGCTGAGAATCGCTAGTATTTTATATTTTCTATCTCAAAAAATTGTAACTTTTCCATTCTAAAACATAAGAAACTAAGAAGAATTTTTTTAAATAATTTGAAATAAAATATATATTAAAATAAATAAATAAATAAATATTAGGCATGGCTTGGGATCGAACCAGAATGAGTCTCTGAATAAATAAATTAAAAATTAATCTGTATTTAATTACTCTAGTAATGCTCACTTAACCCACTGAGCTATCAAGCTCTCATGAGACGCCGCTCCGAAAATAGGCCTATTTCAATGATCTCTTTGCTTTGGATGTTAAATAATAAAAAATAATTTTATTATTAATTTATAATATTTAATTTTTTAATTAATTACAATCATTTAATTAAGACAGATTAAAGTCTCCAATATGGTGATTTCATTAAATTATCGTAAAATTATAATAAAATCCATCTAAACAACATCGGTTTTAAATTAATTTCTAAGCAAAGAAGCCTTTATTATGAATTCGGTTTTATTTAAAATATGACAAAAATTTTATTGTATCCTCCAAAATTTGGAATTTCTTTGAAACTCTCTAAAAAATTTGGTTGTAGGATGAAAAGTTCAGACTACCCCTGAATCTACACCTACCCATGAGTTTAATATATATAGAAGCAACTCTCTCTTACCCTTAGGAATAAAAATATTCAAGGAGAGGCTCAACCAAGAGGAAAACAGCCGGTTTTGCTACATCCAGATCGAGCGGGACGTGAATATGTTTATAGGCTTCTTCGCAACCTATAAACATATAATACAATATTCTTATATTCAGGTGTCCTTAAAATTCTTCTTTCCATTTACTGGAAGCATATACTTGCTTCCGTAACTGGGAAGTTTTTTTACAGAGTGAGCTTGTTAGCCTCACGTCCAACCCATTTTAGTCGCCTTTTACGATAAACAGAGGATACTATGGACCCCCGGCCCATAGGGGTCAAGATTTCACTATTTTAAGAAATTTCCGTAGAAAATTGAATTTTTTCCCTGGGCAAATTAGAAGAAATTTCTAATTTGATTTTTATGTTTCCGTTTAATTTAGTTTAAACTAAGTTTTTGCAGGTAACAAACAGCCTGCCAGACGTACAACTTCTATTTATGAATAATTTATGGTATATTTGTACTTCCTAGCTAAACTTCCCATTAAGTTACGAACATGAAAATTATATATGTTCTTATAAAAAGTAATTTAAAAAAAACCGACTTAAAAAAAATAAACACAAGAATTAAAATTATATCAACTAAGTATTTTTTTTCAAAATAAAATGTTTTTTAACGTCTTATCTGCTCCGATATATTTGACCCTGACTGTACAACCTCATGACATTTTCTTTGCCTCATGTCGCGATGAATGTAAGCGCATTGCAATTTATTTATTTATTTATTTATAATAGTACGCTTTTCTGCAATTTGCATTTATCATAGATTTTCAGGTGCAATTAACATGTTGTGAAGATACATAATTATTTATTTTGATTAATAAAGTAATTTATATTTTGATAAAAAATTGTCTAATTCAATTAAATAATTGTCTAGAATGTGATTTTAAGCAGCTAAAAAAAATCACCAAAGAAATTTAATTTATCAGAGAATTTATTGTTATTAACTAAATTTCGGGAACATCATTTTGATTACAATCAGTTAGAAATCTTGTCATAAAACACACCCTTACTGTAAGCCGTTGAGGAGTTCCATTGTCAACTTTAAGTTCCAGTACCACGTTTACTTCACCACAACGATATCACTGTAACTCTTATATCCCGATATTCTAAGAGATTTGCCAGAGTATCGTTTATTTGCTCATAAGAATTGAAGAATTCCGTTATTTTGTCATTTATAATATCATCAGAACTTGACCAAATTAATATGGGACCACCCAGAAGACACCCCTTTTCTAATAAAAAAACAATCATCGAAATCGGTCCTGGTGGTAAAGAATTATCACTGAACATACATAAAAAACAAAAAAGATCTTGAAGAATTGAGAACCTCGTCCTTTTTTTGAAGTCGGTTAATTATTCCGTTGTTGTACGGGTGTGAAACCTGGACAATTAGAAAAGCGGAGAGAAAGAGTTAGAGGCTTTCGAAATGTGGTGCTACAGAAGAATGATGAATATCAAATGGATGGATTAAAATTAAAAATGAAGAAGTTCTTGGAAGAATCGGAGAAAAAGAACCTTGTGGAAGAGTCTGAAGAAGAGAAGAGGTCAGATGATGGGGCACCCACTGAGACATGGGGGACTGCTTAGGGATATCTTGGAGGGGAGGTGGGAAAGAAAAGGGGAGGGGAAGACCCAGATTAGAATATTTCAACCAAATAATTGGGGATATGGGAAGCCTAGACATTTAGAGAGGTCAAACAGCTGGCGGGGGACAGAGTCGAGTGGAGACGGATTGTTGCATCAAACCAGTCTTAGGACTGTATACTCGATGATGATGAGTGAGAAAATGTTTCCAATACAATTTCGGTTCAATCTAAAAACAGACAAAGCATCCAGGCCAAATAAAATCTATCAATATTAATTGGAACTCCCTTAATTAAACCAGTTAAAGATCTATAAACGTAATAAAGGAAATTGGCTTGACAGATGGATGAGATAGTTAAACTCGAATTGAGGCAGTTGGTGCAAGGTGTTGTCCCAGTTTGCAATGGAGGATTTATAAGTTCTTCTCACCTTAATGGCTTTTCCGTCGAGAGTTTGGGATCGAGACCCGGCTCCGCTGTTGCCATTAAGGGCGCCGGCTTGAAGAGACTCGCCGATGGTCGACCGTTTTACAAACGAGAGGAACAGGTGACTGCATAATTCTTCCGGGGTGTCTACTTCGAGGTAGGTGTCCATGAAGAGACGGAACCCTTCATAATCGATGTCCTGTAAAGAAAAGAAAAAAAGAAATCGGGTTAGTTTTACGGACAAAGACATTTCATTAAGTAATAAAACTAGTATAAAAATCTAATTGAATAGATAAAGTTTGCCGAAAGTAACTGCTATATAACAACGGTGGACAAGTGCGGCTCCCATTAAAATTTTATTTCTATTTTTGTAATGTAATATATCAAAGAATAAAAGTTAGATGAAAATAAAGAAAAATTGAAAGCATTACAAGCGAATTTCAAATATAGATTTGAAGAGTTTGAAGAGTCTGAAATCATTTGCATTTTTTGGGAACCCATTTATTTGTGACATTGTTGAAGGTTGATTTTCAATTTCTGAAATAATACTTAAGGTAGTTCTTTCCCAAATGCAAAAATTCAAGAAGTCTTCAAAACTTGGAATATAAGTCATTAAAAGCATAATATACACACTGTTAAAATTTGAAGACGATTTACCACACCAAACATGAAATAATTGCAATTAAAAATGAAATTTTTTACATATGGTAGATTAAGAAAGGGTGGGAAAATGATCATTATTTTATTTTTTTTCATTGAAGGTCTTTCACCATCTTGATGAAAAACTAATAGCATATTTGGGTGATTATTTTTATTGGAGGGGATATAATATCAATGGTTTGGAAACGATCCGTTCATAAAGAGAATATAGTAGTGAAAAAGTACAGTCACGTTAAAAAAACATAACCTAAAATTTTAGCACCGTTCATAATAATAGAGTGGTTACGAGGCTAAAACTTTTTGTGTGGATTGTCGCGAAAGAACCTCCTTAAGTGAAAAAGCAGCTTGTGAATTGGAGTTATTAGAGATGAAAGAGGATCAGACATCCCAAATGCTGCACAGAGCTTCTTCTATGATTGAATTTTGGAAACTCGTGCCTTAATCAAAATATCCAAACTTAAGAAAGCTGCTTGTCGATTATTTTCAATTTTTTGGTATACAACATATTGCTGTGAATCTTTGTACTCCACAATCAAGTTCATTATGTCAAAACATCGTTCACAACTGACCAATCAACATCTTACAGAATTTCTACAGGACAGCTTTAACTAATTTTACGCCATGGCCATGGTCTTTTATACGCTAGACTGATTAAAAAGAAACAAGCGACGCCTGCAGATTGGTAGGATATGCATTCCGAATAGAGCGCTCTGGGTGGCGGGCTGCATCCGCAGGAGTATACAAATCTTCATATTTGAAAACGAGCTTCGAGGGAGTGCCTTAGGCTGGTGCCCTGGCGGGCGGCGTCTCGGTCCAAAAATGTTATTCCTCTTAAAAAAACTCCAAATATATACCTGTAAACTCCCGAAAATACATACTCTCTTAAAAGTTTCGCCTCATTTTCGTCCTGACACAGCTACAGAAATGAGAATCTAGATATAAATCTGGGAGTATTTCTTATTTCTATAATCTACAGCATTGTGATATTTTTGTGTGGAAATATGTAGATTTATTTAAATAAGTGGGATCGTGTGAGGAGGAGAATTATATTATATCATTTTTTTTAAATTTGGGATCGATAATCGATATAAGGCTCCAAATATTTAAAAGAGATCAGGTGTTGTTTGTATGACAGGCTGCTCCAGTATTGCCATGAGAAACTCGGGCGTGCGCTCTTTCTGTGCGCAAAGAAAAGCAAATTGAATATTTAATTTTTGAGTGGTGAGGGGGCGGGGAGGAGGAATAATTATCAATATATTTAATGTTTCTTAATTTAAAATCAATTGGAGTGTTTCATTTCAAAATTCGAGTCCAAATTACGATTATATTTCAAATTTGCCGCAAATATACCGACAGCGCTCCCTGTCGGCAGCATTACGTCAGCGTTGTTACCAATTAATCTGGACTAAATCTATATAGTATAAATGAAATTAAATTTTTTTTATATTTATTACTTTTTATTAATATGTTAATCTATTTTTATTATATTTAAATTTTATTACTACAATTTTGAATTTGTGTATCGACGTGTGGCTCTTTATACTAATACAAAAAGCCGGATTTGCGGCTCTTTCTGGTCTCATGCTATGTAACAACAAAATGATTTTTTTATATCCAGCTAAAAAATATTTTGAATCCATGAGAAATAACAGATAAAATATTTACAAAATTAAAATATATTGACGATGAAAAGTTATTTAACTTGAAACTATGGTCATGCAAAACAGATAAATAAGTACATATGCAACTTATAAATATTTGGTATGCTATATATACGCATGTGTTTAAGTGCGTCAAACAAAGGAGAATCTCGTCGATTTCTCTTTAGAAAACCAACCGAAAGACAAATCAAAGTAATAAATTGCCCGAGAATAGACTATCTTTCAATGCATCATTAAGGTATGTTGTTTCACCATATGGGTTTTCTTTAGGGATTTTTTGAAATTAAGACATATTATTATTTAAAATACGTCTCTGCATCGACTGGTGGCAAAAAGAAATAGAAGTTTATGAACAATATAGTTCCGGAGATATGTAAATTCCAAAAAATAGAGTTTTTCAGACTCTATACACATTGCACTATGCGGGACATCGGAAAGCTTACATGCCTGTATTCCAATTATAATAAAAAGAAACTCTTCTTACGAGTGCTATAAAAAGCTAGACCAACATTAAACAATAACGAATACATTTTTAAGAAAGTTTAACATTCATGCGTGCATACACAGTTTTCTGAGATAATAATGAATAAATAATGAAACAATTTTAAAAAACGAGCTTGAAACAACGCATTTATTTAACCTAAAAATTGGGTTAACTCTAGTACTTTTTTTAGGTTTTTCCTTCAGCCATTGTCCTTCTTCTCTCCACAGTAATTGTTCAAAAACTTTCTTCATTTGTAACTAAAATATATACAAGCTCGGACAGTGTTGCCAGATTTGTCCAAACGAGCACCGGATTGTCTAATAGTGGGTACATAAACATCGAAAAGTTTTGGGCTTATGAATTATGAATCCTTATTGTCTCGTTCTATATACTCTAGCATTTAACTTTTTGCTAGTATTTTCAGCGAAACAACTACTTTAAGATAAGGAATGTGTTTGTTTCTTTTGCCTGTTTACTAACATTTTATTATCTATCTTAAATGTGAATTTTTTCAAATTCAATTAATTTTGAAGTTTTTGCATTTTTTTTGACATGCAATAAATGATCATAAGTTAAAAATTTTTCATAAAATTTTTAATAGGGTTTTAATCACAATAAATATTAATCGGTTCGTTCAAATATTGGTAAAAAATTTTAGGGTGAGTTTGTCAAAATTTTTTAAAAAAGGTCAGAATTAACTAGTTAGTGCACAGTGTTCTGTTTTATTACGAAAAAATAAAGTCCTGAAAAAATATTTTTTACATGCCACAGATGTGATATCTATACTATAAAAACACTATATATAAAAACACTCGTGTATTTGAATGGAATGTTGAAAATTTCAAAGAAATCGGTGAAGAACTTTCGGAGATCCTTCAACGTAACACTTTTACAGTACATTTTTATTTATTTAGATTTACTTCTTTTTACACTAATGCGAACTATTGCGTTAAAGTGAATTTTTCCAAATTCAATTAATTTTGAAGTTTTGGCTTATTTCACAAGTTTATTTTTTAAAGAAATTTTAATAATAATATTTTTTTTCTTTTTTGGAAATATAAGCAAAATATCTTTTTCGCTAGCTTTTCAAAAGCAAGAAGGCTTTGCTTCAACACCTGATTTTCTGAGCAAGCAACAGCTTGGTAAAGACGGACTTTTCCAATAAACTCAATACCCTCTTGTGTGTAAGTCTGTCTGTCGTCTTGATCATAAAACGAGACATGAGAATGGAGTGGTTACAATTTTGAGAGCAAACTTTTAACTTGATCGAATTTAAACCGCCCTATCCAAACAATAAAATACATCTCGTTTATTTGATAGCAGATCAAAATGAACTCGAAGAGAGTCTGGACGGTTCGTTTTGTTTAAGGAAACGGCAGTGGATGGAGCAGCCATGATACAGAGATGTTTTCAATTTCCGCTGGCAACTTGTCGTTCGTATCGCAAGAAGAAAACTTTCTCGGAAACAGAGAGGTTAAATCAGAAATAGTCGCAATAGAATGATTTCGTTTAGCTTCAGATAAAGAACTGACCAAATTGACTTGTTCTTTCTTATCAATCTTCTTTCAATCATTTAATCCTTTATCGTTTTGTCTTCCTTCTTTTTTTTTTATTATGTTTCAAATTATATTCTTCTCAATTTATTATATAAGCGTCAAAATAATTGATTGAGAGAAAAATAACAAAAATACGACATATTGTTTTTCTTGGAATACCTATAATGAATATTTTTCAATTTCATTTTGACAGATTAGGGATCATTGTTTCGTACACCCTTCTCAAAATACCGAGAATTAACTAAAAATTGTATTAAATAAATTGACACCTTCTGATGTTGCCATCCACTTGGCTTTGCCATACACTTCTGGTTGAGTTTGGTCCAAGAGCCTAGATTTTAATTTTTTGACCCTACTACCCCCCCCCCTCTTTGGGCGGTTAGTTTTTGCATTTTTAGTCTTCTGGTAGCCCACTGATTATGTTTAAAAAATTTGGTTGAGTTTGGTCCAAGGGCCTAGATTTTCATTTTTAGACCCCCCCCATTTTGGGCGGTTTGCTTTTGCATTTTTAGTGTTCTGGATGGCCTAGATTTTTATTTTTTGACCCCCTCCTAATTTTGACGCCAGAAAAAAAATATTTTCGTTTTCATAGATACATTTTATTGTATATTTCATTTTCTTGTATTTTTAGTTTGAAAATATTATAATTTTAAATTTTAACCCGCCCTAGCCCCCCTTAATTTTGGGTCGATATGCACCAAAATCTTATCACCTCTTAATCTCAATGCACCAAAACTACCTGTGAAATTTGGTTAGGATATTTCCACTAGTTTTTGAGCTAGCTCGTCCACAAAATTTGGTAACGCACGTACTAATTAACAGACTAACTAACAGACATTTTGACAAAACAGTTATTATCTCGAAAAATATAATTTTTTCGATGTTCACTTAGCTTTTTTGTAGACCGAAATGCCATGGTTTCTCCCAATTTTTTTAATCAAAATAGTTTCAGCCGTTTTTGAGATATTTCGAAAAAAAGAAGAAAAAAACAACTTTTTTCATGCACGATTACAATATTTGACCATACCCAGTATGGTAAAGTAAAAAAGTTATTGTTGCTGAAAGAAGCAGAGTGCTTGATTTTCTCAATGAAAAGGAGACTAGTCGATGAGTGGTTAGGAGTTTGGTTGGAGATCTTATAGTAGGAAGAAAAGAAGATGAAATACTTGGCTCTCTGGATGCTTTTGAAAATAGTTAATAAATATTGTGTACTTACTGTCTATGATAAAATTATGTATTGGGAAACTGAGAATTCTCATACGCTATCTGGCGGCCTAAATTGAAACTAGCCACTGTAGGCTAAAAATAAGCCACGTCCTTACCAAGTATCCAATCAGAAACTGAGAATTCCTATACGCTCTACCTGGTGATCTAAATTGAAACTAGCCACTATGGGCCAAAAAATTAACCCACACCCCTACTAAGGTTCTCAATAGCCTGAAGACGAAAATATATTAAAGACAACAGAAGGATTCAATAAATAATAATAATAATAATAAAGATAAAAGTAAATAAATATTTTATGAAATATTAATTTACTATGAGTTAGGTTTTCTAGGTCACTTGTTTCACGTTAAAAATTAAAAAATAAAAGGGGTAATTTTTTCAATAAACATAGATATTTCGGGCTATCAACCCATCTTCAGGAAGTACAGAAAATAACTAATTCAACTTTTTGAATGCTAGAGTATATATATATTTTCTGTACTTCCTGAAGATGGGTTGATAGCCCGAAATATATATATTTAAAAAATTTACCTCTATTATTTTTTAATTTTTAACATAAAACAAGTGACCTAGAAAACCTAACTCATAGTAAATTAATATTTCATAAAACATTTATTTATTTTTATCTTTATTAAAGATGTTTCTCATTGCACCAACACCACAATCTCTATTAATTATAAATAATAATAATAATAAAATTAAGAAAATGTCCTCTAAAAGTTGAATGATTTTTAAAGAAGTAAATATATTGAAAGAATCTCGGTTTTAATAGATTCTGTGTAATATCAGAATAAGAATTAAGAGTATCTAATAATTATTTCTATGGAAATAAAATCCCTTTATTATAAATTTTCGAAAATAATGTTAAATACGTTACTCACGTAACCAACTCACTTTGACTCTCTAGCTCCGCCGAATAACACGTTTCTGCCCTTTCCTGTACTACAGATACTATCACGGTGTCAGTCGAGCTGAAATCAATTATCCTCTCTAATGCCTCTTTACGAGAAACACGCGGTTTCTGACGCTCAGCACCCCTTTGCTGTCAAATTGGATAAAAGTCGAACAAGCGCTTTCGCCAACTCTTTTATCCCTATGGCCTCCAGAGACTGGAACTCGCTCCCTGCCACCATCTTTCCCACGACTTATAAACTCTCAGCTATTTAAGACCCGTATCCACAGATACACTTGGACCCCCGCCCAACCCACAAAATTCTTTCTTCTTCTTTCACGATAGGAGGGGCCAACCCAGGCCTTTAGGGGTTGCACCTTTTTGGTGTAACTCTTTCTCTCATCATTATCATTAAAAAAATATAATAAACATGAATTTCTGAACTTCTTAGACGTGATTTAAAATAAAATGATAATATTTTATAAAAATTTCCATGTCAATAAATTATATTGATAAAATAATTGAATAAAAGTTGGAAAAAATTTTGTTTCTGGAAATAATAAAATGTTCTGATTTATTAAAATAGAATGGCTACTTTCCAATCGAGTTTATTTTTGACCTTAGCTAATGTATGTATTTAGTACCTACTCAATTATTTTGACTATTTTTTTTTACGTCTGATTAGATACAGAGGAGTTTATTTAGCCGTCCAACTATCTATTTTTATGTTGTATATAAAATGAAATTTTATCTTTTGGTGAAATCGTAAAATTTCGCAATAAGAGGATCATTGTGACCTAATTTTTTAAAGGGATTTTTTTAATGAAATATTGTTTCATTTATATTGATGTATTTAATAAAATCTCTTGAAAAATGTTGTTTAAAAAAAAAGAAGGGTAATTATTTTAAGTGTTTTTAAAATATAATTTCTTATGCGATCCATTAGCCCAACATGGTGAATGCTCATTATTATTATTCATAGTAAATTTACATTGAATAATTAATTAGCAAGAAGTGAAAATGCCAGGCAAAAATCTTCGAATTTCCATTGAATGGGGTTCGGGACAGCAGCTCTATCTGGTTGATCTACGAAAAAATCTTTTGTATTTCTCCAGAGTGACAACTTCTGCCTACTAAATTTTTTAATGAAAAAAAATTGTTAATAATGAGGTTACCCTACTACTACTAGAGTAATTTTCGAATACAAATCTTTGTTTTGATAATATTAATAAAAAAGAATATTGATATACATTTTTTCTCATTATAAAAACATTTATTTAACCCAAAAAACGATTTCAAGAAATAGATTTGGAATTCTACACTAGTGCTTTGTTATATTCTGTTGGCTGCAAATAACTTTTATTTTTTACATTCATGAATAACTAATTAACTAGACTGTCAAATCTATTGAAAAATGTATCATTCGATTCATAAAAGTTGAATTATTGATCTCGTATAAATTTGTTGAAAATGGTATAATTTATATAGAAGTTATAGCCCTTTTAAAACCTCGGTCCATTTACTTCCATGTTAAAATGACAATTTTCAATAATTTATTTCTAGGTAATGGGACAGGCGATCAACTTTGGAAATAAATATTTAATACATCAATGATCCGATGGTAAAAATTTGAGAATTATCTTATAAAAATGATAAACAGTCCCAAATCCCCTTAAACGAAGGTATGTTTCATTTTATCGTTTTTAATGAATCAAACAATTTATAAATCCTTAAAGACATATATGGCTATTCCAGCATAGACTAATCAAACTATTTATTTAACTGCTATATATTTTTTTTAATTAAATCATATTTTTTCATCTATATTAATAATTATATTATATATAGGTATGTAAATGATATACAATTTTATTTTTCCGTCAAATCGAAGAAATTTAAAATATAGGGGCTCTTTTAGATTTGCAGTGTTGATCAAAAGCTCTGTGATTCTTAATATTTTTATGAATTTGTAAATTTTTATCTTTTTTTGATATATTTTTATTTTTTATCGCTTTGAACAAAAACATTTCATGAAGAATCCTAATTTTATTTTTTGTTCAAAATTGTAGAAATCGAGCAGACATGGAAAGGGGATTTTATGAATCTCATTTTTTTACTTTATCCAATGCGAAGCATTTTGCGTTAGAAGACATTATTTTTTGAGATATTTTAATGAGATTATATTTTTTCATCTATATTAATAATATTTATTATTAAAAAAGATTAGTTTCCTGAATAAGTGAGTTTTATTTTTCTGTCAAATTTGAGGAATTTGCAGAAATAATGAATTTTCAATTTTGATTTTTTTTTTTAATTGTAGGTACTATTCCAGTATATCTAAGTATTTATTATACTGGCTTTAAAATAATTTTATTTATTACAAAACTATGGTTTCAAAAAATGGAACAAATATTTATGTGATAACTAAAAAGAACAGGATTTTGTTTGACATTTTATCTTAAAACAAAAAGAGAATACGAGATATAAAAAAAGTTTACAAGTCATTATCGAACTACTTGTGGATTCAAAAAGTTTTCTTTCCCTCGACACTAAATGCTAATACTTTTTCAAATAAAATGCTCTTGACTCTAGAGATTTCAAAATACGAAATGAATATCAATTAATAATGTATTAAGAAAATTTACAATACTTCAACACTTATTAAAATTAGATAGTATATTCTTCATTTTATTATTATCAAACATATTTGTGTAGTAGTCTAAAAAATTAAATAAAGACAAATCTAATATATTTTTTCAGTAAAAAAAAATCGAGGAAAATTCGATACTTTGGTGATTAGATAATTTTTCCTTTATTTTACCTCTGCAAAGATGTTGCAAATTAGTATAAACTTTTGTGATAAATTTCAATTTATTAGCGAGAACAGCTTAATATATACTCGTAAATATGTAATTCTAAATTATTAAATTAAAATTAGTTTTTGTTTTTTACTTTTGAAATTTCTCTCTACTGTGAAAGTGAGTTGAAAAAGTGTTTGTAAAAAGAACATGTGTTCTCTCTGCTTTTTTGGTTTAACACGTGGCTTATAAAATAAATAAATAAATATAAATAGGGTGTAAATTTAATTATGAACACTACTTCAAATGTGCATTCATTTCATCAAAATTAAGAAAAATGTATATATAAACATATGGTAGCATTTTTATGTTACATCATGTTTGTGTTGAAATTTAAGTTGATTTAAAATTTGAAGTATATCAAGTAAATAAATAAATAATAAGCAGGAAAAAAAAATTATATTATTATTTAGTTCCTAGATTAATAATACTTGAAAAATTATTGAAATTCATTAAGGATGTTCCCTAATATATCTCAGATGAATTTCGCTCTTTCCCCTACTCTGACATGCCCAGAAAGGCAAAAATATTTTCACTGCGTCGTTTCTCGGATCTGACAACATTGCATTCTTACCGACGCTAAAAGACAAAGAATTAAAAAAAAACACTTCATGAAACAGCTCAATGCGAAATTCCAATGAGAAAAGTATAGTTAAGTTGAGAAAATTAGCTAAAAATCTGAAATGCATCAGCTGCAGAAGTTTTTTAGATATGGAAAAATTGAGTGATTTTAGTGCGACGTTGCCAAGTCGGCATCTCTCACTTGCCATGCCATGAGAGAAAAAATGAAAACCATCAAAAGTACCTAACTTTTAACATTTTTCATACAAAACGAATACCGCCTGATACAATTATTTTAACAGAAAAATATTTGTTATACCTTCAGTTAATAATTCTCAGTTTTTCAAAATAATTTCAAGAAAATTACGATTGTTATTTAATGAAACAGTCGCTTTAACATCAATCGGGATAGGGTTCGCATGTTAAATATGCAAATTTCAATGGTCAATATTTACAAATTTAGTGCTTCAAGAACTATTGAAAATAATTTTTACGTATATAGGACACTTATAAATACGTGTATTCAAAGTTTTAAAAGGATTGCAAGTAAATCGATTTATTAGGGAACGTCCTTAATGACAAAGATGAAGTTAGTATATTGATGCTGTGAACTGTTATCAGATTGCAACAAGGCTCTATTTATTTATTTATCGAATCAAAGTCTACTTGGAAAATGTCGAAAATTTAATAACATAATAAATCATAGTACCTTAAGTTTAAATACATTCATGAGTGTAACATGAAAACAGTTGTTTTGCTGATATATACCATATATATAAATAATACAGTTTTTTTGATGATTGGATTCATTCTGAAGAAGCGGCGGACATTTATTTAACACTCTGTATATTTATTAGGCTTTGCTGGCTCAGTTGATCCAGAGGGATACATTTTTGGAAACACGTATCTACCGAATAGTAAGATTGACAGTAAAATTAATTTCAATTGATTGTGTCAACTAAAAAATAATTATCATTCATAAAAGCGTTAAAATTTAATTCACTAATAAGTGAGCGAGTGCTTAGAATTATAATTCTAAAAAGTTTGCAAAAACAATTGCTGTTTCGATTTGTATTTTTAGATATGCATAATATAATTATACTCCCTCTTCACATGAAATAAACTCCATATGATGGATTAAACATTTAACATTTTTGTTTATTTTTAAATTTAGTGTGTACCCTCAGCTTTTACTTATCAACTGCCTTTTAAATTTCTAAAACTAACGTAAATAGCGCTCCGTCCTATATTTAAATATGATTTGTATGGATTAAAAACATATACTAATGCATAAACACACTGATTTGAAAAAAATCGTCAGATTCATTTCATAATCATTTCTCATCAGGTTCTTGTCAGTTTGAAAAGAAAATTTTTTAACGATAAAGATATATATGACACTCGATAAACACATGGATTAAAAAACCATTAGAGCCTTTTTTGGGAAAATTACAAAAATATCAATAAAACCCTGAAGCAAATGGTGGCGAATTTAAACGAAAAGCTTGCTCGCATAGTGGTATGAATGCATGAAGGGGCTGTTGATTTGTATATTGAAAAAGGCATATATTTACGAATAAATATGTGTGTGCATCTGATTTATAATTCATCTTCCCTCATGTCCAGGCGTCTACACGAATAATATTAATTGCACCTTAGATATACAAGCAGTAACTAGAATAGGCATGAGTAGTCTGGCTAATAGGCTAGAACACACATGAATAGATTTAGGAATAGTAGTTAAATTAACAATTTAGCTTAAACATTGGTTGCTATGGAACCGACCACACGGACAACGTGCATTAGGTGCGGTTAAGAGGTTCCCGTATGTTTGAATGAATGTGTGTGTGAATATTTGCATCAGGGTGAAGAGCCTTTGGCTTCTAGGCCGCATGTAGTATAGACTATTGTGTGTGTGTGGGTAGTAGAATAGTTCTTATTTTAGAAGTATGTGGAAATCAACGGGACAACTCTAAAACTTGTTCATATAGATGAAAAACTAATAAATGTAGATTTTGAGCCTTATCGAAAATCGCGTAACCGTGCCCTAGCCTTCTAAAGTTTGGAAAATCGGTTTATTCCCTATTTTTAATTTTGGTGCACCCTAATATTTTACGGTTGGATTCGTATTAACGTCCTCTATCGATATAATATATAATTTGGCCATTTGATATTAGGGTGGACCAAAATGAAAAAAACTTACTTTTTCAAAATTTAGAGGGCTAGGGCCCGGTTACACGATGTTCGATATTGCTCAAAATTTACAGTTATTAGTTTTTTATTTATACGAACAAGTTTCCGGGTTGCCCCGTTGATTTTTGAATAATTTGAAATTCCACATATACGCTAAAACTACTCTAGAGGGTAGGCATAATGGGTAATGTCTAAGTTAAGTTTCAAATTTCGTTGATCTTTGACTTTTTGTTGCTGAATTGAGGGTTCAAGCACACATAAACAAGCCGATTAAAGAATTTTCGGGCAATTTTTGGGTTCTAGGGACTCGTAAACTAATTTCCAGCATAATGGCTCATGTCTAGCTTAAGTTTCGGTGATCTGTGATTTACCGTCGTTCTATTCAGCGTGTACAAACACAGATACACAAAGCTATCACATGATTTTTGGGCGATTTTCGAGCTCTAGGGACTAGTAAACTGATTTACATTATTTTCGAATTCTATTTCTAGCTATTAAAGCAAACATTTACTCTCACCTGACAATTAAAATGTTTAAGTAATTATTATAAATGAAAAACTATACATTTGGCCCAGATTGCTATTATCGGGGCCGGAATCCTACAAAGTACGCGGCCGCAGAAGGAGCCAAACTATTGTCCATTAGTCTATTATATATTATATAATTATATTATATATATTATATTATATTATATTATCTATTATACTACACGTTTATTATCATTGAGGTGGGAGACTCCAAAATATTATTCGTTTACAGTTAAAAAACGGCCCTGGCTATTATTGGCACTCGGGTTCGATTGCCGACAACTTTTCTGACATACAATTAAAAATAATCCATTCCATCTTGGATCTAATACATGAAACTTTCTTGTGATTTTCTAACATAGGCTTTGAGATAGATGATCATGAGACAGTAATAAAATATTTGCAGTTAAATAAATATAATATAAATATATTTATATAAACAGAATAAAAATATGTATTATATATAAAGCGGTTTGTTCTACAGCATGCGCCGTTTTCCGCATCCAACACGCCAATTCTCTCTATCCAGGATGTCTTGCTCTTGTAGTTGCCTACTGGTCATTGCCTCATCTACTCCCTGCTTCCACGTTCGTCTCGGTCTTCCTCTTCTCCTCCGTCTTTCCGTGGGCATCCAGTCCATATTTTATGAGGCCACCTATTTTCCGGCATTCTTTTGAGGTGTCCGTACCATATTAATCTTCCTTTCTATTCTATCTATTAGTGTCGTTTTCCATCTTCATTCTGTCCCTTGATAGTTGTATTTGGGATATGTCCTAATCTCGACACTCTGCAACTCCTTCTCATCGCATCCATTTTGAGCGCTTGTAATTTTTTTTTCGTTTTTTCTATTCAAAAAAATATGTAAGGTAGAAAAATAAAGATCACTTTTTACTAAAACATTTTCAAGCGTTTTTTTTAAGAGCATGTGAGGAAATAGATTTACGAACGACCAAAGAAAAAAGGTCAACAGATTCTCTCCTCGATCTTTTCACTTGAATGCAGCCCTTGGGAGATGAAAAGTGTGGATGTTCCTGTTCTAATCTAACACTATTTCTAAATTTTTAATCCAGTTTGATCTAAGAATAGTCTTTTATTTAAAAGTCTATGAAAATTAAAGTTAAACTCAAAAATGTTATAGAATTGGATTTTGACAAAATGTACTTTTTTTATATTATTTTAATTTTTTCTTTTAATATCAATAAAATTTCTTTAGGTTATAAAAATTAATGGGAGTTAGTGTAACATTATTTTTATCTGTGTAACCCTGTGTAATCCCGCCACTTTCACCTTAGGTTTAAGCTCTGAAATAGGAAAAAAGGCTATAAGAAACCCCGAAGCGTCAACAGAAAGATAACCAAGTCCGTTTTAACCCTAATTTGGAAGCTCACTTGAACGGCACAGACACCCCCCGCTTCCAAATTTATTTAACATCTATTCAAGGCAAGTTAGAAAACACAAGACCAATTTCATCTCTTGAGATGTGAGGGTTCTAAACCACGCAGAACTGCACGATCTTGAGGTGAATTGGTCTAAGATCGTGTTCAATTCAATGTAAAATTTTTAATCATAATCAACACATGAATTTATTTTTCATTTTTTGAGAACATGTAAACCGAGGGGTAAACCGCGATTTGAATTAGGTGTACATGACTTTGGAATTATGTGGAATTATTTTGGAATTCATTAGATAATGCCCCTTCATCTATTGTCTTCAACTTGGAAATGAAAGTGGAAGTAGGTGTACACGATATTAGGTCGCGATTCACCCTCGATATAAACTATAATATTAATTTTAAAATTTTTATATTTTGAAGATAATTTAATAAATGCACCAAAACGTAAATATGTATTAATTAAAAATGAAAATAATAGACTTAAAATAAAATTTATTATTGGAAAAAATTCAGTCGTTTTTTGTTTCAGACATTTTTCTTCCATTTGTCGCTACCTCGAAATACATACTTTAATTATACTTTTAAAGATATTTTTCCCATGTTGGTGGAAAAATCAGGAGTGTGAAAGACAGACCTTTCACGTCACACCATTTATTCTGACTTCGGCAATAACACTTACACTTTTCAATATGTTTCAAAACGTAAAAATACGTATTCAATATTTGTAATTAAACTATGGATTAGTATAAAATCATTTTAAGATTAAATTTTTACATTCACTCTATAGCTTTCATATATTAATATTATACAATTAAGAAAATATCATATTATCATATTAAAACAAATATTAAGTTTATTGAAATTAAAATCTTTCTTATTATTATTATATTATCTTATCTTATTATATTAAACAAGCAAAGTTTTTATATATATCCGGTCGGGTTCTCGAAAACGGCTCTAACGATTTGGATGAAATTCACTGGTTAGGAGGGTTTTGTGTTGGACATTCGATCTGTCACGGTCTCATCTTCGGCTAAGTTGTTTTTGATGTGTTTTTTTGTTAATTCAGAAATAATTATTCACAGGTGGTTGTCTAGATAAAAATGTTTATTTACATTTTTATTCAATTTCTTAACAAATAATTGTTTTTTTTTAATTTATATGTACCCCGTCAATAAGATTATTACAATTATTATTATATATTAAAAATTGGCCAATTTAATTGATTTAAAAATCGAGTTTTAAATCCTCACAGTATGATCAATTCTTTGACAATTTAATTGATGAACCCAAAAAATTTTTATTTAATTAAAAAAATAATTATACCGTATTTATTTATATACACCAGAAAGGGCACATTACAATCTGCATCCACTGAAGGCTAGAAATGCAAAAACTGGATGCGTGGGCGCGGGCGGGGTAGATGTGGGGCCGCAGGAGGTTGGGGGCCGGGGGAGGTGGCCGGCTCTCGGGGATTAATATATAGCTGTTAACTGAAGCAAACATTTACCTAGCATCGCCTCGGTGGCCGGGTACTTTTTATTATATTAAACGAGCAATTCTTGCATATATATACATATATATATATATATATATATATATATATATATATATATATATATAGAATCGGTTTCTCGAAAACGGCTCTAACTATTTGGATGAAATTCACGGGTTAGGGGGTTTTTGTGTTGACAATTCGATCTGTCCTGGTCTCATCTTCGGCTAAGTTGTTTTTGGTGGGGTTTTTGTTAATTGAAATAATTATTCACAGGTGGTTGTCTCGATAAAAATGTATAATTACATTTTTATTCAATTTCCTTTTAATAAATAATTGGTTTTTTTAATTTTATATCCCACAATAAGATTATTACAATTATTATTATATATTAGAATTTGCCAATTTAATTAAATAAAGGTATTTTTCTATAAAATAATTTATTAGAATATCAATTTCATTCTCTTAAAAAAATCCGACAATTCGAAGGATCGTGCCACCTTCTTCAGGATTTAAAAAGGCCAACGAAAGAACCTAGGTGTATTTTAATATTATTTTTAATTGCAATTACGTTCAAAACTTTGTGGCCAATGATACGTCTTGATGATGCCCATAGCGGGTGTAAACGTTGATAAAAATATAAATTAAGTTTTATTTCAATTTTATTTTATTTTGGCTGCGATTAAAAATCGACCTTTTTACCTGAATTTAAAATTAAAAATAATATTAATATATCGCTTTTAACTGAATTATAAAATTACCGAGCATCGCTTCCAGGTACTATGATGTTAACTAAATAAAAATCTCTAGATTATTTTAAGGAAAATCTCCAGGTCTGTAAGAAACCAATTTTATACTATGAAGAAATACATTAAAGTCGTAGTTAAGATCTTTAAATGAAATACAACGCAGACATAAAAGTAAAAGCCAGTCAAATTCACTTCTGTTTGTCGAAATTGCCTTCTCTGTAATGTTAAAAAAATGCTTTAGGGTGGTCTACGGAAAATTTACAATTCAAAAGTAAATCAAATTAAAAGTGTTTACCAGGCGAACAAAGGAGAGTAATAAAAGGATAAAAATTAATTTGAAACTACTGAATGAATCCCATTCAACGGTCGAGAATACCAACTCATTTTTTGGCACTATACTACTACTAGTTGACAGTTATCCAAGATAGTTGTTGTTTATACATTTTTTTTTTGATACATAGCCAATTATATATTTTCAATAATAAATATTAACGGAAAAAACATTCCTAAATTCCAAAGCAACATGTCAATATGTATATGTTCATGAAAGTGTAATAAAATTAAATAAATTTTGGGAACGGATTTCCATTGAAGAATGCATTTTAGACCATTTTATCACTAACATTGAAACTAAAAGCTTTAAAAGTTTTTTTAACGATGAAAGAAGTACTAGTACTCTAAAACTATGCTACACTTATTGATACGGTATGTTTGCGGTATGATAGGAAAATTTGTAATGTTAACAGTATAATGCTGAAATTCAGTTTCCCAGGATGTCTGCCCCGTATTGCAGTGGTAAATAAAAAAATAGGCTATTCTCAAATTTTGTTCTCTTGGCTAATCGAATTAAATTCAAAACTAGGAACAGAGAGAGAATTATTGTAATTATTCCACAGATGAAGCACCTATAAATTTTGACAAATCCATCATCAAAGTAAGAGGTGACGTCTAAGATGTTTGTGGAATCTTGAAGGATCTAAAGAACTGATGATTGCCATCATCATAAAGTATATGGTACAGATCCAACACTTATTTAACACAATAACCCATCATATTTTACTCTATCCCGTACCATCTCTTCCACTTCTTTAAGGGCCAGTTGTATGTCGGTTGGTAAAGTCTTTGTAAAATTTGACAAAGGTTAAAACCTTAGAATCCACCTTGTGCCTGGCGGGATGGCCAATCAGATGAAAGTGCGTGCCAGTTGTATGTCGGTTGGTAAAGTCTTTGAAAAAGTTGACAAAGGGTAAAACCTTAGAATCCACCTTGTTCCTCTTTACCAACCGACATACAACTGGCTCATAAAGTCTCATATTCCATAACCTTCTAATTCCTCTAATCGAAGATTGAAACGTTCAGGAATAAGAAGAAGAAAGAATTCAGTCACTAGAAGTTATAGGGATATACTTGATGGCGAATGAACTGGTTCGGTACTTCTCAAATTTGATCGGAAAGATGTGTAAGGATTTGGCAAATTGCAAACTTTTGGGGAAATTAAGGATTTTATGTCAAAGGTGTCATGTGGCTGACAAATAGCTTTTTTTTACTTTGCTAGAATATATAGTTTCCTGTGTATGTGCGTGGCTCTATCTTAGCTCGTGACCCCATCATGTCCCCTCTGAATAAAAAGGTCAAACGAATGATGCTATTCCCACCTCTTGTCATTATATTAAAAACAAGTTTTGTTGGCTAGAGTACAATGAAATTTCTTTGTAATTAGTTTCAGTACCTTAATAGCTTTATTTGAATGAAAGCCTTTACTATTTCAATGACAAGCACTATGTTCAAGATCGATTTCCAAAATCGCGATTCATCAAGCGATTGTCATTCGCGATCTCGATCTCGTTCCCGTCTCTCTTTTGACACACTCTCAGGATCGATTCCTCGTCCCTTCCTCCGGACGCGTATCTATGACGTCACGACATTGACGTCATCAGCAGCGCGGCTCGGAGCATCCATGCTTTATAAATAGACAATGAACGAAAAGCTATCGAGCAAAACTCTCATTCATGGAGATCACCATCAACATCAAAGTGCCAAGATTGAAATTAGGAAACAAATTGAAATATTTATCTACTTTCAACAAGTTCGCACCTGAACGTTTATTTGTTTGATGATTTTATACTTTTTATTCCAAATAACAATTTTTAAAGATGGACCAATTTTATTGACATAAGAAGCTTTTATCAATAAAATAACATTTCTTTATCAATAATACTCTCGTATTACTAAATTAACGGAATAAAGTGAAAAAATTGGTAAGTTTTCTGCAAATTTTGGTGATTTGACAATATTTTATTTCTAAACGGCTTGAGATAGAAAGTTTAAACTTATTGAAAAGTGAAGCTTATCAAATTTTATCTTCTTACCTAGAGTTTTTCAATACTCCCCATACAACGAAATATTTTTTTTCTGATTTTCTTTTTAGATCGGGAATCGTGAATCAAGAAAATATCGAGGGGTGAACCGCGACCTAATATGCTGTACACCTACTTCCACTTGTACTTCCAAATATTTCCAAGTACTTCCAAATATTTCCACGTAATTCCAAATATTTCCAAATAATTCCAAATATTTCCAAATAATTCCAAATATTTCCAAGTACTTCCAAATATTTCCAAGTACTTCCAAATATTTCCAAGTACTTCCAAATATTTCCAAGTAATTCCAAATATTTCCAAGTAATTCCAAATATTTTCAAGGTCTTCCAAATTTTCCAAGTGCTCCCAAATATTTCCAAGTACTTCCAAATATTTCCAAGTACTTCTAAATATTTCCAAGTACTTCCAAAATACTTCCAAAATACTTCCAAAGAGGTGCACACCAACTTCCAATCGCGGAACACCCCTCGGAAAATATAATCACTTTCCGATTTCGGAAATATAATTATTTTGACAAAAGAAGGAACTTCCATTCTAATTCGGATAGGCAAACAGACAGAAAAAATAATTTAATTAAAGCAGAGAATGAGTATCTCTTTTTGAAAAAAAGATGGAATTTTTTTTTCAAAAATACAACTCGCGGTGACAACGGAATTATTTATGTAAAGAATTTAATTTAGTTAGCTACCTCTGATAATGCAATATAAAAATATTTCAACTAATATCAAAGAAATTAAGATCAGATAAATTAAATTCTTTTCGGAAAAAATAATGTTTGGAAATATTTTTTCATTAATATTTTTTCCAATAATCCAAAAAAACAAAAACTTAAGTGAATAAAATAATCATGTGCCGAGAAATAATATTTAATAAATTAAAGAAATGTAGGTACTTTGATGTATAATAAAAATTTTGGATATTAGTTTTGATAATACTAGAAGTTATTGAAAATCACACTTAACTAACAATTTAATTTATAATCAAATTAAAATAGAATTTTGTCAAAAGCACCAGATTTTTAAAATTTTTAAAGAAATTTATCTATAGTATATATATAAAAGCGAAATACCACTCACTCACTCAACACGATATCTTCAAAACTACTAGACCTACGGGCTTGAAACTTGGAAGAAAGGTACCTTATACAGCGTAGATGTCAGCTAAGAAGGAATTTTAAGAAAATCCACCTCTAAGGGGTTAAAATGGGGGTTAAATTAATAAAAAGTTCTTTGATTGGCAGATTCTTTTGCCAATTTTTGTTTACACAAATTCTTTCCTCACGACTGTTTTTGTTTACTCATATTCTTTTTATTTTATTTTTTAATGATGAAATTATATAAAAATTAAAAACCTGAAGAATAACCATTCTACAATGGATCTTTGATTTTTCGGTTATTATTGGTAACTATTGATGAAGACATTGAGGAATTAAGTCAAAAAATGAAAATTCTAGCACTTTGGATCAAACTCAATCAAATTTTGTAAGACTCATTATAAATAAATAAAATTTATAATTCCAGCAGAAGACACACTCTTTTATTGTCTCCTTCAATATATAAAAATTCTGCTACTCTCGGCAAAAAAACTTTCAATTTAATCTAATTGTGTATATCTACATATACTGTTGGCACCCAGAAGGCTAGAAATGCAAAAACTAACTACTACCAAAAATGGCGGAGGGGGGGGGGATGAAAATGCTTACCCTTTAGCCAAACTCAGATAAATTTTGAATATATAATCTGTAGACCATGGGGAGTGGTTTCAGAAAGCGGGGTCCAGAGGGAGTGGTTCAGAGGGTAGGGGTCCCAGGGGAGTTGGAGAGAGGGTCGTTGGGGTGGAGGGTCGTGGGTCCAGGGGGGTTGAGGAGAAGGTCGGTGGAGTCCAGGGGGCGGGGAGATGGGGGATCTAGGGGCAGGAGTGGTGCTCGAGGGAGGTTGGGGAGAGGGCGTGGGTCAAGGGGTGGGAGTCCTTGGCCAGCAAGAGGGCCACCAAAGGTCCGGAACGAGACGCTCCCCGCCAGGGGCTAGGTGTTGCCCGGAGCGAAGCGACTGGCGATAGCTAGTTATTTTATAAATTGAAATAATTAAATAAAAACTTAAATGTTGCTTGTCTATCTGTGAATGTAATGTGTACATTAGATGCCATAATTGTAGTGAAGCAAGGAGAAATTGGAATAAAATGGGGATCGTTTGTTAGAGTACTCTCTTAAGAACCCAGTCGTCTATTGCAGGGTAGACGCTACTCATATCTGATTGCTGATTACTAGCACGTAGTGTCAATACCTCACCCTTAACCTAGGTCTATTTATATTACCTAAATTCAGCCTATCAAATCTGTTTTCACCCTTAAAACTGCTTTGCTACATTTAATTTTGTATTTATTTATACAACTCCTTAAATAACTTCATATAAATAAATCTATCTACATAGACGTTCAGAATTCTAAGAAATAATGAAAATCACTGACAGGATACGTTCCCGGTGGCCTAGAGCAAGGCAACCGTGTGCTTAACGAGAGCTTGTATTTACAGCCAGCAACGCAATGTTCAACCTTAAGAATCAGATCAATTAAATTCAAGTAGAAGGGATTTTCGTACACTAAAAAAAATTTTTCTTTAAAATAAATATATTGATAGAGTTCATCATTTTTAATGAGCTCTTATTTATTCGAAAAATATTTTATTAATAATCAAGATATATCGAAATCATTCCAATTAAGGCCAAATTTTTATGTATTTGATCCAAATATATTATATATACTTGAGTGATCTTTTATTCTATTAGAAATCACTTAATATTAAATGAATGTCATGTTTACTTCTAGTAAAACCTCTTATTATATCTAAACGAATGTTTTTTTTATCATAAAACGACTTAGAGTTTTTTGCAAATAGTGATATCTTAATAATTAAGATATTTCTGAACAAAAATTTTGTTTAAACTATTAATTGTTTTTTTTTTAATTTTAAAACCCACTATTAGATTAGAAGAACTATAATATTAAAATCAGATTACCGTAAAAAATTGAAATTTAAGTTGAAATTTTGAAATGGATGGAATGGATTGAACCAATCGACTTGATTGGGGAATAATGGAATTGAAATAATTATCGGAAAAGAGTTTTTTTTTATCTAATTAGATTTTTCCTCTTATTAAAAACAAGGACTAAAGATGAATAAGGACACTCGATGGTGGAGAAGTAATCTCCGGAATCGAAGCAAAAATACAATGTATACATTAATTAATGTAAAATAATTGGTTTAATAATAAAAATTTAATTAATTAATTTGAAAAATTGAAATGACGAATAATGAGAGGGAGGAGAGGTGAATGGGAAATAAATATTATTGGAAAAGAGGTTTTTTATTTAATTAGTTTTTTCCTCTCATTAAAAACAAGGATAAAAAGATGATCAAGGACAGTCGATGGTGCAGAAGTAATCTCCGGAGTCGAAGCTCAAATACAATGTATACATTAATGTAAAATAATTGGTTTAGTAAAAGTAAAAAAAAAAAAATTGAAATTATTTACCTCGTAGTTTTGATCAAAAATAAAAAAAAAAAAACATATTTTGGCGATTATTTTTAGTGAAAGGGATATAAGCAATGGGTTGGAAACGATCCATTCATAAAGAGGATATAGTAGTGTGAGAAGTACAGTCACGTTAAAAAAACATTACCTAAAATTTTAGCACCTTTCATATGTATAGAGTGGTTACGAGGATAAAACTTTTTGTGTGGATTGTCGCGAAAGAACTACCTTAACAGGAAAACTAAACTGAAGTTTTATTTTATGAAATTTCGGATTCTCATCATTACAGTCGCGAGCCACTCATTTAAAACCCACAAAAAAATTTTATGTCAAATTTATTAAAATTAGAAAATTTAAATTACTTCATTTTAAAACCCACGAATGTTCAGGGCCAAAAAATCAAGAAGCCTTTTGACAGCAAAATGCCCGCCGAAGGCAGGCTTCGCAGCTGGTGATTAGTAGCTAAAACCAATAATCTCTGGGGGAAAAATCGTGGTTAGAATAAAAAGAAACTAAATAAAAATAGCTTTAACTTTAATGAAAATGTTAATTTTAAATTATGTTAAATATTTATTCATTTTTAATGATGTTCAAAAACTTTTTGATCGCAATGGGTGTGTTCATAGAAGTAAATTACCAGACGTACCTGTGAATCTTTAATGGCGTGTTATGTCAATCAGGGGATACATGTTAAATAAATAAATCTAATTAAATTTTCCAGTTTATTAAACTCGAGGCAGTTGCAAATTACAATAAAAAAAAAACTATTTGCTTAATAAGAAAAAATAAGAAAATGAACAAAATTAAGAATTCGGAAGAAGAGATATTTTATTGCATGTTTAATGTGAAAGATGATGTTAGTTAATAGAGTAAAGGGTGTGTAGTTCACAGTGAATGAAATAAAACTCAAAGAGTTTATACAAACTCAATATATTTCGGATTATTAGTCCATCATCAGGAGTTTACAAGTTAAAACTTGTAAACTCCTGATGATGGACTAATAATCCGAAATATATTGAGTTTGTATAAACCTCTTTGAGTTTTATTTCATTCACTGTGAAACTACACACCCTTTACTCTATTAACTAACATCATGTTTCACCTAAAACCTACACCACTTTCCATAAGTAAAAAAGATGATGTTGTTTATCATCACATAATAACTTTAAATCAGGATGAAAAGAAGATAATTTTATCCTGAAATCTGGCTCGAAATTCAATCTGTTTCTATAGATATTAAAAAATAAATCCAGTTTCTATAATAATTTTATAATTTGTAACAAAAGACATTAAAAATTGGACTGCCTTCTCAAATAAATTACATCTTTCATGACGGACGGTCTATGTAAGCCTTATGTTGAACCTTTCTGAGGACCGGTGTTTTTTCTTGTGTGGGCCGGTAACTACTGGTCCGCTGACCATAGTTTAGAAAACGCTGCAATATTCTATTACTTCAGTGGGCAAATGCAACTCTTCGTTGAGTCAAGTGCGGTTACAATTTTAGTTTTATGTAATTACTAGCTGCAAGGCCCCGCCCTCTTGCTAGACAGGGGGCTCGCCCCCTGGACCCCACCCCTCGAACCCCCTCCGAAACCCACCCAGCACCACCACCCCAATGTACAGACAAAACCTTAATTTTATTTATACAGATAATTTCATTTTAATTGGTAATCATAACGACTATTTTTGTTGGGGGACGGACATAGATACGGACATAGATACCTACATAGATTCATAGATGCATACAGAGGCAGACACAATGTCCTTTAGTAGGCTCCTGGATATAGGTATAGACACAGAAAGAAATGCCCTTTAGTACATAAACCCCACACCTGGATCCCACCTGGACTCCATCTCCCACCGCCTGGGAGGACGGACATAGGTAGGTACATAGGTAGGTACAGAGGCAGGCACAAATGCCCTTTAATAGTAGGGGGACGCCACCTCCCACCACCTGGGGAGAGGGACATAGGTACATAGGTACATACAGAGGCAGTAACAAATGCCCTTTAGTAATATGTGATGATATCAAAGAAGAAAGTTATATGAATATAAAGAAAAATTGAAAGCATCACAAGCAAATTTCAAATATAGGTTTGAAGATTTGAAAAGTTTGAAATCTACATTTGGATTTTTGTGAATAATTGGTGACATTGTTGAAGATGGATTTCCAATTTCTGAAATAATACTTAGTGAAAAAGCGGCTGAGAATTGGGGTTATTAGAGATGAAAGAGGATCAGACATTCCAAATGCTGCACAAAGCTTCTTCAATGATTGAATTTTGGAAACTCGTGCCTGAATCAATATATCCAAACTTAAAGAAAACTAAATTGAAAGTTTCTTTGCCGAGAGTAGCAGAATTTTTATAAATTGAATGAGACAATAAAATAGTGTCTTTTCTGCTGAAAAAATAAATTTTTAATTTATTTATAACAAGACTATAGTTTCGAGGGTTTTTCCCTCTTCATCAGTCTATTCCAATTCATTTCCAGGAATTCCTGACTGATTAAAAAAATCTGGCGGCGCCTGCAGAAGGTAGGATATGCCTTCATATAGGGCGCTCTGGATGGCGGGCTGCATCCGCAGGGGTAGATTTTAAAGATCTATATTGTTTTACTTGTTTTATTGTAGAAATCGTTTTGAAAGGCCTTAATCTTTCATTCCATGTATGGATTATTATTTATTATTTTATGCTTCACTTGAGAGAAATTGAAAATTTTTAAAACTCTGAAATTGATTTATGTACATACTTAGAAAATCATAAGATGGTGTCATCTATTAAATCCGATGGAATGGATTATTTTTAATTATATGTCAGAAAACCTCTCTGACATATGTAAACTCGTTAAATATTTTACTCAAAGATTGTTGTCTTAATTTGTAAAATTTCTCGATCTAGTGATATAATGATTTAAACATATAGCCATGACATATAATTTAAATAAAAGTCGTTGAGTGTTTCGAATTTTAAAGATATTCAAAATTCGAAGGTCAATGGAATGACTTTTCCTAATCGAATATGAAAGATTTCAATTTGCCGATGGAAATAGATTCAAATTTTCTTAGAAAATCAAAGAATGGTGTCATCTCTTAAATCCGAAAAAATGGAATATTTTTAATTATATGTCAGAAGGGTTGTTTTTCACCTCCTCGGTAATCGAACCCGTTAACATATGTCAGAGTGGTTCGCACCTCGCAGGTGAGCCAATTGGTCCGGATTGCTGTTGTTGGCACTCGGGTTCGATTCCCGAGGGGGTGAAAAACAACCCTTCTGACATATAATTAAAAATAATCCATTCCATCGGATTTAATAGATGACACCACGGCTCTAAATGGAATTAACCAAATCCTAATAGAAGAAATCAAAATGAAAATAAACAAGAATAAAACCAAGGTCCTAGTTTGTACAAAAAAAAAACAAAGGAGACAGGAATGCATCAAAACTAATCAAGAAAACCTAGAAGGAGTTAACGAATTCCGCTATCTAGGAAGTAAAATAACATGGGATGGGAGGAGAGAAAACGAAATTAAATCAAGAATTGCCCAAGCAAAAATGGGGTTTAATTCAAAACAAAAACTACTACGCTCTCCTCAATCAGCTTAGAAAACAGGAAGATGCTATTGAAGACATATGTATGGAGCATAGCCATGTACGGGTGTGAAACCTGGACAATTAGAGAAGCGGAGAGAAAGAGATTAGAGGCTTTCGAAATGTGGTGCTACAGAAGAATGATGAATATCAAATGGATAGATAAAATTACAAATGAAGAAGTTCTTGGAAGAAACGGAGAAAGAAGAACCTTGTGGAAGAGTCAGAAGAAGAGAAGAGGTCAGATGATGGGACACACTGAGACATGGGGGACTGCTTAGGGATATCTTGGAGGGGGGTGGGAAAGAAAAGGGGAAGGCTTAGATTATAATATTTCAGCCAAATAATTGTGGATATGGGATGCGACAGACATTTAGAGAGGTCAAACAGCTGGCAGGGGACAGAGTCGAGTGGAGACGGGTGGTTGCATCAAACCAGTCTTAGGACTGTATACTCAATGATGATGACTATCTTATGATTTTCTAACAAAATTTGAATCTATTAACATCGGCAAATTGAAATCTTTCATATACTCTAAAATCTCTCTTTCTAAAAATATCTGAATCACGAGCTTTAAAGATAAATACCTCGTTTTCAAAATTATTTAAAACATTTAATTATACTAAAACTTTTTCTAATTTTTTTAAATTTGATACCTATCAATTAATTTAATACGAACATCAATCAACGTGTTTAAGCTTGAAAAAAATGCGATTGGATTATACTCGTATATTATCTATAATGCAATTTAATCAATTAAACTATTATCATCCACCCCCTTGCCGACACAGGATATTTTTTTCATGAGTTAGAAGGATGTATATATATATATGTACCAATTTTCTAATTAGTTTAATTGCTTTTTAACATTTAAAATGTTATTGATAATTAACAAGAGCTAGAGGAACAAATAGAAAGAGAGAAAGAAAAGAGATCGGCTCGAAGTAGAGGATAAACTTCCTGTAAATTTATAAAAAGAAGGATTTTATCCTAATGAAATTTAAAAGTTAAGCTTCTCTTACGTTCTGAAGACGCCTTGAAAGATCCTTCCATTGCTGTAATGAGTTTATAAATAAGAATTTTGTCTTCATTTAGTTAGTATATTTGAGTACCTTATGTATATGCAATATCAATAGTAATTAAATTAGATTATAGACATAAATAATATCTAATTTTATTATTTTCTTTTAAACTGGTAAGCGAAATAAGTAGGTTATAATGAAAGGCAGTCCATAAATTATTTAAATTTTAATCAATTTCCGATGTTTCGGAGACTATTTCTATCCTTCTTTAGGGTATTGAATAGTTTTTGATGGGTGAGTAAACTCGGTTCCCATTTGTTTCTTCTTCCAGTGATAACAACAATATTATAATATTTTCCAACATTATACCATAAGATAACCTAAGTACAATTATGGTATAATGTTAGATAAGTTAACCTAAGTACATTTATGGTATAATGTTGGAAAATATTGTAATATTGTTGCTACCACTGAAAGGAGAGGCAAATGGGAACCGAGTTATACTCACCCATCAATAACTATTCAATACCCTGAAGAAGGAGAGAAAAAGTCTCCGAAACGTCGGAAATTGAATGAAATTTAAATAATTTATGGACTGCCTCTCATTATAACCTACTTATTAATAATATAACCTAAATGAAACTTTGTATGTTGTAATTGTTTGTTGTTTGTCTGAGTTTTATGTAAATAGAGAATTAATTAATAGGAAAACTAAACTGTAGTTTTAATTTATGAAATTTCGGATTCTCATCATTACGTAGTACCAAGTAAATTGAGATTCGTGCAACTTTATCGTACCTAAGAACCAATGACCTGCATCGTAAAAAGAAGAGGAAGGATTCTATGCATACAGTAGTAGTACGTAACCAATTTGTGATTCATGCAACTTTATTGCAGTTAAGACCAAATGACCTGCATCGTAAAAAGAAGATAAGAATTCTAAATTAGATCACTAGATGGCAGGAGGTTGGATGAATATCCTCATGCTTTGTTTTGATTATTTTGGTTGACTCGGGTTTGTTTATTTTGACTCGAGACGTCAAGCGAACTACTGTTGGGTATTGCTACTATGTATCCGAGTGTCTAGGCCCAGGGTACTATCTACCACCTCCAAGTAAATCGTGGGATTAGAGCAAATCAGGTTTTCGGAGGAGATTATTAGCTTTAACTCGTCTTGACAGGTACTACTTGGTCAGTATTTGGTCAGTATGGGGAAAAAGCGGAGACTGCTCTACAAGGGCCAGGAAATTGTTCAATTTATTTACATTCATAACGGAATGAAAGTAAATGAAATCTTATTATTACAAAGCTGCAAATTTTGTTTTAATTATATAATTAAATAAACTGCAACGGATCTTTTCTAGATTTTATCAATAGCCATTTAAAATTATTAATATCTTTATTTATTTTTATTTTTATTAATCAGATAAAAACCAGATTGTTCTGTTTGATATGTACTTGCCTTACGGTAGGATAAAGTACTTTAAAATATAATTTTACTAAAAACTAATTAAATTTCATCAAAATTGGTTAAGTAATTTTCAAGATATTTAGAAAAAACTAAAAAAATACTGGAATAAAGTACTAATCTTTGTGGGTCGATATGTACCAAAAACTAACCACCGTATAATTTTGTTTAAGTAATGGTAGGTTTTCAATTTCATTTTAATAGGGTGAACGATGTGGAAAAAATAGTCGACGAAAAAAGGGTAACATCCATCCATCCATCATCATAGACTAAATGAAAAAATTGCACTTTTTGGCCTCTGGACGAGACAGAATGAATATATATGTCAGATATAATTTTTGGCTCATAAGCATTCAATAATGGCATAGTTTAGTGATTGTTCCTATGAAAATAAAATATTTTATTTTGAAAAATCCGCAGAGTTATGCTTTCATGAAAAACATCCGTTTCCCTTGACTCACCCTGTACATTTGTGACTTTATTGAGACCATGGGTTCCGAAGTCTTTACCTGCGGACCCTTTGAAGTCGCGATTGCAGCAAGACCGATTATAAAATACTTTATCTGCTTCCCATTGGATAAAGTAAAAATAATATAAAACTGAGTTTCAATACATGAAAGTAACTATAAGTTGTTGATTGGCTAAAAACCACGTTATAGGAGATATCTATTCAAGATTTAGAGAAATAATGATTCAATCCAAATTCAACCGCTAACATATATTGGCAACAGTTTGAAGCTCTTGCCAACGGTGAATAACAAACTTATTATTATTAAAGAAACGTAGTTGTTCACCGTTAGCGAGCTCCCCAAGCGATTGCTGATATTCGCCAATATTACAAAACAAACAAGTTTGAGACGAGAAATAGTCTTCTAGTTATTCCTAAAAACATTCCTAATACCAGCTAAATAATGGTATATTGAAGTTGTTGTCTTTTAGAACAACAAAATGTAGAAAAAATTAAAACTTTTTTAAGACTCGATACGCTCGCCAGTTAGAACCGCAAGGGCTAAATAATAATAAAATAATAATAAACATTAATATAATAAACTAAAAGAAATTTAATTATGTTCAGGAAATATTATATTCGAAGTTCTAGAACTCTCTCCATTGGAAATACAAACATTTTAGAACAAAATTTCTACGAGTTCATTATCGCGGATACCGGAATTCAGACAGACAGACTGAAAAAATAATATTATAGTTGAATATGACTTTTCTTAGAGTTTAAGATATTTTTAAACACAACAAGAGAATTAAAAAAAAATCACTGTTAGGTGCGAGCCTTGTAAAAAATTATTTATTTTATAATGCAGTATTCTTAAGGTATTTATTTCTTAAAATATAAATTTTGGTTTGATAAAAAGCAATAATTTAATACAACCACATCATTTTATTTAATGAAATTTTCACAAAATATCATAATAAATCAATTAAAATTTCATAACTTCCGATTTCTCCTTCCCTTAGGAAATGCAAGAGTCTTTCGAGATCCATAGGGGTTGCATTTTCTTGCATTCGATCTCATTAAAAAAAAAAAAAAAAAAACGATTCTAAAATTTGTATTTCTATATTACTTGCTGCATAATTTTCCCACAACCCCAACCCTAGTCGGATAGTAAATGTTTAATTTTTTTTTATTTAATTATTTTCATTTTATAGCATTTTAAAACATATCAACTTAAAATAACTTTTATATTTGTATATAGAACGAAATTTTCAAAATTATTTAACTCTACTTTCGAATTTCGTATTAAAATACGATTGGTTATTTATTTCCCTTGATAGAGAGAGATATGCACAATAAGTTAAAAGCAATCACTCACACACACACACACAGAAAGTTGGATGGAGAAAATTGGATGAGAGATTGGAAAGAGGGGCGAATGCAATGGTGTGAGTGAACATCCACAGGAACCCTTTTTGAACAATTATTAAATGCATCCATGCAATGCGAAATTCAAAATCCGATAAAATTAATTTGACACAATACAATGAATATATCTATAATAATGGATTTTAGATCAAAGATTTCACTTATATATATAGAATATATTGGCTCATTCAAACTACTTGTTTCACACCTTTATATGAGAACGTAGATGAATAAGAGTAAAAAACAATTAATTACTCTGGTCGGAAAAAGTTTCTAACCGTAAACCTAACAATGGATTCCTGTAGAGTATTATATACGCTGATTCTCATGCAATTTCCCGAATTAGATTTATATCTAAAAAATCAAGACCATATGTTTTATCCATGTTTTTCATCCTTTGTAATCACGAACTTTTAGTTTTTTAGTTATAATTCGAATTCTAATTGAGCTACAAACAAGTGGTAATTTGAAAATCAAAGAGGAAGCTGTTTTCTATTCTTCTTCTTTAAGTGCCATATCAGGTCTCCCTGACGTTTCGGCGCCTCTTCACAAATACCTGTGGTGAGTGTGTTTAGTTGTTTTACACAGATATACGAGACGTACTTTTTAACGCCAGTTCCGAACGGGTAGTTTGGAGAAGTTGACTAGGCAATTACACTCTTGGTAGTTTGCCATTGCTTTCCAAGAGGGGGGCGGCTGCAAATACCTGCCGAGACACAGTATGGAACCAGCATACTTCAGGACAGCGGCCAGACACTCTGACCACTGACCCACAGTCGCCTCTTTGTTTTCTATTACATTAACAAAATATTTTTATATCAAATATTACTGTTTAATATCGAATGAAACTCGAAAATAGGTCAAATTGGCATTTTTTTTTGTCTGAATCTATTTTTTCTTTATTTTTATTATACGCCCTATACATATATTATATTATTATGTGTTTAGAAATATGTTCTGTTGTCAAATTTTTACCGACCTCCTGAATTAGTTATATGACCTTCTTGAGGGTTGCGACCTACAGAATACGCAGACCAAATGGGGCACAAGTTTAAAATTTCAAATGTGAACTAGTGGTCGAGACGATCGATATTTTTGAATAGATGTTTTAAAAAGAAATAACTTCTATATGGAGATTTGAGGGTTTCGTGTTGAGTTGGTTTTGTTTATAAGTTGGCTGAGTGTGTGATGTCCTTACCTACGAATCAGCAAGAACGGGTTCGCCCGTTCACCACAAATGTTAAAATCTGACTCCTATACACTCTCTCCCTCACACACACACATTTGGCTATAATCTAACCCCTACATACACTCATACAACACAAACATATGAAAATGTAAATGTTCACTTAGGATCTGTTTAAGGGCATTGTTCCGCAGGTCATCCAAGAAAAAAAATAATATAAAAATGTTTAATAAAATTTTGAAAGACCTTTCCAGGGATTACCTACTCGATATGGTATGAAAAAAAATTCATCGACACTTTTCATGTTTAGGAAGATGCCTAAATCGCCTCATTTATGTAAAACGCACAATTTTGAAACAATCAACGTCTCGTCAAACAGATACAAAAATCTGAAAAAAATTGTTTATCCAAATGAACTCTACTAACTTCGTCATTTTAGTAACCGAAAACCTTATTATCTACGGATATGTTTGACTTCATCGAAATATATGTAGTTAATCCTGATTTATAAGAGAAGCACTTTTTGATGTAACATCCACATTATTAAAAAATAAGTAGATAGATCAGAATCCTATGGCCGCGATACACTCATCCAAAAGATGGGAGTCGCTGAGAGGATAGAAATATATAAATACAGAGAGAGAGGGAGATTAATGGTAAAATCCCTAAAGAAAATAAATAAATTATATTGCCGGTTGGTCGTACGTTCCACATGATCAATCACAATAAATCCTATTGATTTCCAAAGTTCGTTCAACAGTTGCAGCAATGTTTTACCTGTATGGTTTATACATTGATCCCTTTGATATTATGATTGGATTCATAGTGTGAAATATATAGTAAACAAATTAATTATAGTATTAATAATGGCATCAAAAGAGCTTTTAAAACTGTACCAAATGGTTTTTAGATTTGTGAACCAGTTTGAACTATGGAACTTTTGAAAAATTGGCATAGATATTGCACTTAGGCTTAGGCATTTTTCTTCATTAATGGAGTAGAAATAGATTATAAAAAGTTATTAACACAATATAATGACTATATATTTATATCCCAAGAGTGAACCGCGATTGGAATTAGGTGTACACGTCTTTGGAATTATGTGGAATTATTTTGTAATTCATTAGATAATGCCCCTTCATCTTTGTCTTCTACTTTGAAATGAAAGTTGAAGTAGGTGTACACGATTTAGGTCTCGGTTCACCACTCGTTTATATCTATTAGAGCAACAAATATCAAAACTAATGCTACCATATATTATTTATTCCAAAATTAGTTATAAAAGGATAATAAAACGTGTGTTATCATCTCTCTAAATGCGTCTAATGACTACAAAAGATGGAAAAATTGACTCAGAAATGCAGTTTACATCAGTAACATGAATTAAAAAATTTCAAATTTTTATACTTAAGAAAGGCTTTAGTGGATAGGAGGAATTGCCATTAGAAACTACACGGTTTTGCTTCTGTCGGCTCGAGCGTAAAGTGTGTTTACCGATTGTTTATCAGTAGGTAAACATATAAGAGAAGCTAAATAGGATAAGTGTCTTAAGAGTACTATATATTAAAGATTATTTTATTTATTATATTATTTATTTTTTGTTATTTCTTGATACTTAAAAAATCATGTATATTTCTTATAATAATGTTTTTTATCCAAGCTTGAGTTGTTTACCATAAAAGAATTTAGTCTTTTTGATTTTAAGTCGAATCTTCCACGTTTTCAGTAAAGGTTGCCATTAATAGTAAAAACATCAAAAATGGAATGCAATAAGGTTATTGATCTAGTATTAGATAAGAATCGACGGCTATTTTTGATTTTAAGTCGATTCCTCCATGTCTTCAGCAATGGTTACCAATAATAACCGAAACGTTTAAAATCCAAAGTAGAATGGTTATTCCTCAAGTAATAGATAAGAATCGATCACTTTTTTTGAATTTAAGTCAACATGGACTGCAAATGGTAAATGATTTCTGATTAATAATAAAGGAATAAACATATTAATATTTCAAATGACTTTGGATAAAGTTTAGCAACGATCCGTTGCAGTTTATTTTTTCTTCTTTTCGGCCTACTAGGGATGTTATGGAGCTTCAACTTCGACTCCAGAAGGTCGGAACTTCATATTGATTTTACACCTCCGGCTCCGATTTCTGCTCCGATAATTTTAAATCGGAGGTTATAACGAAGATCGAAAGATAAATTTATTGTATGGAAGGCCTACTTAATGAGTACAACAAAGAAAAACGTATTCCTATCAGTGACGATCCCTTACTATGGTGGAGAGTAAATATAAAATTTCAAATATTGTACTCGATTGCTCGCCAATAATTATCATATCCACCAAGCTCAGTGGCAAGTGAGCAACTTTTTAGTGGCGCTGGATTAATATATTATCTGCTGAGAAATAGACTGGACAGAGATAAAGCTGCTAAGCTTTTGTTTATTAAGTACAATTCGCTACTTTTAGAGTCACTTAAATTGATTTAAAAATTTTAATTAAACATATTTTTCTATTGTTGATGTAATTATACTTATTTTTGTTAAGGAGAATGGTGAGATTCTGGTGAAACATCTTAAATAAACTAAATAAAATTTTGAAAATTTTTCAAAATTTTCTTTACTTTAATTAGATTTAGTACCTGGAGGCACCGAGCGATGCTCGGTAACCTCTTCCTTCAGTTAAAACCTTTATTTTAATATTATTTTTAATTTAAAATTCTGATAAAAAGGTCGATTTTTATTTGAGAGCCGTTTTCAAATTAAAAAAAATACAAATATATATAGTATTCGCCCACTGTACCCCCACCCCGCTTGACCCCACCCCCGAAACCTCACCCTACCCCCGGATCCCCCACCGCTGCACCCCACCTCCTGCACCTGTTTTGATTCAACCATATGATTCATTTTTATTCATCCAATTGTTAATAAATAAAACCTATCAAAATGTGTTGTTTTTTTCAGAAAATTTGGACCTGCTTATGCGAAATATATTTTTAAATAAATTCTTGATTATTTTTTATTCTATTAAATAAATAAAGTTCTTTATAAAAACAATTATAAAACGTTTATTAATATTTCTAACGTTTAGGTTGAACAAAATATGTTAAAATCCACAATCACAATACTTCTTCAAGGCCTTTTAGAACAATGAATTAAGGCAACCCATTGTCTGCCTGGGTACAAAAGGAAAAGGGAAACCTTTTTTAAAACCCTAAGAATGGGATTTGTCTACCTGAGAATAATTAATTTGATTACGAAAAAACCCATCAAAAACAATTTTGTCGAAGGTGAGACCGTGACAGATCGAATTGTCACCCCGAAAACCCCCTAACCCGTGAATTTCATCAAAATCGGTAGAGTCGTTTTCAAAATAGAACCAAGATACAAATATATAAACAAATATATATACAAATAAATATACAATTTTTGCTCGTTTAATAAGAGTAGATGTATATCTATTATTACTTATATTTGACTGATTACTGAATTATATTTCTATTATTTCATTAGGCCTGACCTTAACTTAGTTAAATACGAGGGGTACTTCCAAATATTTCCAAGTACTTCCAAAATACTTTCAAAGAGGTGTACACCTACTTCCAATCGCGAATCACCCCTCGGTTAAATACATCTCTCTTCTACTCCGACTCCACCTCCGAATCCGAATCCGGCTCCGAAAAACTAAATTTAAAATCTCTGGTTCCGATAAACCCACCTCTGTAACATCCCTACTGTGGACCACGTTAATTCAACTATTTGCACCATTGAGCTTTAACCCAGTAGTAAATATCGGAAGGAACCTGGTCTTTTTGAACTTCTCCTCTTGGACTCAAAATACCTTGAAATAAAGATTTGCAAAAATTTGGATTTTTATTTTTCTCATTTTTAATAGGAAGATCCCCAAACTACATATATGGTAAAGTAAAATTAATGATTACCTATATCATGATTCATGAGCGCTCATGGCATGATTTATTATAAAAGATTATTCGATATTTTAAAAGGACTTAGTTGATATTAAATAATAAATAAATTACATCACCATATTTGAATGATTTGAAAATAAAAGCATGAGCTTCAGATATAGAAGAAGATAGAAAAAATATTATTTGTAATTTTCCTCTCTATTCAAACAAATCTAAGCCCGTGTAAGCCAAAATGATAATATTGATAATAATTATGGACTCATTTAACAATCAGACTGGCCAGTGAGTCATACAATTTATCGGTACAACTGGATATATTCTTTTTGATATTTTGACTTTAAATATTTATGAGGCAGTTCAGATAATCATTAATTTGAGAAAGTCAATATTTACTCTGAGATACTATGATATAATAATGATATGTAAACGAAGATTAATCACAGTGATTATTCTTTTTGGGTTATTTCCAATTCGAACTATTTTATTGTAAATAAGGAAAAAGTAATAGTGTTAAACGATACAGTTTCTATCTTAGCAAAATATTTTCACATAAATGTTTAAATTATCGTAAACATACCACTAGAAACCAGACTTTAAATTAATACCGTTATAACACCGTTCCGACACAAATTCCCTATACGTAAACACAATTGGAAACCCGACAAATTTTTTTTTTTGAATTTTAAAGAAGAAAAATAAATTTTTTAACATTTTAAAAGAGTCAGTAAATAAAATTAGTAAAAGCGACTGTGGGTCAGTGGTCAGAGTGTCGGGCCGCTGTCCTGAAGTATGCTGGTTCGAGATTGAGTCTCGGCAGATATTTGCAGCCGCCTCCTCTTGGGAAGCAATGGCAAACTACCAAGAGTATAATTGGCAAGTCAACCTCTCCAAACTAGCCGTTCGGAACCGGCGTTAAAAAGTAGGTCCCGTATATATGTGTAAAATAGCTAAACACACTCAGCACAGGTATATGTGGAGAGGAGCCGAAACGTCAGGGAGACCTGATATGACACTTAAAGAAGAAAGGAAATCACCATCCAAAAAATTTGAGTTTTTTAAAATTGTAAATGATAAATAATGTAAAATATGCTATATTCCCTTCTACTCAATTTTTCAGTATTATAGCTTTTTTAGCAAAGGATAAAAAAATGAATAAAAAACACATACATCATCATGTCTGGGCTTTAGATTCTTTAAATTTTAATCTGCTAGAGGAAGAGGGTAGCATTTTATATTTTTTATATTTTTATAGCCTTGGGACATTTCGAGAGATATTGGTTATACTTTTATATATACCTATAGTTATATCGTAGATCTATTGAATTTATACAGCAACGAGGAATTAGTTTTTCAAATAAATGAAAGCTATATTAAATTATTTAATTTAGTCTTATGAAAAATTTAAATTTATTAAAAAAGTGAACATCACTTTTTGAATGGAAAATTAAATACAATATATCTGATGGTGCAAAATGAAAAGGGCCCTTATCTTCACCATGGTCAAAATCGAGCTAATGGCATCTCCTGTTTTTAGAAAATCAACTGAGCAAAACGCTTTTTGTCCAGCCGAAAAATTATAAAAATTGACTCAGTTATGAATTTTTGAATACTTAGAAGTTTTGAGTTTTATCCGTTTAAATTTCGACAATTTTTAAGCAGAGAAAAATATGGCATTTCTTCCATTTTTACCCTCGCGATCCCGAATGAAAATTTGCTGCAAAATTCAAATATGTACCTAATCAAAAATTATACCCATATTTAATTCACTTTTTTGCCAATCCTGAAAAAACTTGTAGGAGAAGATAAAAGGCCCTTTTCCCTTGCACCATCACATATATAAATTAATTTTGAATTAATTTAAAAGGTTTTTATTCCCAAGAGTAGCAGAGTTGTTGATTTTATAAGAGCGAGTAACTTCCACTTGATAAAACAAAATCTACATGTAAAAAACACATTTGCATATATGGATCATATAAAAAGTCTCCGCGGTTTTTTGCCACTAGAGTGTGTTGATGCCTATATATCGGGCAACACTCACCCGATTGTCTCAAACGAACATGTGCTGAAAAGGTGACATTTGAGGTTAGATTTTTTGTGAAGATAGTTTTCTAATTCGTTGCTCGTGTAAAAAGTTATATTGATTTGAAAATGAGTGAAATATCTGAAGAAATACGCTATGTGATGCTTTTTTACTATAAAAAAGGTAGAAACGCTGCAAAAACATGCCGAAAAATTTGTGAAGTGTACGGTGAGAATGCTGTGAGTGAACGAAGGACCCAGGAGTGGTTTGTTCGATTCCGTTCCGGAAATTTCGATGTCAAAGATGCAACTCGCTCTGGTCGGTCGCCAGTCAAAGAAGTCGATGAAATTTTGCAACTGGTGGAGCAAGACCGGCACACAAGCTGTCAGGAAATAGCGGAGGTATTAAACATCAGCCACATTTTTTTTTTTTTTTTTTTTTTTTTTTTTAATGCAATCGAATGCAAGAGAAGGGGCGATCAATAATTCCCCCCAAAGCATGCTTTGCACGCAGCACACGTTTTGCCGACTCCCAACACTCTTCGCGGTCAAATTAGAAAAGTGCCGGACCACTTCATTCGCGAATTCATATATCCCTCATGACTTCAAGGAACTGGAACTCTCTCCCAGCCTCTATCTTTCCCAGCACCTATGATCTTCAAACCTTCAAAACCAGGGGTGCATAGACACCTACGTCTACACCCTCTCACTTAAACAATCCCTTTCCCTTCTTCGGTAATGCAAGGGTCTTTCGAGATCCATAGGGGCTACATCTTTACTGGTGCACCCCTTCTTGCATTCGATTGCATTAAAAAAAAAAAAAAAAAAAAAAAACCAGTAAAGATGCAGCCCCTATGGATCTCGAAAGACCCTTGCATTACCGAAGAGAGGGGGAAGTTGATTAAGTGAGAGGGTGTAGACGTAGGTGTTTATGCACTCGGGTTTTGAAGGTTTGAAGATTATAAGTGCTGGGAAAGAGTTCCAGTTCCTTGAAGTCATGGGGATATACGTATTGGCGAATGAAGTAGTCCGGCACTTTTCCAATTTGACCGCGAAAAAGTGTTGGGAGTCGGCAAAACGCGTGCTACGTGCAAAGCGTGCTTTGGGGGATTATTGATTTTATCTCATCAGAGCACCTGCCGTGATAGTATCTATAGAAAAGGGAAAGGGCAGAGACATTTCTTCGATGAGCTAGCGAGTCGAGGGATTCGGTGAGGGTAGAATCGTCAATTAGCCTGAAGGCTTGTTTCTGAATTGCATCTAGGGTAGCAAGGGAATATTTAGAGGCTCCTCTCCATAGATGAGAGCCGTATTCGAGACAGGGGCGGATTTGGGCCATGTAAATGGTGGGAAGATGTGGGGGCGTGAAAATTCGCTTGGACCTGAATAAGTAGCCAATCTTCCTTGCTGCAGATTTCGCCACAGAGGAGATGTATTCATTCCATGTTTTATTTTCGCGCCTAGAAATTAGACAACATTGACTCTTGTTTGCATGAAAGTTAACTAAATTTTGAGAGCCCCATTTATTCAGTTTGTCTAGGTCGAGAGTGATTGAGGAGGCAACATTGATTCGATTATTCGGGAGTGAGGGTTTGCCGTGCAGAGTGCTATCGTCGGCGTAACAATGAGTGGGGTTTGACGTTTGATCGATAAGGTCGTTTATATAAATTAGGAAGAGTGTGGGGGAGATTACAGAGCCTTGGGGAACACCAGCGTTTGTGGAGAACGATTCAGATGATATTCCATCCACCACAACTTTGATACTACGGTTTGTCAGAAAGCTTTCTATCCATTTGTGAAGTGTTGGTGTGAATCCAAAGGCTGTCAGTTTGGCAAGAAGATTTTTGTGCCAAACTTGGTCAAAAGCTTTTGAGATATCTAGGGCTACAGCGAGGGTTTCTTTTCCGGCCTCTAGAGTTTTGTTCCAGGTGTGGGTGACATAGGTTAAGATGTCGCCTGTGGAACGATTTTGTCTAAATCCATATTGCCTATCGTGAATTATTTTATTATTTTCTAAGTGACGAAGGACGTGTTGGTTTATAACCATTTCCATTATTTTGGAAAGAACAGAGGTGATCGCGATAGGTCTGTAATTAGAGATTTGTGAAGAGTCACCTTTTTTAGGAATAGGTGTGACTCTGGCTATTTTCCAGCTTTTGGGGAATATGCCCGATTCATAAGAGAGTTGGAATAGCTTGGATAAAATAGGGGCAAGTTCAGGGGCGCATTTTTTAATGAGAATTGGTGGGATGTCATCCGGGCCAGCGGCGGAGTTGGATTTTAATTTTTTAATGGCTTTTTTGATTATTTGGGGCCTGAAAATTATTTTGCCCATGAGGTTGGTTTGGGGGGTATAAGTGGGCGGGTTAAGCCCTTTGTCATCTAAAGTGGAGTTAGTGGCGAAATAGGAGGCTAGTGATTCAGTTTTTTCAGTGGGGGTCGTGGTCACTGAACCATTTGGGTGGAAGAGGGGCGGAAGTGAAGGGGGAGATGCAAAATTTCTATTTATTGCCTTGTGTAAAGAGAAAAAGGCCCGTTTTCCATTGGGGCAAGATGCGAGACGGTCAGCTATCCTATGATCGAATGATTTTTTTGCCTCAGAGATAATTTTTTTGCAAGAACTTCGCGATTTGGTATAATTTGAAAAGAGTAGGCTACAAATAGAAGCTCGATGTTTGGGTGCCACATCAATTAACGCTAATTAATTAATGTTCCATCATGACATTGCTCGGCCACACACATCTTTGATGACTCGGAACTTATTTGGGAAGTTTTGATGCATCCACCGTATAGCCCGGACCTTGCACCGTCTGTCTACCATTTGTTTCGGTCTCTGCAAAACACTCTTGATGGTTAAAAATTGGCCGACCGAAGCGCCGCTGAAAATAACTTGGCCAAGTTTTTCGACGATAAACCACAGAAGTTCTACACCGATGGAATTATGAAGCTACCCAAAAAATGGCAAAATGTCATAGATAATAATGTTCAATATATACTTGATTAAAATTGATTTTCAATAAGGAAATTGTTTGTTTAAAAATGTACCAAAAAACCACGGAGACTTTATATGATCTACATATTTTACACATCTAAATAATTGTATCTGTTTAATTAAGTCTATAGTTTTTAAAGCATGCTACATACGATATATGGATAAAAAATTGAACAAAATCATGGCCTTTAGGTCTCCAAGAAAGTCTTATGTAGTAAATAGCGAAAATTTTATATTTTATGAGATATTAATTATATTGTTAAAATGTCTTCTTGTTAGATCGTTATTAAATTTTGTGTACCTTCTCTTTAGCTCATAAACCAACGGATGTATCAAAAATAAATTTCATATTTAGATTTTTTCGTATTGTGATTAAGAGCTGATTATATTTTGTTTGAGATTGAAATCGAAATTAAGAATAGTTGGCTCTCAAAAAATTGAAATTAAAAATTTTCAAACCAAAAAAACAAGACAGATGAAATTTACTATGTAAGAATCTTATTATTTAATAAACCAGCTATATGCGAGTCGGATCGCATATCTTATAACTTTCAAAATAATTGATAAATCAAATTAATTCGTTATTGTCGTTAATAAGGAGAAAATGTGAAATTCTTTCATAACTTTAAGTTAAGGCATTTCTTATTCAATTCCATTCCTATTCAATATTTTTGGTTGAATCGTCAAAATTATTTTTTGAAAGAAGTTACAAAATGAAAGTCTGCCTGCCTGGTAGCCTTAGTATTGGATTCAAGCAAAAAATAAGCTGACTTGTTCTGATGTGGTGTGACTTTACCATACAACCTGGTACCTCATTTATATTTGATATTTATAAAATTATTTATAATCATGTAGGGGAGGGGGTTAGCTTTTAGACTTCTGGGGGCCCGCTGATTATGTATACAAAATTTGGTTGAGTTTGCTACAAGAGCCTAGATTTTCATTTTTTGAACATACACCCCCACCCCCCATTTTGGGCGGTTAGTTTTTGCATTTTTAGACTTCTGGGATCCCACTGATTATGTATACAAAATTTGGTTGAATTTGCTCAAATGGCCTAGATTTTTAACCCTCCCGCCTTCCACCCCTTTAATTTTAGGTCAATATGGACCAAAATCTAATCAGCTCTCTTAATCTTAATGGACCAAAACTACGTGTGAAATTTGATTTCGATATTCACACTAGTTTTTGAGCTAGCTCGTTCACAAAAATTTGGTAACGTACAGACTAACTAACAGACATTTTGACAAAACAATTATTATCTCGAAAAATATAATTTTTTCGATGTTCACTTATTAGAGCTTTTTTGTAGACCGAAATGCCATGGTTTCGCTCAATTTTTTTAATCAAAATAATTTCAGCCGTTTTTGAGATATTTCGAAAAAAAAAGGAAAAAAAACACTTTTTTCATGCACGATTACAATACTTGATCATACCCACTATGTTAAAGTAAAATGTGGTAATTGTTCTTAAAAAAAATCATGAAACCTGGAGAAAAATAATTTTCAACCATGATTTATTTTCTTGATTCAGATACTCACGATAATTCAATAATTGAAAGTCGTAGAAAGTTCTTTTTGGGATAATGGCTGTATTTTCAATCCTGAGAATTGATTAAATTCCGGACTCTTGATTCTGGTTCAAAAATTCAGAAAACATATTTCCTTGATTATATTGATATTTTGAGGCCATGTCATGATAGAGGCATGCAATATGAGCGTACATAGTCTTGAATTTTTTTTTCTTTTTTCTTCCATTTGATATTTATGGATTTATGCTGGAGAGGTGGTACAAAATTTTTTTCCAATTTTTTTTACAGAAATTCACTAGGAATGATAGTTTAAATATCATTTGTTATCTTATTTAATTTAATCATAATTTTTACCTTCTTCCCTGTATATATTTTAGATACGAAAGTCGCTTGTGACATTTTTGCATCTGAATATACCTATTATATATATATATATACTCACATATTTCATATTATACCAATTAAATTATCAAAATGAAATGAAAACATGAACATTCCTTGACAGAAAATATTTCAGGATTAACAAATACGAAACTTTCATTGATTTTATGATTTTTCTAGATATATAAAATAAAAAATTTTAATTAAATTTTTTTTTATATATATATGTATTCGACATTTTTTCCAGTTATATTAAAATTTTATTAAATAAAAAAAATTTTTACAAATTGAAAAAGTTTATTTGAAAGTTTTAATTTTTTGTTTTCAATACTTTTCATCAAACTAATTAATTTCATACATATATAAAAGTTGTTTTTAAATATTTCTCATATTATATGAAAATATGTACATTTATATATTTGAAAAGTGAAATTGATATTATTGGAATAACTTTCCAGGTGTCCAATTTATTATTATTTTTTTTTTTTTTGTTTAGAAATAAAATGAGAAGAAACATTATTTTCAAGTATAATTTTTATGTCTAACTGGATTTCAATAATCACGTAAGGTAAAAATCAAATCTCTAGTATATAATAAACCAGTTGCGAAGCCCGCCTCGGGCATCTTTCTTTGAAGGGGAAAACGCCCCCTGAACTCCGAAAATAATAATTTAAATTTCTTTATTTTAATAAATTTTATTCGTCATGAAATATTAGTGGGTTTTAAAATTAAAAAAAAATCACATTGGCGTCGTCTCGCAATCCGATTATAATATGTATAGATAGATAGATTTGCATTAAAATTGTATTCTCTGATATTCAAGGCCACAGTAAAGTCAATTTAATTTGAGAATTTATAAAGGTACCTAATCATGTTATAAATAATTTAACTAAATAAATTTTGGATGTTGTAAATTTTATAAAATTATTCCAAAGTAAGTTTCACAAATAAAAGAAATATTGTTTACTAAAGTTAGCCATACTATAATAGTCCAGGCAAATTACGTGAAAAAATGGCATAAACAGGAAATAATTCCCGGTAAAGATTTTATTGCTGGAATACCTTTATTGGTACTCAATATTACTACCCTAAGTTTTCCACCAAATCTGTGTTGTGGAAATTTTTTTACGCTCCTCAAAATCAGAAAATTTCGGATTTTTTCAGTTTTTCTTGAATAAATCTAAAACGGCTTATCAATTAAAAAATATATTTATTAGATAAATTAAATCTCTTTAGATTACGCGTAAAATGATAACAATTTCATATATTTAGGTTAAGCAGAACCAGTATTAGCGCCTGTCAATAAACAGCCCCTCGGGATCCCTTTTGCATATTCCTAAAACTCGTACATTTTTCGATTTTTCCCCATTTTGACCATGAAGAAGCACGTTTTCGACAAAGACCACTCTTTACATTCTTAAACTCGATTAAAGTTTCATCTTAATTGGATAATGGTAACCTGTGCCGCAATGAGGTTGATCTTTGCAGTTTTTTAGAAAAAATCGCAGTTTTTCCTTCTTAAAATGAAAAACACCCATCGTAGAAACTTGATTCCTATTTCATTCTCTAGGAAGTTTTATTTACTTGAACGTTTACTTGGGACACTTTTTGATAAAAATCTTAGATTTATAGATATCCTACATTTTCCGGACAGGATATGATCCGAATCCACAAAAGGGTCAAGGAAAATGCTGGATATCTATAAATATAGGAGTTTTATCAAAAAAGTGGTCCAAGTAAACGTTCAACTAAATAAAATTTACTAGAGAATGAGACAAAAATTAAGTTTCTATAATGAGTGGTTTTCATTTTATGAAGGAAAAAGTGAAATTTTTCCAAAAAACTGCAAACATCAACCTCATTGCGGCACGAATTACAATTTATTCAATTAAGATGAAACTTTATTTAAATTGTAGGAAATTTAATCTAGTTTAGAAATGTATAGAGTGGTTTTTCTCGAAAACGTGGTCCCTCATGATCAAAATGGGGAAAAATCGAAAAAAGTACGAGTTTTAGGGATATTCAAAAGTGATCCCGGGGCTGTTTTTGAACAGGCGCTAGTACCGGTTCTACTTAACCTAAATAAATGAAATTGTTATCATTTTACGCTTAATTTAAAGAGCTTTAATTTACCTAATGAATATCTTTTCGATATGATGAGCCGTTTTAGATTTATTCAAGAAAAACTGAAAAAACTCCAAAATTTTCTCATTTTGAGACGCGTCGAAAAATTTCCACAACACAGATTTGGAAGAAAACTTAGGGTAGTAATATTGGAGTACCAATAAAGGTATTCCAGGAATAAAATCTTTATCGGGAATTATTTCCTGTTAAAATCGTAATTTGCCTGGACTATAAAGAGAACAATCAGAAATAATAGAATTTTTTCAAATTTCGTAAAGAGATAGGACAGCTTTCTTATATACAATCAAAGTAATTTAGTAAGGTATTTGATGACATTTATAAATTTTGAATTTAAAATAGCAAATTTTTTAGATTTTATAATAATTTCTAAAATTTATTTCTGTGAAATTTGTTAGTAGAATAGTGAATTTTTAGATAGTTAATAAATGAGAATAAATAATTAATTTAGTAATTTGTCACAATTTTTTTTCTTCACGTTTACGCTTGAAGAACAAGGAAAAGGGGTCGAAAGGGGTATTTTCCCCAAAATGCTCCTCTTCTATGGGGGCCCACCTTTCAACGCAAGCAAGCCAGTCGTTATCGATTGAAGCAATGACGTCACTTTGGCTTCGTGACGTCACTGATGACCTGATACCACCGTTTCTACCGTTAATTTTATGACAAATATACGGTCGATATTGCAAATTGCAATTTATTAGCGGTAAATTAAACGGAACTAATTAGAATGGATATAAACTAATAATTGGAAAAATTTGTAAACTATATATAATGATAGTGGAATAACCATTAATTGTTCTATTAAATACTAATACTTAAGTATAAGATTTAAAATATATTAATTCTCTTAATATAAAACTACCAATTGAGAATCTCTTCCTAATAAATATAGTTATTTTTTACGTTTTTTTATAATCTAAGGGTTTGAAAAAATTGTTTCACTAAAATTCGCTAAGTGAGGGCTAATAATAAAATTAAAGAAAAAAGTAAAAACTTTTTTAAAACTTGGTGTGCTCTCTACAAATTTTTGTGATTTTGCAATTTTTTATCAGCTAGAAAGATAAAAGCAGAAATTGGAGCATATTTATATAAAATTTTGTCCAAATTCATTAAACTATTTTCAAAAACAGTTTACAAATAAAAATAAAAATTATTTTGTAAAATATCTAATTATTATCTAGGCAGCATGATCCATAGTTTGATTAGAAATTAATGGAATTTATGCTCTAACCGAATAACTATAGCTACATCTCTCTTGATAGGTCGATAGTAGTTGCAAGGTGTGCGGATCATATTAATTTTCACATAGAATTTGGTGTCAATTTTAATTTCCCAGGCATGAGATTGGATCAAATAGATCGAGGACGAACCGAATATGTTCAAATAACGAGCTTGCCATCGAAGGTAGTGTTCAATTTAATTTTACCCGATACCCAAGAGGAGATAACTTGAATTAACTTCCTTAACTAAAGATGATTTATTTTTTGGATGTCCCATAAATTTATAATGCGAAAGTTGAGCTTTTTGGTCTGGACTTTAGATAATATTCTTAGAATTTTTAGTAAAACTTTGATTTTCGTGAACAGGAAAATATAATACAATATTTTAAGGTAGTTATTTCGCGACAATACTAGCAAAAAGTTAATGCTAGAGTAAATAGAACAGACAATAAGGATTCATAATTCACATGCCCAAAACTTTTTGCTTTTTATGTAACACTACTAGGCAATCCTGTGCTCGTTTGGCAACACTGTCCGAGGTTATATATATTTTGTCATAGAAATTTCAGATAAAGTACATTATAAAGAGAGATACATAAAACAAAAAGTTCTTAATAAGCGATTGAAAGTTGTTGCGACAATGGCTGAAGCGAAAAAACGTCAAAAAATTACTAAAGTCCACCTACTTTTTAGGATAAATAAATGCATTGTTGCCAGCTTGTTTTTAGTGCAAATTTTTCATTATATATTTTTCATTATTTATTCATTATTATCTCAGAAACTGTGTTGTAATTATGAATTAAAGTTTTCTTAAAAAATGTATTAGTTATTGTTTAATGTTGGTTTAGTTTTTATAACAATGTTAAGACGAGTTTCTTAATTATAATTAAATATGTATGTAAACTTTCCAATATCCCGTATAGTGCAATGAATAAGAGTCTGAAAAACTCTTTCTTTGGATTTTAATATCTCCGGAACTATAGTATATATATTGTTCATAAATTTCGTTTATCTACCAATCGATGCATAAGTATTTAAATAATAATCTATCTAAATTTCAAAAAAATCCTAAGAAAACACATAAGGTGAAACAACTACCTTAAATAAGCAACATGAATGGAAAGAAAAGTTTGGTTGAAACTATTTAAAGATTTCACATTTTTAAGAAAAAATTTCGCCGGAATAGGTGACGTTTCGAAAACTATATCTGGTATCATTTTTAAGTGCTTTGGGGGAATTCTATTGAAAGTTTTTCTCATTAAAAATCTGCAATCTACGATCTCGTAGGTGGTTTTAGTCGAAACTTTTCTTTCGATAAACAATTCAAACATCAACGCATATAGATCTGCAAACGGGAATTAAAATAAGCCTGTCGTAAACAGATATCAAAATTTAAACAACAATTTTTTTGAAAACAATAAAAAAAAACTTTTTGTTATCGGAAAGCAGTGAAATGAAAATAGCTGCGAAAAATCTGGATTTTTCCTTCATAATTATAATAAAGTAAAGAAAATTTTTGAAAATTTTTTAGAAACTTTAAAATTTAAAATATAAAATAGTAGGTAGAGTTTCACATAAATAAAAGATCAGATGCTTGTTTAGCACGACTCTATATTTCAAGTTATAATAAGCCCATCTTCAGGAGTTCACAAAGGTCAAGTCAACAAAATTTCCTAGACAATGAGATAGGAATCAAATTTCTAGAATTTTTCATTTTATGAAGGAAAAACTGCGATTATTTGCAAAAAAATCAATTTTTTCAAAACATCAACTTCATGTTACCATTATACAATTAGAATGAATCTTTATTGAAATTGTAGCAAATTTAATATAATTTAGGAAACGCGGTGTTGGTTTATAGTGAAACATTGTTAAAATTGAATTAGGTTGGAGTTGGTGGTGTTTCACAAGGGGAAAAATTAAAATACAAAGATTTTGTTCTCCTGGCGATGAGTTAAGAGCTCGAAATATATACAGTAAACTAAAAATCTTTGTATTTTAATTTTTCTCCTTGTGAAACACCACCAACTCCAACCTAATTTAATTTTTTAAATTTAATATAGTTTAAAAATATATAGAGTCGTCTTTATCGAAAACGTGCTACTTCATGGTCAAAATCGGAAAAAATTGAAAAAAGTACGAGTTTTAGGAATATTCAAAAGGGATCCCTGGGGCTGTTTTTTGACAGCCGCTACTAGTAAGGACCTTTGTGAACTCTTGAAGATGGACTTATACCCCGAAATATATATAGAGTCGTTCTAAACAAGCATCTGATCTTTTTTATGTGAAACCTACTATTTTATATTTTAAATTTTAATAAGTTTCTAAAAAAAAATTTCTTTACTTTATTTTAAATGTTTCACCAAGAACCTACACCATTCTCCCTTAACAAAAATAATTATAATAGTTTGCATGGCAGAGCAAAAATTATATGTTGTATGTCTACAAATTAACATATATTAAAAAAAAAACTTTTTTAAAGAACCCACTTTTATTTCAAAATAGAAAAGAGTATGCGCTAAAGTTTAAAGTCAAGTTCGAAAAATTTTCATTCTCTAATTATTAAAATTAAAAGCATAAATGTTTATTTTAATTCAATTTCAAGCTAAAAGGTAAGTTTCTAAAATTTCCATATTTAGATGATAAATAATTAAAACCGTGAGTGATTATTTAATTTCATTTCAAATTAAAAACGCCATCACTTTTATTTCGAGTATGAAAATTTTCTGGGTAGTGAAGAAATGTTTATCTTCTACTTTTTAGTGAATTTTGAAATAAAAGCGTGTTTTTAAAAAGTTTTTTAATATATTTTTATTTTATTATTTTAAATTTCATGGTTGGATTAATTTTTGTTTTATATATTTAAGGCGTAAACAATTTTTTTCTATGGTGCTATAGGTATTGGATCTATATGGTCTTCGTATATAAGCATGTGTGGAATATTTGAAGAAAATCTGCACTTAGACCAGTCAGATTGTGCTCAAATGAGCCCCTATGGGAAAAGTTTTGGAGGTAGTTCTGATTTTTTGCATATATATATTCTTTGGGGCGCTGAATCCAAATCTAAAGTCTCCCACCAAAATTTCGTGACGCAACATTGTAGAAAATGCAAACAAATGTGAAAATTTCCATTTATTGGCACTTATTCGTTTATAACTCGAAAACTATCAAATTTTCGTAAATAACCTTTCCATTCAAAATGAAAGTTCATAAAACTCCTACAAATTTCATTATTTAGGTTTTTTTTCGTCCAACCGTTCGGACTCAAGCGCAAAATCTAAGTTTTCGACCTCGGCAATCCCCCCGGATCACAAAAAACTCGCACTTTTTTTGATATTTTCCATTTTGACCATGAAAGAGCACGTTTTCGACAAAGACCACTTTATACATTTTTAAATTAGATTAAATTTTCTACAATTGAAATAAAGTTTCATTTTAATTGGATAAATGGTAATCCGTGGCGCAATGAAGTTGTAGTTTTGAAAAACTGCAATTTTTTTCAAAAAATCGCAGTTTTTCCTTTATAAAATGAAAACCACTCATCCTAGAAACTTGATTTCTCCTTCATTCTCTAGGAAATTTTATTGACTTGAAAGTTTACTTAAACCATTCTTTTGATAAAACTCTTAGGTTTATAGATATCCAGCATATTCCATGACATAAAATGATCCGAATCCTCAGAAGTGTCATGGAAAATGCTGAATATCTATAAATCTAATACTTTTATAAAAAAAAAGTAGTTCAAGTAAACGTTTCAGTCAATAAAATTTTCTAGAGAATGAGAGAAAAATAAAGTTTCTAGAGTTAGTGGTTTTCATTTTATGAAGAAAAAAATGCGATTTTTTGAAAAAATAGATCATTTCCTATTATGGAAAATGCTAGATATCTATAAATATAAGAGTTTTATCAAAAAAGTGGTACAAGTAAACGTTCAAGTTAACAAACTTTTCTAGAGAATGAGATAGGAATCAAGTTTCTAACATGAGTGGTTTTCATTTTATGAAGGAAAAATTGCGATTTTCTACAAAAAATTGCAGTTTTTAATAACTTCAATCTCAATTAAAATGAAACTTTTTATAAATTGTAGCAAATTTAATCTAGTTTAAAAATGTATAGAATGGTCTTTGTCGAAAACGTGCTCCTTCATGGCCAAAATTGGAAAATATCAAAAAAGTTCAAGTTTTTGGGATTTGTCGAAACAGAAAAAATAGGCCAATTTGAAACTAAAGCTTGAGCCCAAACGGTTGATCGGAGAAAAAATCTAAATAATAAAATTTGTAGAAAATTTTATGAACTTTCATTTTGAATAAAAAGATTATTTACGAAAAGTTGGTAGTTTTCGAGTTATAAGCGAAAAACCAGCAGAAAATGGAAATTTTCACCTTTTTTTGCATTTTCTACAATGTTGCGTCACGAAATTTTTGTGGGAGACCTCAGATTTGGATTCAGCGCCCCAAAAAACATATATATGCAAAAAATCAGAACTACTCCAAAACTTTCCTGATAAAAACACAATTTGACTGGACTATATAGAATAAGCCAAAATTCGCAAACAAGATTCCACACAAACATGGAATCAAAAAGACAGAGAAACCTTGTTAAATAAAATAATGTTAAAATATATTTCTATTGTTAGATATTTATACATTGTTTCAATTGTCATCTATATTTATAAGTATGTCCAGATTTTTACAGATTAACTCTAAAAGAGAAAATTATTCGCATAGAGATCCTTTATTTACAAAAGGTCACGCTAGACTTTAAATTATTCGTTAAATGTTCCGTAGAATAACATGTTAATAAAACATAAGTAGACTCAATACCCCTGCTAATTTATAATTTATAGAATGGAATTCTAAATTGTAAAGTTTATCTGTATGAGCTACATAGTTGGTTTATATTTCAACTGTGTTGTGTGTATTGTCTGCTCCAAGCCAGAAGCGTGTTCATATTTTCGATAGATTATTTTGGATTTAAAAGTCAAATGAAGGTTTTGGTAATAATAGGGATTACCATAAGTATTTGCATCCTGAAGACTGTTATTTAGATAAGTTACGTACTTAACAAGCACAGAATTTCACAATAGCATTTGTTATGTATAGCTTTTTTTGTGTACTTATCTATAATTTATCTGCAATTCAAAAAATGTCAGCTTTTCAACCCCTAGAGCATCACATGGTGTGCTGTTCAATATTCACCGTGGAGTAAAAGCTACAAGTATGAAGATGTTTTGAAATTTACAATATTAGTTTTAAAAAAAAAGATAAAAGTAGGAAAATCACCTTCTAGAAAGATTCAATTTACAAGGTTCACGTTTATTTCAAAAAAGGATAAGTTTTCAAAATTCAAGGGTAGACATCAGCAACTTACGAGAACTTCTTAAAACAAACTTGTTAAGTTAGTATTTTTTAAGCTTTAGAAATTTCAAGTAATTTGCAGAAAAACACAAGTCCATTCAACATGATGGGGAAAAATTGGAGGAAAAAGTGAAAAGATTTTTAAGACTTGGTACACTGATAACTGTGAAAGTTTTCTGTCAATAAAAGCTGTTTGAGTTGAAGTTTGGCAGAAATTTTCGATTCAAATAAGCTGATATGCTACATCCATTTGGTGCCAGATTAAATATTTTTAACATTGACGAAAAAGGTCTCTCAGCAAATACATTGGAAAGCAACAGGAAATTTACCCTATGATGTATCGAAATAATCAATATATCGTATACCTTATGTAAATCATCGGTATTATAATTAATTAGATGTGATGATTTTTAGAAAAAAAAATTGGTTTGGCTATATCTCATATAATGGTTTCAGAAATTATTACTTATTATTATTTTTACTTTATCCAATGCGAAGCAGCCTCTATGGATCTCGAAAGACCCTTGCATTACCGAAGAGAAGGGAAAGTTGATCAAGTGAAAGGATGGAGGCGTAGGTGTTTGTGCACCCGGATTTTGAAGGTTTGAATATTATTTGTATCGGGAAAGATGGAGGACGAGAGAGAGTTCCAGTTCCTCCAAGTCATAGGGACTAACGTATTGGCAAATGAAATGGTCCGGTACTTTTTCAATTTAACAGCTATATGAATGATTCACTTACCAAATCGATTAACTCCACTTTCTGAATTTTATAAAATTTTAATACCATAGCACTTGAATGATTCCTAACTGCATATTCAAAACAAATTTCTCTGATAATAAGTATTAACACCAATAATAATTTTTTGGCCATTGAATAATAAATAATGTAATATTGTACATTCGACCTAAGGGAGCACCCGTGGCCTAGTTGGTAAATGCGCTCTTCGGCTATAGGAGAAAGACACAGGTTAGAATCCTGTCGAGTGTTCAATTCATTTTTTCCTTTTCAGAAAATAATAAAATAATTTTCTAAATGTAGAATTAACATAAGAAATTATTGATTACATTATTTAACTTTCGCAGTTCAAATTACTTTAAAAATGTACATTATTTCATCGAATTTCTCCACTTTTTGTTTTATGGAGTTAATCGATTTGGCAAGTGAACTATTCATATATACTTATGTCGTGAAACAATTTGGGAGTTATTCATTAAAAATAACACACATCTTATTCAAAAGATGTTCATAATTTTTTAGTCTGAAGAGGATATTGAAAAGACAGTGAGCTTCTTTAATTTGTTCAAATATAATTAGAGTATTAAAAACTTGAAAAAGTTCTAGGCCAATTATTATTAAAACCGCACCCAGTGTAGTCCATGGATTCAACAAGGATAGGCCGTCAGCTGAAAGAGCATTATTGATTAAAAAATATTTTAATTATTATAGAATTAAATATTTTAAATGATTCTGCTATCTTTAAAAACAATATTTTTTCACCTAGAGAAATAAAATACTAACTATAGAAAATATTAGCTTGTTTAGCTAACTTTTCTCTAAAAAACTCTTGTTATAATGTTATTAGCCCAAAGCTTGGTACTTCTAAGGTTGTTGAGTTGAAACATTAGGTTCTTTATTTTTTTAAACTAAGAACACAATTAGACATAAGAACTAAATATTTTCTAAGCAAATACTTCTAGGCATTAATTTAAAAATTAATATTTCATTAATATTAAAAATTAAATCACTTTAATTTAAAATACTTCACTTTACTTGACTTTTTTTCAATGATACTAATTCAAGGAATTAATTTACTAAGAAAAAACATTCATGGATCAGATTAACACTCGAATAATGGAAAGAAGAGAAAGAAATTTCGAGTGTTGGGTCGGGATCACAGGTACCCGTGGAAGGGTTTGAAAACTTGAAGATTTATCAATTAAATATGTATTTTATGTAATTAATGATAATAATAATAAAATAAAACTTCGACATCCATACAATTCCTGAACATTTCTTGAGTTCTCCATTTTTTTTTCAAGTATATATGGGTAATAGGTATATTTTAAAAATTATAAGTTTATTTACACAATAATCTACAATTATAAAAATATAATATATATATATTTTATTTTTTTTTATTTTTCTTTCATATATTTAGTATGTATATTTTTTTTTTGATTTTTTGTTTTTCCTTGTATTATTTTAATTAATTTTTTGTAAATATTTTGGTCTAAAATTGTACAGTAAAGGGGCTAGATACAATGTTATAATAAATAAATAAATAAAAATAAGGCACCAGCCGAAGGTCATAAATAAAAAGATATTGGAAAGAAATTTCTCCTAGAAGTTAGTCAACTGTTTCAACAGATTAACGTAGGTGATGCCTATAATACAGGGGCTCTTAAGGAAATAATTTTCCTATCATTGTTCCAGAATCCTATAATCTTTAATCTTTCCGTGTTCAAAAACAAAACTTTAACCACGAAACCATTAACCATATATCTATATTGTATTGTTTTTTTTCCTCTAAGACAAGACACTCTGGGGTACGGTACGGTAGTGCCCCAGCAAAGTTCTTTTTTCAAATTTCTAAAAAACGGATAATAATATTTTGATAGAAAAAATAAGTGAATTCAAGGTGCTTCGGTCTAGGGGCCATCCATGAATTACGTCACACGAATTTCAAAATTAATAGACCCCCTCTCCTTGTGTCACATTCCGTCACATTTTCATTGAGCCCCCCTGTAATGTGACGTCACACTATTTTAGAATAAATAAATTGCCTCACAAGATTTTAAACCATTATCTGAAGCAAATTGGTATTTATTGAAAAAATCATAATATAATATTTGTTAGCCAATATCTATTTTACTAAAAAGTGCTAGCTTACAATTTTTTCTTTAGATTTATTTTACTAACATTTTCAGTTTGGAATAATAATAACTTGAAATCTAAAAAATATATTTTTTAATTTGACTTTTGTCACATCATAGTTTTTAAGATCCCAAGCCCCCTCTGTCACATTTTCTTACAAATCTGAGATGCCACCTCCCTCTTTACTGTGTGACGTAATTAATGGTTGGCCCCCTACAGTGAAACGTTGTATAGTGAACATAGAAAAATCTGGGGGCGCGGTAGTGCCCCAGCCAAGTTCGATTTTTATATTTTAAGATATGTTAATTATTTTGTCAAAATGTCAGTTAAATTTTGTGTACGCTCTAGCTCAAAAAATCAATACGGAATCAAATTGGAATTTTATAAATAGATATTTAATAATAAAATTAAGAGCAGATTAGATTTTGATGAAAATTGGACTAAAAATAAGGTACAGAGGTGGGGGAAAAATTTCGAGTGAAATGGACCAAATTTTGTAGAATTATACTTTAGGGTTCTTAGGGGAAGAGGGGGAGGGGGTCATGATAATTTTATTTTATCTTGATTATGTATTTTTTGTTTCAAATTGTTTCAAATACATATTATTTATGGAAACCTATGATAAATTATTTTCTCAAGAAACAGAATCTAATCCAAATAAATGAATATTTTATAAAAATGATCTCGATGTTATTAAAAATCTCATTAAGAAGAGATTGTTTTCCCGGATATCTGGATGAGGATATTCATTTTCTCCCCTAATTCAAGGGCTGTCTTTCCCTTTCTCAAACAATGCTATCTTTAATTGCAGTATAAAACCAGTTTAATGAAGTGATAAAATTGGAAAATTTATTAATCGAACATCTTAAACGATCGTCTACCTTTTATGGATATTGACAAAATTAAATAATAAAATACAAGGTTTGTTTGGTCTTGTTTCGTAATAAAAATAATAATTAGAATTGTGAGATAGATACTTAAACAGCAAAAGAAACAAAAGCTTTATGAAAAAAAAATACTCCTCCAAAGAATCTTTCGAGTTCATTAAATTGCATACAAGAATGTAAATAATTGTTTTTTGCGACGAGACAAATAATTTAACAACTATCAATTTTTAATTGCCCCTTTTTCAAATGAAGTTGAAATAATAAGGTAAATAGTCAAGAGAAGGGAAAAAGCAAAGCATAAAAACTTAAATATACATTAACGTAGGAAAACTTGGAATAAAAAAGTCAAATTGGAGTAAATTTTGTCTCAGTATCTTCTATACAAAGTTTACTGATCCAGTGAATGGTTTGAGTTAGAAAAATATAAACTTAAGGTAGTCGTTTCACCATAAGGGTTTTCTTACGATTTTTTTGCAATTTAGAAGTTTATTGTTTAAATATTTCTGCATCGATTGGTGGCAAAACGAAATTTATGAACAATATAATTCCAGAGATATTAAATTCCAAACATAGATTTTTTCAGACTCTTATACATTGCACTATACGGGATATCTGAAAGTTTACATACAGATTTAATTATAATTAACAAACTCTTCTTAACATTGTTATAAAAAACTAAACCAACATTAAACAATAACTAATACATTTTTTAAGAAAATTTTAATTCATAGTTACAACACAGTTTCTGAGATAACAATGAATAAATAATGAAAAATACATATTGAAAAATTTGCACTAAGAGCAAGCTGGCAACAACGTATGTATTTAACCTAAGAAGTGGATTAATTTTTGTACTTTTTTGACGTTTTTTCGCTTCAGCCATTGTCGCAACAGCTTTCAATCGCTTATTAAGAAATTTTTGTTTAATAAATCGATCTTTATATTAGTATTATATCTGTCATTTCTATGATAAAAATATTCAAGCTCGGACAATGTTGCCAGATTTGTCAAACGAGCATGGGATTGGCTAGTAGTGGTACATAAACAGGAAAAAGATTTGGGATTATGAATTATGAATCCTTATTGTCTGTTCTAAATATATATATATATATATATATATATATATATATATATATATATATATATATACTCTAGCATTAACTTTTTGCTAGTATTGTCGAAAAACAACTACCTTAAAAGGTGAAGGCTATTAATACCTACTTTTGTGTCAGTCAGAATTCAATTTTTTTCTTAATTTTTTTCATCCTAAAGATAGAAAACCCAATATGTAACTGATTCTTTGATTGAGAAATATTAACATTTTGACACCAGAAAGAACTTTCCTGGTCATTCCTTTTTTGAGCTACTACAGTAAAGGGAGAGAGGGCATCACAGATTTGTGACAAAATGTGGCAGGTCCGGGGATCTTAAAAATTGTGATGTCACAAAAGTCAAATTAAAATTTTTTAAAAATGAAACTTAAAATATAGTAAATGCCTTTGGTTGAGTTTAATTTATAAAAAAAATTCTAAAATAATTAAATTATAGGGTATAAAAGAGATGGTGTGATGTTACAATAAAGGGGGGCTCAACGAAAATGTGACACAGGTGGAGGGGGTCTAAAAATCTTGCAATTCGTGTGACGTAATTTATAGACGGCCCCTTTTGTAAATATTGGAATTTAGAAGTAAATATACACCGACACACAAAGAATAAAAATATCAAATGACTGTTCTCTACATTTCAGACATCTTTAATGAATTCGCAATTGAATAGAAGACTTATAATATTTTAAATACCAGCCGTAGGTGCCGAGTAATATTCTTTAGGAATGTTTTGAGAAACAAACATTGTTATAAAACGTTTCCCAAAAATATGCTGGACAACACCAAAACAAGTAAAAGATTTAAGAATTAGAAGCGTCGACAAGAAAATGTTTACAATCTTTCCTAATTTCACCATGAGTAGACCAACACAAAAGAAATTTACAGTTTGTCAACTTGATATCCAAAGGCAGTTACTCAAAATATTGATGTTTTTCACTTCAGAAATTACATTGTTTTTTCAAAGATTCACAGACTATAGAATATTCCCGGAACATTTTAATTTTTGACCTTCTAACTAAAGTGGTGGGGAAGTCGGGTTGTCCGAACTGGCTAAAGAGATGGGCCCGCTTCAGCATCGTTGATGACGATGTTCAAGCGGGAGATCCGGGTTCGAGCCTGGCTAGCATATATAATTTCGACCGGCTAAACCTCGGCACCCTCACTAACACTACTAACACTTTACTGATGTACTGTGTAAATGGGCTTTGTTCTCGGTGACAATAAATAAATTTAAAAAAAACAAGCTAAAGTGCCTATAAAAATATAAAGTGAATTGCCTATAAAAATCTTAAATTTAACAAATGAATCATCTGTTTTATAACATAGTCCCTCATCTTCTATTATATCTTAGATATCTTTAAATTAGACGGGATAAATTTATAGTTATCTATCTATATTTTAATGTTCGGAACAAGTGTTTTAAATTTTTAAATCACTCTAGCAATATTTTTGCAATGTTTCGAATATCATAAAGTTCAAAGAATTTCACTTTTTTGATCATTAATTTTATAACATTCTTTGAAAATAACCACATATAAGACGAGCATATTAATGTGAACAAAACTTTATGATATTTATTTCATGAAAACATTTATAAATATTATTAAGATGAATATGAGATGTAGTTTTATCGTTTGCATTATAGACATTAATGTCATGTTTATGGAATCGTTTCAGGACATTGCAAACTCTAAATGGAAAATATTTACCATATTTATTAGTGGTAGAAAATACATCTATTTCGAGAAAGTTGGAATAAATACTCGATTTTATATCTAATAGTGAAATAATAAAACGTAGATATGAAGAGATGTCTAGGCTTTTACTAAAAAAGGCTCTAGTTCCATGTTTATTCCCGAAAGGGATAATCGCTATTATTGGATAAAAAATACTTGGTAGATTTCACATTAAGATATAAAAAATAAAACGAATTTATTTTTTGGAGAATCTTTAATCTCGATATATATATTTCGAGTGACTAAGCCATCTTCAGGAGAAACAGAAAGTAAGTGACCTGGATAAGTCGAATTTGAATTCAAGTCAACGGTAAAATTTATTTTTAAGATATCAAAAGGGTAAATATTTAAAATTAGTGGAGGGAGAAAGGTAGGAAGTCTATTTTGTTTAATTTTGAAAGGCCTTCTGAGAAATGAGGATCTACACTCAGGTAGATGTAGGGGGGGGAGGAAGAATTAATGAAAACAAATTTGGAAATATTTAAAGAATGTAATCAATGATTGTACTTTTCTTAACTTCTAATTGATTATTTAGTATATTCGTTTTATTTTATCCAATAATTTTAAAAAATGTTTCACCAAGTACCAACACCGAATTCCTTAAAAACTATATAATCGCTATCACAATATTTAATATATCGTTCACTACGCTCGGCAAGCCAAGCTTGCCGGTCGACCGGAAAGTTGACTTAAAGGAAAAATTTTCAATTTTTGTGGCTGAAACTTGTTTTGAAAAGAAAGAATAATTTTTTGTCTATCTGATGAATTTCGATACCCAAATATATCACCATCGGAATGGAACAGAGACTTCTTCTGCAAAAATGTTTGTATTTTTAAAGCAAATAATTCATTATATTATAGGTTTTTTAGTTTCCGAAATTCTAAATGAAAAATGTAGAAAATCAGAAAAATTAAATTGTTAAATCAACTGTTTAAACATTATGTTCAAGAACTTTTAAGGAGATAGGTGTTGGTTCTAGGTGAAATATTTTCGTATAATAATAAAAATTTCGTAAAGTTCTTGAAATTAAAAATGTCTTGTAAATATAATATATGCCAAGATTCAGCTTTATGCTCTAAGCAGATCACTAACGATAAAAAGCTATATTACTGTCGTACCGAATCTTGAATTTTTTTTCAAATTTCATCAGCAAAGGACTTAAGCAAGAAAGCTGAAACTTTTCAATATGTGCATCTTATTAATATAAAATTTTGTGCCAATTTCAGCTAATTGGCTGCAACCATTTATCAAGAGCTTATTTAGGTAGTTCTTTCACAAATGTAAAAATTCAAGAAGTCTTCGAAATTAGGAATATAAGTCATTAATAGCATAATAAACACACTGTTAAAATTTGAAGACGATTTATCACACCAAACATGAAATATTTGCAATCAAAAATAATTTTTTACTTTATCCAATGCGAAGAATGGGTAAATATTGTAATCGGTCTCGCGGCAAGGGCCACTTCAAACGGTCCTCAGTTAAAGACTACGAGACCCATGATATCAATTAAAGTCACAAATTGTAGTATTCAATTAGGTTGAATTTTAACACGTTACAGTTTTGCCAAAAATTACATGGGTCTCGTTCAGAGGCAAAAAAGTGCGATTTTTTCATTTAGTCTGTATGGATGTATGTTATCGTTTTTTCCGTCCACGATTTTTTCCACCCCGTTGCACCGATTGAAATGAAATTTAAAACCTACCATTACTTTAACAAAATGAAGCGCTGATTAGGTTTTGGTACATATCGGGCCACAAACATTAGTACTTTATTTTAGTACTTTTTTAGTTTTTTCTAAATATCTTGAAAATTACTTGACCAATTTTGATGAAATTTAATAGGCTAATTAAGGACCTTAGGGTACACAAAAAATGCTAAATAAAGTTTTTAGTAAAATTATATTTTAAAGTACTTTACTCTAGAGTAAGATAGTACTTACTTTTTTTAAATTTTTAATTATTTTATTTTAAACATGGACCGCAAATAGCCAGTGATATCTGATTAATAATAAAGGAATAAACATATTGATTTTTCAAATGACTTTGGATAAAGCTTAGCAACGATCCGTTGCAGTTTTTTTTACATATGGTAGATTGGGAAAGGTTGGGGAAATGATCATTATTTTATTTTTTTTCATTGAAGGACTTTCACCATTTTGATGAAAAACTAATATTTGTTAGAATAATATATTCGAGTAACTTAAAAAAATTGAGATAATTTACCTCATAGTTTTGATAAAAAAAAAACATTTTTGGGAGATTATTTTTAGTGGAGGGGATATAATAGCAATTGCTTGGAAACGATCCATTCATAAAGAGAATATAGTAGTGTATAAAGTACAGTCACGTTAAAAATCATAACCTAAAATTTTAGCACTGTTAATATTTATAGAGTGGTTACGAGGCTAAAACTTTTTGTGTGGATTGTCGCGAAAGAACCTCCTTAAATAAGGATTTTCTACATTTTTCATATAAAAAATCTGAAGCTAGAAAGTGCAAAATCTAATCAATTTTTTTTTTGAAAATTCAAATATTTTTAACTTAAAATGGACTTTTTAAGGGCTTCTGTTCATGAGGTTTCGTGTCCAATAAAAGTACAATAGTATGATTCTAGTACTCCAAGCATAACTTTGCCGAATGTACTGAGTAATTATTGTTAAAGTTTTATTCAAAATTGTAAAAGAAAAATTATTTATTTATTAATTACCATATTTTTTATAATTATTTTAATTCTTAATTTAATTTTAATGTAGGTTGTTTATGTAAAAAAAAAGTATACGCAAGCATACCAGTATATTTTAAATAATTTTAATTAATTAGATAAAACGATAAATCTTTAAGGAAATTACTGTTGCGTGTGCAACCCGTTCTCTTTTACTGAATACAATTCGGTGACGCCCATTGTGTGCTTACTTATGTTTAAATAAGCGTAGTGAATTGAGATATTAATTATAAAAATAATTGAAATTGCTGAAATAATAAATTTACTTTTTAAGCAATCAAATAGTATTTTGATCAACTCCTAGCCTGAGTATTTTATCTATGTCTAGACGTCTAGGGGGTAATTGGCCTTCTTGATCAACACAAAATAAGCCAGCCAAGGGAGAGTCGGACCGCATTCCGAGGGTTCCGAACCTTATAACATTCAAAAAACGTTCTTATTTGTATTTAAAGAGAGAATGAGAGAATTTATAAAATTGTTTTACTCTTTTAATTTTAGCCATGGAGGTCAGGTTAGGCTAAGGGTTAGCGTGTCAGCCTGCGGACCAAGCGGACCCGGGTTCGAATCCGACTCGAGGCATCCGGCTAAAATCTGACCCCGGGGTAGAGACAAATTAAAAAAAAATAATAATTAGTATCGTAAATTGGCTTATGGCTATAAAGGCTGAAAAAGCAAAAAAAAAACAAAATTAGCCATTTTCAAAAGCAGACAGGTACAAAAATCACCTAAAAATACTTTTTCCCACACTATTATTTTAAATCGAAATAATTTTTTTTTCCTCTTTAAAGAAATCTTCTTTAGAGAAATATCCCACATTCCAAGATAAAAAAAAAATATTCCGAAATATATTGAGGTTTAGGTATCAAATTTCTATGGAACATCACAAAAACTCCCCTTAATTTTAATTTACATTCACTATAAACAAACATCACACTCTTTTTTTAACCATTTATTTTTATACTTAAAACACTAATAAAAACTCCCCCAAAATTTTCATTTAAATAATGTCAATTTTTGAACTCCTTGATAAATTTGTCATTTTTTTCAATTATTTTCGTTTTATACCAGATAGACATTTTATTTTGAACCGTGCCTCGTATAAGTCTGAGTAGGTTATTCAGTGTTCAAGACGATTTATAGAGTGTTTTTATGAGACTCGGAGAATTTTCATCAGTTTGTCATCACAAAAGAGTAAGCATTCAATCAAAGGGCTGAGATTGGATAGATATAATATTTATAATAAATTGAAAGCTATTAGCTACCCTATAAAACATATGCCTTCTACTTATAACAATGAATACTATTTTTTTTTTTTTTTTTTTACTTAGAGAAAGTGGTGTAGGTTTTAGGTGAAACATGATATTAATTAATATCACTGTGAAACTACACACCCTTTACTTGATTAATTAATGAATACTATGTACAACGGTAACTGTTGTAATTTATCAGGACATTTTGCTATGCACGAATTATTTAAAAGGTTCATATGTAGGATGTTTGTAGGCCTTAAAAATAAATAAATTAATCATTCTTTATGAAAATCTGAACGTTCCCAGCAATCGAATTTGAATTTTCAAGCTTTTCATTAATTTGACATCACAAGGGGAATCAGTCAATCACAAGCAGTTAGAAGTGGTTCTTGATAAGTGACATACTCTACGTTGTGAACAAGAGATATATATTTTTTTAATTTTTAAAATAAGTGAAATTATATTTTTGTCTGTATTTTGCATAAAGAAGTGCTTTATTTTTAACCGACTTCAAAAAAAGGAGGAGGTTCTCTATTCGACTGATTTTTTTTTTGTGCCTATGTTACCTCATATCTCCGCCAATTGTGAACCGATTTTGAAAATATTTTTGCATTGGGTTCAGTCTACTTTCCGATTGGTCCCATTTTTTTCATAGATATTAGACCTTTTTTGTTAGGTTTGTTCAGGTCTAACTTCTTTGTTTATTAACTGATTTCGATGATTCTTTTTTATTGGAAAGGGGTTATCTTAGGGATGGTGCCATATTAATTTGGTTAAGTTCTGATGATATGATCACTATTAATAACATCACTAAAAAGAGAAAAATAAAAATAAATTTTAAGAAAAAATAAAAACCGACTTCAAAAAATTAAATGCAACAAATAAAATACACTAAAAGGTATACAATAATTATTATCTTATTTAGTTACAACTAAACGACGAAATATTAACATGAAATCACTTTTTGAAGACGGTGCCAAACATATACCTTTTATGAATCGCACTCGACAAGGATCTTACTTAGTACGTTTGGTGGGTACGCTCGCTTATAGGCATAGTTTGTTTGGCACCGACTTCAAAAAGTAATTTCATGTTAATATTTCGTAGTTTACTTGTAACTAAATAAGATAATAATTATTTTATACCCTTTAGTTTATTTTATTTGTTGCATTTAATTTTTTTGAAGTCGGTTTTTATTTTTTTCTTAAAAATTATTTTTTAATGAATTTAATGAATTTTAGCGCCCCTAAATATCAACAAAATATGAACCGCAAATTTGTGCGGGGCGCCCTTTCTTGATTGATATCTTTAAAAAAGTTAATAAGAGTCCTTATAATTTTAATTAATAAAGATTTTTATATGTGCTGCGAAGATTTGCATGATAAAATTTTAACCTCAAAAACTCATCCCATTTGTCTAATGACTAGAAGAATAAATATTTTCCACTTTAATACGACACATACTAATTATTCCTGATATTTCATCGATTTATGAAATTATTTTAAAAATCCAATAGCCATTAAATAATCATACAAATTTAAATTTTATTATCTTATATCATTCTCGGGTAGTTTTGAAAGTATTTTAATTTAATGAATAGGTAAACGATTATCTAAATTTCTTTATTTTGTTAATTTTTTAGACAAAATAATATATTAAAAAGTGAGGGAGGAAAACATGATTTCCCTTCGGTGCTATGTCAAAACATTCAGCCGATTTGCATATGAGTGCACAATCAAGCAGATAATCGTATCCCAATTTGGGTTTGAAGTCGTTCCAGTCCATCCAAGGGGGCACTTGAAACTTTTCAGGATGGGGGATTATAAATAACACAGTGGGGGTCGGAGCCCTCCTCGCTTTCTACCAAAACATGTTTCGATCAGACTTTTTGTTTATTTAAACAGAAAATAAAGTACAATAGAAAAAAAATACAAAGCTAAATAAAATATCAGCGAATGAGCCTAAATGAAAGTCAAACAAACATTTGTAAATTTAAAAAAGTGCATTGATAATCCCATTAGCAACGTAGTTTTTATCTATTTGTAAATATACATTAAAAATTCAATTATAATATTCAAAGCTTGTTAACTGACCGAGGGCTTGATTATCGCTCAAAAATTGTCAGTTTCTTGTATGTCTTATACCTGTTTAAAAATATCGATAGTAAAATCTGAAGAAAAATAATTTTCAAGCATATTTCTTTTTTGCCTATTTGTGTGTTTGGATTTTGATATTCGCGATAACTTAAAAAAAAGGACGTAGAAAATTTGTCATAGAGCCAAAATATTTGAATCTCCAAGAACTATTTAGATTTGATCGGGAAATAATGTTTAATTAAGATTCTCACATTCGTTAGCTTTTTATTTAATAAAGCTAAATAAATTAACTTCAAAATAATGGAAAAAGGTGAGTCCTATCAAATTTTCCAAAAATTTTACTGCACAAATGGAATACAATCCTTATATGATTTTCTATTAAAGAAATAATTTTTAATATATAATTAATTATGCAAAAAAATCGACTCGTCCAAATTTTCTTAAAATTCCATAGTATGTGATAACAAAGAGGGCCATCTATTTATGAACTAAAATATTAGGTATTAGAAATTATTTTTAAGTGTCTCATAAAAATAAATTTATTCGCTAGACTTTTTTAAGAAAACAAATCGACTCGATTGCAAATATAAGAATAAGCTGGCCAAGTGCAAGTCGGATCGCATTCCGAGGGTTCTGTACTTTATAACTTTCAAAGTACTTGAGATAACAATTTAATAATTATTTATCGTTGATAAGGAGACAAAGAGAGAATTCGTTGATTTTTTTTATAATTTTAAATTAAGCTACTTCTAAACGCTGGCTGGTATGAAAATCACTTAAAAATAGCCACTTTGAGTCTCTTGGTGCATATCGACATATTAAATCGAAATAAATTTCAAAAAAATTTAGCATAACTCTTTTTATAAACATCTTTACAGTGATAGGTAGATATCTCATACTCACAAATCCCATGATAAAAAATATTTCTTATTTTTGACTTCCCAACAGATTCAATCAGTCGATACAAATTTTAGTAAAATTTTTCTTTTCAGGAATTTTTTATTTAAATTTATTATAGGAAATCAGAAATTTCATATTTACAGAATATTTCTATCCGAAATATTTACAATAGTTACAAGGTAGTCTCCTATGAGACTAGACAAGATAATGAAAAAAAAAATTATATAAATTTGTTATTATTCAGGATCGTGGAGATCCTGGGGCCATCTTTTCAGACGTCTTCTTTCGGGGATTCGCACAAATGAGTGGAGGGTCTGACTAGGGTGTGATGCCAATTTTCCAATATGGGTGTTGGCTCTTTTTTAACCGACTTCAAAAAAGGAGGAGGTTCTCTATTCGACTGAATTTTTTTTTTTTTTTGTGCCTATGTTACCTCATATCTACGCCAATTGTGAACCGATTTTGAAAAAAAAATTTTGCATTGGGTCCAGTCTAGCTTCCGATTGGTCCTATTTTTTCATAGGTATTAGATCTTTTGTTAGGTTTGTTTAGGCCTAACTTCTTTGTTTATGAACCGATTTCGATGATTCTTTTTTTATTGGAAAAGGGGTATCTTAGGGATGGTGCCATATTAATTTGGTCAAGTTCTGATGATTATGAACACTATTAATAACATCACTAAAAAGAGAAAAATAAAAATAAATTTTAAGAAAAAAATAAAACCGACTTCAAAAAATTAAATGCAACAAATAAAATACACTAGAAGGTATAAAATAATTATTATCTTATTTAGTTACAACTAATATTAACATGAAATTACTTTTTGAAATGGGAACCAAACAAACTATACCTATAAGCGAGCATACCCTCCAAACGTACTAAGTAAGATCCGTCGAATGCGATTCATAAAAGGCAAATGTTTGGCACCGGCTTCAAAAAGTAGTTTCATGTTAATATTTCGTCGTTTAGTTGTAACTAAATAAGATAATAATTATTTTATACCTTTTAGTGTATTTTATTTGTTGCATTTAATTTTTGAAGTCGGTTTGATTTTTTTCTTAAAAATTATTTTTATCTGACGACTTCATCCATATAGGCACTCGAAGATCTTCGTGGAGTATTTTATTTGATATAAACCAAGGTGCATCAGTACTTATTCTAAGGAATTTAGACTGGAATTTCTGTATTATATTTACATTAGACTTACATGAGGAAAAATAAATATATACCTATTAGTAAATCCCAAATTTCAACTTCATATCTTATTTTGTTTATGACTTACAATGGGATGACAGAAAGACAGGCAGAAATTGTAGCGACACTAATAAGATCCCATTTTACTTTTGAAATGGATTTCCAGAAAATATTAAATTAAGACATATTTTGAATAAAGAATTAAATGTAGTTTCTTAGGAAAACATTTGATATAAAATTGTTCTTTATGTAAATTAAGTAATAACTAGTTAAGATCCAAAATATATAGGTAAAAGAATTTATTTAGTCATTCGAATTTTACATTCACAAAATGGAATCATCTAATATGAGAATTATGATATTTTAATTGAGATATATTGTTTAATTTCTCAGAAAAAATTCTTATAATTGCTAGATTTTTCTGCAAATTTTTGTCAGATGAAAGGTTTGAACTAGCATGATAAAGAGATATAGGTTATTATTAACCTTTGTGCGCAGTTCATTAGCCTAACCGTTTAAAAGCTCTTCATTTAACGATTGAACATTTTGGTTGCCCGAGTGAGGAGACTTTTTTACAATTTGGAATACAATTTAAATAAAAAACTAATCATTAATTACTCAGTACTCTCAGGGAAATTATGATTGGAGTAGAATTGTGTTTTTGTACTTTTTTGGACATGAAACTTTTTTAATGAAATTGAATGCAAGAAGGGGGAAAATGCAGCCCCTATGGATCTCGAAAGACCCTTGTATTACCGAAGAGAAGAGGAATTGATCAATCGAAAGGGTGGAGGCGTAGGTGTTTGTGCACTCGGTTTTGAAGGTTTGCAGGTTATAAGTGTAGGGTGATAAATTATCAATGTTAGGTGTCGCCTTAGGTTCTGACCTTTCTTGGAATGACCATATTATCTCAGTTGCAAAAGCTGCAGCATGTAAGCTTGGCTTTCTTTTCCGAACCAAACGCTTTTTCTCCCCACCCAACTCCTTGCTACTGCTACAGGGCTCAAATTCGCCCCTGTATTGAGAATATTTCTCGACATTTGTGGAGAGGGGTCTCCAAGCATTCTCTTAATACCTTAGATGCAATTCAGAGTCTAGCTATCAGACTGATAGGCAATCCTGCATTAACTGACACTCTCGACTCCCTAGCCATCGTAGATCTGTCTCCGCCCTTTCCCTTTTTTATAGATATTACCACGGCTTTTGTTCCTTGAGCCGAGATAAAGTCAAAGATAAATCCCACCAAAAGCTTCTGATTGCGCCCAATGCACGATTTTATACAGATTCAACACCCCTACGCGCTTAACCTGGATATTAATCGGATTAACGCATTCGCCAATTCATTTATCCCTATGACATCTAGAGACTGGAACTCTCTTCCCCCGACCGTCTTTCCAGCAACTTATAACCTTCAATCTTTCAAGACCGGCATCCACAGATACCTTCGACTACTACCCAATCCCTAAATCTCTTCTTATCTTCACGATACAAGAGTCCACCGCGGACTACAGAGGTTGTATCTTCTTGGTGCAACTTCTTCTTGTATCATTATAAAAAAAAATTGTAGGCATCACCTACATTAATCTGTTTAATAAGCTGACTAACTTCTAGGCTCAATTTCTTTCCAATATCTGTTTATTTTTTTTTTATTTAAAAAAAAAATCTATTATCCCGGATTCACCGGCTATAATGTGCTCCTACATCAATTTACAGACAAAGGCATACATGTAAAATATATATATATATATATATATATATTCACCTAGGATCTGACCAAATGGGCATTGTTCACGAGGATATAAAAAAAGTGCCTCGGTTTTCCATACAAAGAAGAAAGGAAAATCCTTTTTTTTTCATTTGATAAATTGCTTTTTTAAATTATATATCTGCGCAAACGATTCGTTTAAATATGCTTGTTTCTATGCAATAATACGCTTAAAAATAAATCAGCAATTTTTCACAGAATACAAATCTCTTTTTAGTTCCCCCCCAAAAAATGGATACCATTTCAAAATCTATCAAATTATTTAAATGTCTTTTTAAAAATTTTGATTTTTGAAAAAAAAATTTCTTTATACATCCAGTCTATAGCAGTATAAAATATTTTATTATTAAAAAAATTATTTTATTATAATTTTATATTGTCGCGTATTCTTCATTTGACATAAATCAACATACCAACTAACAATTTCCGATATGTGAACACCTTATCAGAGCTCTGCGAGTTTTGATCATTTGGCAATTTTTTTATCTACAAAATGTTTGAGCTAGAAATAAAAACTTTTGAACTTATTTTCAACTATTTAGTTTCAACAATTCAAGAGGATTCCCTATTTAACAATTAGATTTATTCCAATTTTCTGTATTTTTCCACTATCACTTCCTAAGCTAGAAAGTCCAAATGTAAACATATTTTGGCATCCGAACGAAATTTCTACGATATCATTCTCGTGATATCATTTGAATCGGAATCCGAGAATTTATACAATCATAAAACAATCGTATTTGAAAATGAATTTTCTCTAGGCTTTAAACTACTCTAAATACAAAGAAAATACATAAATAAATAAAATAAAATACAATAAGCTATCCGATTAATATCGAGTAATAGTAATGTTAATATTAATGTTTCATAATTTAATTACAATAAAAACTTGAAAGTAAAATGATTTTTAAAAAATATTTCCACATTCAAGTACTTTTATATGAATTATTGTACATATATAACATTCAAGTAATTTTTGAAGGCGGACTGATAAGTGAAATTGAGTGTATATTGATGAGGCAGTCCAAAAAAGAAGAAGATAATTTACACTATCTTTTTATTCATAAAACCGACGTTTCGGAGGATATTCCCTCCTTCTTCAGGGTTTTGAAAAGTCAGTGAAGGAAATCCAATGCGACATTCCCCTCTGTCTCCTCTTTCAGTGGCAGTAACAATAATATATTGTATTTCATTCTCAGCACTGACTACATTATAATTCTGCTGAGAATGAAATACAGTATATGTGGCAGGCGAGGTTAATAAGATAAATGTACTACTCTCGAATACAGATTGAATTCGCCTGCAGGTTGACTTGAAGGACCAGCCAATTGTAGAATTGGCAAAATAATAAATGTTGCAGATTGTGTTTGAAATATCACTTCTTTGGGGATACGATTTAAGCAAATGATGAGATAGGAAATATGATATAAGTAAAGGTTTAAGGTAAGTATAAAAGTGGATAGGAAAAAAGAAACTTATAAAAAAGTAAGAGCTTCAACTCCTATGAAAGCGAAACAGTAAGTGAAGAGAGAAAAAAAGAAACACATTTTCAAATGGACAAGAGATGATATATATAAGTTAAAACTAAAACTACGTGATTATAAAGGATAATAAACATATATAAAAACATATGGTCTTACTTTTTTAGTTATAACTCGAGTTCTAATTGAGTTACAAACAAGGGGTAATTTGAAAATCAAAGAACTGTTTTATATTACGTCAACAAAATATTTTTATTTCAAATATTGCTGTTTAATATCTAATGGGATTCGAAAATAGGTCAAAATGGCCTTTTTCGTCGTTTATTATTATTATAACTACTACAAAAGCAAACTTTATACGGAATATAGGTACTTTTCCTTTATTTTGGTGCACAATGAATAGAAAAATCATGAAATAAACTTTAGTACAAGGATAAAAAAATGTTGTAGAGTTGTGAATAGGTGAATTTTCTAAAGTCTATTTATGATGTTGTTAGATGAGTTTGTTTATTTGTCAGAAGAGCTTTCTGCCTCCTTGAATATCGAACCCAAGTGTTAAAGCAAATATCAGGCTATTAGCAATCCTTTGAAGTGAACTACGTCTGACATATCGTATATAACCATTTACTAAATTTAAATCAAATGCTCATCGTAAAATTTCATTTGATGAATGATTTGAAAATAAACAATTAATAACACCATATAATTTATTTAGAAACAAGTGAGTGTTTTGAATTTTGAAATAAATTTTATTTCCTAAATATCGCTCTGAAATGGTTTACAATTTGCTTGAAATTAAAAAAGTTTGATTCGATACCGAGTGTCAAAAGTCGGAATTGACGGTCCTTTTATTAATAATTTCACGAAATTTCAAATATTTTCAACTTTTTAGAGAAGGGTTTCATACAAAGTATGAACTTTTAGATTCAATTAATTACTCTAATAATGACATATTTGTCATAAGCTAAAAATAAGGACAGAGTGTGTTAATGACTTGATAATAAAAATTTTATTTAAGCCTAGAGAATTCAAATTTTTCACGGTTATTTGATCTTTAAATCTATGATAGTTTCAAAGGACTCCTTTATCTGTTGGGTGCGGTGTAAATTTCAAATAACTCTCTTTGAATTAACGCCAAGAGCTTCTCCCTCAAATGGTTGGCTTTTGTGTGAACTCATCACTCGAAACATCTTGCAACTTGTTGTCCTCGTTTACAAGATCACACTTAACTTTCTTTTTATTTCTTACTTTATTAAATCCAATGCCAACGATAAGAGTTATCCTCTTTTGCTCGACTTAAGCTGTCAATTTGAAGAAAGGAAATAAGATTTTCTAAGATAAAAGTGAAAATTTCATCAACAAATGGATAGGTATATATAGTACCTAAGAGAATTTCGTCAATATCTTCATTACAATTAAGAAGATCTCGATGCCTCAAAATGTATAAAATTGAAAATAAAATCAGTTTTGTTTGTACATATAATATTAAAAAAACGAATCAACCAATTCTAAGAGAATTGCAAGAAGGAATACCAAACCAAAGCACTTGGGTTCAAGTGTCACTTCATAATTTCAAAATGGCATTGTTGAAACCTTATCAAAATCAGGATTTGGCGTAGTATGAAACGAAAAAAGGGAAATATCAACCAATCTTGAATTGATATTATGAGGTGGTCACAAAAAATATCATTTTATATTAAGAGGTCTTTTCGCCCGTTTGTTTGAAGACTTCAGTAAAATAATTTGATGAACTAGCATTTTTAACCGACTTCAAAAAAGGAGGAGGAATTTTTTTTATTTTTTTTTGTGTGTCTATGTTACCTGATATCTTCGCCAATTGTGAACCGATTTTGATGATTTTTTTTTGCATTGGATTCAGACTAGTTTCCGATTGGTACCGTTATTTTTTCATTGGTATTGGACCTTGTTTGCTATGTTTGTTTAGGCATAACTTCTTTGCTTATGAACCGATTTCGATAAATTTTTTTATTTTGGAAAGAGGGTACCTTAGGGGTGGTCCCATATTAATTTGGTCAAGTTCTGATGATATGATCAATGATTGAATTAAGGTAAATATCCAATTCTTATGAGCAAATAATCGAAATTATAATAAATAAAATCATTTTAAAAAAAAAATCAATCTTAAAACTTTCATTTAAAACCCGCAAACGTTTCTAGAGAAATTTCTATATTTATGAATTTAATTTTATTATCATTTTCTGATTCATTCGCCCGACCCTTTCTCTTACGAGATGCATGCAAGGTATTATATTAAGTCACTATTAATAACATCACTAAAAAGAGAAAAATAAAAATAATTTTTATAAAAAAAAAAACCGACTTCAAAAAAATAAAATGCAACAAATAAAATAATAAAACTCAAAAATAAAATAAAATGCACTAAAAGGTATAAAAAATTATCTAATTTAGTTACAACTAAACGACGAAATATATACATGAAATCACTTTTTGAAGTCGGTGCTAAACAAATTATATAAGCGAGCGTACCCGCCAATCGTACTAAGTAAAATCCGTCGAGTTTGATTCATAAAATGTATATGTTTGGCACCGACTTCAAAAAGTGATTTCATGTAAATATTTCGTCGTTTAGTTGTAACTAATATAGGTATCAAATTGGAGATACAACTTTTTCAATACTCAGTACATTCACTTCAAATTTGAGAATTTTTTTCAGAATTTCAACATTGATTCTTTAACTTTAGGACACTATTATTTTTTTATATGAAAAATGAAATAATAATAACCTGAACGATAAAAAATAATAAAAATGGTTAGGTATATGTTTATATGTATTGAGTGAGTGAGTGAGAGAAATATCTCTTTTTATTTGAAGCATGAGTCTAACGGTTAACATTTATGACTGAGGGAGAGAAAAATAACGATATAAAATGTCAAGTTCAATACTAAGACTGTTATCAAAAAGTATTCCATGGTCTATATATATAAATATAAGATTAATTCTGTTAAATTGAAATAAAATTATTTTCTCTTCAATAGAAAACAATACTGAAAATTGAAAAAAAAAACAATTGGAAATGTTTTTGTCATCGAAGACGATAGGAGCTACAAAGATGAAACCCATCTTATTAATAGAAACTTTTAGAAATATCCGAACGTTAACTAAATAGTTCTTCCTACTGTATATAACTATTTATTTATGATTTTTTACATTTTTCATCTGAAAATTTTGATGCTTTCAATTTCTTTGGTTTTGGAAAAACAAAATTTTTTAGCACCAAAACTCTTTACGATACTATATTTTAGAGCTATCGTGGTTATCACAGTCAAACAAACAACAATACAGACATAACAAAATATTTTTCTCCACGTTTTCATGACATTTCTGAACCAATGAAAATTTTTTAATGAATTCCAAATTTAGGCTTTTCTGTGAGCTTTGGTAAATGAAAATCGAGTGGTTAACCGCGATTGGAATTAGATGTACATGTCTTTGGAATTATGTGGAATTATTGTGGAATTCATTAGATAATGCCCCTTCATTTATTGTCTTCTACTTGGAAATGAAAGTGGAAGTTGGAAGTAGGTGTACACGATATTAGGTTGCGGTTCACCACTCGATATAAATACAGAAACTTTGGCGAGTTCGTTCCTTTTTGGTTCTTACACCTGAGAGGTCTAATTTGTGATGAGTCTGACAATCTCGCAATATTCTAAAACCAGTGATATATAATTTATTATGATATTTTAGAGTAGCTAAATCTTTAGGATACTATATTTTAGAGTTATCATGGTGATCACAGTCAAACAAACAGCAATATAGACATAAAAAAATATTTTTCTCCACGTGAGCTTTGGTAAATGAAAATCGAGTGGTGAACCGCGATTGGAATTAGGTGTTCACATCGTTGGAATTATTTTGGAATTCATTAAATAATGCCCCTTCATTTATTGTCTTCTACTTGTATATGGAAGTAGAAGTTGAAATAGGTGTACACGATATTAGGTTGCGGTTCATCCATGAAAATACAGAAACTTTGGCGATTTCAAAAATAGTTCCTTTTTGGTTCTTACACCTCAGAGGTCAAATTTGTGATGAGTCTGACAGCCTCGAAATATTCTAAAACCAGTGATATATCACTTATTATGATATAAAATATATTAGAGTAGCTAAATCTTTTTATTTTAAAGGAATTAGACAAATATGCTTGCTGGGTCTTTAGTTATCAGATTGCTGAACTGGAAAATTTTATTTAGCTGCACCACCCATAATTACAAAATTCATTAAATTTTTCTAGTTTTGTCAATGATCTCTTAACAATGATTTTGCTAATATAATTGTCATATTACTACTGTGAAATGTACTCGCGTGATTCAACTGACTCGATCATTTATCCCTTGAGAATGGTTTCAGGGCTAGAAGCCGAAACATACTGATTCAAACTTAGCAAATTGACGAAATTTGTAATTTTATTAAAAGTGTTCCAATGTCAAAGAATTATCCATTTCAGTCAAATATTAATATGTATCTATCAAAGTATGAAATCCCAAACACAGTTTTTAAGTTCTCTATTACTCATAATTTTATAATGCTTGGTGGAATAGAGTCAATGTCAATGTTTTTAGCACTTTTGAAACTGAGAAATGTTTTTAAAAGAAGTTGAATGCCAACTTTTAGAGCTTTCTATTTTCCAATATAAAAAGATAAAATAAAATAAAAATCATTACGGACATAATATAATAAATTGTATAAAAATATATTCTAAAAATTATTGTTTCTATTAGATTAAATTTCTTTTTTTCTTTATAATTATTTATTTATTTATTTTTTTGCTTGATTTCTCACGAAGTAAATCTTGAAATAGAAACACCATAAACAAAGTTAAGCCTGCCAAAAGATATTAACCTAAATTTGGATCGGTAAAAAAACAGTGCTTAAACTGGAGTATTTGAGCAAAGTTACAAATATTTATTAAAGTGTAACATTCCGCTTTGCTTATCAATTCTCTGGGATCGGGGAAGCTCGCTTTCCTTAATGCTTTCTCGGTTTGAGTTCGAACCAACTATTAACTTTAACTTGTTCACTATTTGCAGATGATATTTGATCGCAAAGTACTTCGCTTGAGTAAATTCGTTTAAAAAAAAAGTTATTTGTGGAAAGTCTCTGAAGGAAAAGACTTTTTTTTTATTTTACATATAATTTCCTCGACCTTCTGCTTGGTAGTACAGAAACTAAGTAGTATTATAAAAAATTGTAGGAGAAAGTGAGATATTTTTCAAGACTCCGTAAACTATACGCAATTTTGATGTTTATTTAATTTTTTTCAGCAAACGCTTTGAGCTTAAACTTGGGTGTAGCTTAAAAATACAAACTTTTGTTTTCTTTAAATTCTAACCCATTAGCTACAACGGTTCGAAAGCTTCCTATATAATAAATTGATTTTTTTTTACTGATTTTATGCATTTTTAACACGTTTAGAAAGTACAAAATTCAATCGGTTTTTTGGTTTTGTTATTTAACACATTATTTTGACACCAAAATAAAGTTTTCATTATTTATATTCTTCTTGAGTTATCGAGGTTTCGAATTCCGATTCAGTCAGACAGAAAAAGTAATGCTTAAAAATTATTATCCCCAATTTTCAGACAATAAATTATAAATTTTTTCATTAAATTGAAGGGCTGGTCCTGTCACAAATATAATAAAACAATAATTTTAATAACTATTAGAATTATTTAATTGATAACTATACAGTTTCGGTCACCACCGGTCGACCATCCTCAGTAGTTCTAAAAATTGAATTTCTAGCTCAGTGATAAACGTTTTTATAAATTGTTGCTATATATATGTATGTGTGTGATTGTAATGAATTGTGTGATGTGTCTATATTGAAGATTTAAGAATGAATGTTTCATGTGAAATGACAAATTCCGGTTCTTGAACGAGATGTATGTATGATTTCAAATTATTGTAAAAATAAAAAAATAAAATAAATTTTGTATTATATAATTCTCTATAAAAGAAAAAAATTGTAAATAAATGTTTCATTTCAATTTTTAGAACTACTGAGGATGGTCGACCAGTGGTGACCGAAACTGTATAGTTATCAATTAAACAATTCTAATAGTTATTAAAATTATTGTTTTATTATATTTGTGACAAAACCAACCCTTCAATTTAATGAAAAAATTTAAATCAAGTCACTTAAGTTCTGGAAGAAATTTAATAAATAAATTAATAAACGCATATAAATGAGACAAAATCAAATTGAAATCGTTTACAGGTTTACACCGAAAAAAAATCTTCATCTCAACTCCGGATCGGATTAATAACTTTTAAACGCAAAAATGTAATCTAGATCACCCTCTAGGAAGATAGTTACTTGATGAGATTACTTGAAAAACAATTTCAATAAGTGCACTAATGTACATTTATAAGTCTTCTTTAAAAAGTTATAGATTTAATAGATTTAAAATATTAAGTTCCAACAATTTTAACACAATCTGATATCTTGCCGAGAAGTTTATAACAGACTCCTAGGCAACTTAAGATAAAACCAGCTTAGATAATGATAAACTTAGTTCTGTTAATATAAGTGGAACTAAGACCAATTTGTTTAATGAATGGTTATTAATTTTATTTCACTCAATTAAGAACGATTTTTCAGGAAAAGAGAATAACCACTAATTCATTCTTACAAGTATATTTTAGTAACATTCAAATCTAAAAGTGGAGAATTTTACTCTTAAGTAGTTCAAGTGGGGTTGGGATAAACTAAAATTGTTTCGGAACTCACCCCATCAGCGCTGTATTTAGAGAGTGGCCCGGTACCGGTGAATTCTCCAAGCACATCTTTCAGTTTCTTGGTTGAATCTGTAAGAGACAAACAGTAGGTTAGTTATATATTTTTATTTGTTTATTTTGGGTACTTCTTTTGTGTTTTGTGTATAGTTCAGTTTAACTATGTGTGATGGTGTGTGTGTTACCATAAATGAGGCTATGAGTGAACTAAGCCACAAAATTATAATTTTGGTTTATCTGCGCAAATTTGCAATCAAAGGCTGTTTTGGTCCACATTGCAGTTAGTCGGTAACAATATTAGTAATTAATTAGAGCAGATAAACCAAAATTATAATTTTGTAGGTTAGTACACTATTGCTTGTAGGAAACAGATTATGGAAGGAAATTTTTTTTATACATACACACATCAGAGAAACAGTGACCTTTCCACAACAGCTAATCATATTCCATCGAATTTAGGGAACGCGGTGTTGGTTTATAGTGAAACATTATTAAAATTGTATTAGGTTGGAGTTAGTAGTGTTTCACAAGGAGATTGATTCTCATCTAGTACTTGAGGAATAATATATTGTATTTTTGACGTTTCGGTTTTTATTGGTAACCATTGCTGAAGACATAGAGAAATCGACTTTAAACCAAAAATAGCGATTAATTCTCATCTATTACTTGAGGAATAATAATTCTACATTAGATTTTTGACGCTTCGATTATTATTGGTAACCATTGCTATAATTTTTCCCCTCTATAGATTTGACTTGAATTTCATACTTATTAAATTTGCACTTTGTTATACTTTATCCAAATTCATTTGAAATATTAATATATTTATTCCTTTATTATTAATCAGATATCACTTGCAAATTGCAGTTCATGTTGACTTTAATTCAAAAATAATGATCGATGCTCATTTAATAGTCGAGGAATAACCATTTTATATTGGATTTTTGACGTTTCGGTTTTAATTGGTAACCATTGCTGAGACATGGAGGAATCGGCTTAAAATCAAAAATAACGATCGATTATTGTCTAATACTAGAGGAATAACCTTATTGCATTCCATTTTTGATGTTTTGACTATTAATGGCATCCTCTACTGAAAAAGTGGAAGAATCGAAGAATCAAAAATGGAATCGATTTTAAGTCGATTCTTCCACGTTTTCAGTAGAGGTTGCCATTAATAGTCAAAACATCAAAAATGGAATGCAATAAGGTTATTCCTCTAGTATTAGACAAGAATCGATCGTTATTTTTGATTTTAAGTCGATTCCTCCATGTCTCAGCAATGGTTACCAATTAAAACCGAAACGTCAAAAATCCAATATAAAATGGTTATTCCTCGACTATTAAATGAGCATCGATCATTATTTTTGAATTAAAGTCAACATGAACTGCAATTTGCAAGTGATATCTGATTAATAATAAAGGAATAAATATATTAATATTTCAAATGAATTTGGATAAAGTATAACAAAGTGCAAATTTAATAAGTATGAAATTCAAGTCAAATCTATAGAGGGGAAAAATTAAAGAGTTAAAAAAAAAACAAGTCGGATTAAATGAGAAAATACAATCAAATAAAAACATTTCTAGAAAATGAAACATGATGATGATTTTTTTTTAGTACTTTATATTTGTTTTATATTTTATCATGATTAACATCTTAAAGAAACTTTGTATTAATATACATATAATGCAATATACATTTTTAATTAATCATAATTGTTTATGGTCGGTTTGCCCAGCTCTGGTTAAACTTGACTGGAGATCAACATAGTAATGGTGCTAAATGCTATCATTTTAGTTCTCAACATTTTTATAAATGCGTAAGTACCAATAAAAACAAAATTTAAATATTTAATTTCAGCCACCAATATCTATTAAAGATAGAAGAAAGAAATGGCTTTTTTTAAATATCTATTTTCCTTGTAAGTTTTTCCTATGAACTTTTACATTTTTAAATTCCAAAAATAAAAATAGAAATTTTTAGCTAATGATGAGAATAGTTTTAAAAAACTTAAAGTAAGCTAAAGGAAAAAAATATTTCTATAAAGGTTAGAAAAAATAATTTTGAAAAACAAATGAAATGAAAATCAAAGAATGAAGAAAAATACAAATTTTTATTTTTTTCTTCCACATTTTCGAAAAATGTAAAGTTTCAGAAGTAAAGATAAGAGTAAATAAATATTATATTTAATAATCATTTACTATGAGTTAAGGATTGTTATGATAAATGATTATTAAATATAATATTTATTTACTCTAATCTTTATTAAAGATGTTTCACCTTGTACCAATACCACAATCTCTACTAATTATATTTCAAGCCTCGTTCTTCAATAATTAAAACTTGTAGTAGATGCTTCTGCTCCAACTCACTATCACACAGTTTAATGTTGTCAAAATTCGCGGCCAGGCATCTGCCTGCACGCCTTATACTGAGCTTTAGATTTTTAGAGAATATCTGTATAGGGAGCATTTGTGGAAGTGAAGGTAGAATACACTTTAAAAACAAAGGAGTTTTTGAATTTCGAAAAAAAATTGTATATCTCAAAATTCCATCACGGAGAAACCAGGCAAGAGCCACAAGATTGATTTTGCTGAAATTCGAAAACCTCAAAAATTTTGGAGGTATATAAGAGAAAATGAAAAATTATCATTTATGTATTAATTTTATTGATATTGCTAATTTTTGTATTTTTAATTCTTTTAGCTTTAGTTAATTTAATATAAAAAAATTTCAACTCTCTTTTAAGGGTGCAACTTGATAAAAGTGGAGGAGATTAGTCAGAAGGGAACGTTTTTAATTAACACATTCTGACCGCGAATTCCTTCGCCCCAAGTAACTATCACCCCTTGCCAACAAGTTTTCTTAATTATCTTGGTTAGTATTATACTCTACTGTGAGAAAACTCAACAAATTAGATACGGCGATATCGGAGTTAGTGTATTGTCCCCAAGGTGGGTCCGATCGATCCAAGAAAATTATTTTGAACGAAAAAGTGAATTAAGTTGTCAAAAAATGAACAGAAAATATTTTCATTTGAAACTAATCTGTATTTTTAAAAAGATATAAATCTGTGTATTAAAAAGTTTGAAATTTAATATTTTCTATCTTAAGGTTAGTCCAGGCAAATTACGATTTTAACAGGAAATAATTTCCGGTAAAGATTTTATTACTTGAATATCTTTATTGGTACTCCAATATTACTACCCTAAGTTTTCTTCCAAATCTGTGTTGTGGAAATTTTTCCACGCGTCTCAAAATGAGAAATTTCGGAGTTTTTTCAGTTTTTCTTGAATAAATCTAAAACGGCTTATCAAATCAAAAAGATATCCATCAGATAATTTAAAGCTCTTTAGATCACGCGTAAAAGGATAACAATTTCATCTATTTAGGTTTAGTAGAACCGGTACTAGCGCCTGTCAAAAAACAGCCTCCGGGATCACTTTTGAATATCCCTAAAACTCGTACTAACAAAAAAGTGGTCAAAGTAAACGTGCAAGTCAGCAAAATTTCCTAGACATTGAGATAAGAATCAAGTTTCTACAATGAGTGTTTTTCATTTTATGAAAGAAAAACTGTGATTTTTTGCAAAAAATTGCATTATTTTCAAAACTTCAACCTCATGTTACCATTCTCCAATTCAAATGAAACGCTATTTAAATTGTAGAAAATTTAATCTAGTTTAAAAATGTATAGTCGTCTTTATCGAAAAGGTGCTCCTTCATGGACAAAATGGGGAAAAATCGAAAAAAGTACGAGTTTTAGGGATATTCAAAAGTGATCCCCGGGGCTGTTTTTTGACAGGCGCTAGTATCGGTTCTACTGAACCTAAATAGATGAAATTGTTATCATTTTACGGATAATTTAAAGAGCTTTAATTTATCTAACAGATATATTTTTGATTTGATAATCAGTTTTAAGAAAAACTGAAAAAACTCCAAAATTTTCTCATTTTGAGGAGCGTAGAAAATTTCCACAACACAGATTTGGGGGGAAACTTAGAGCAGTACTATTGAAGTACCAATAAATGTTTTCCAGCAATAAAATCTTTACCGGGAATTATTTCTTATTTATGTCATTTTTTCAAGTAATTTGCCTGGACTTGTTGAAAAATGCAGAAAATTAAAAAATTCGAATCGAGTTTTTGAATGGTTAAATATAATGAGCTGAAATTTTACATAGGTAGAAGATTTTCTAAGCTTCAAATTTTTAGCTAACAATGTTTAATGACGAGAAAATTGCCAAATCACTAATATTTGTAAAGAGCATATCTAGTCATGAAAAAGTTTCCACTTTGTCCTCTGACTCCAGGCCCGTGCTGGCCAGGGGGGATAGAAGACTTGTCCCCCTGCGCCCTTTGCCTAAATGGCTTTTGCGCCCTTGTCCTAAAATCGTGAAAAATCTAATAAACAAAATCAATTACAATTTGTTTTAATGTATTCAACAAAACCAAAATTAAATTATCTACTCTCCGAATGAATAATATTAATAGTTTTTAAGGAATTTTCTGTTGATACTTGGTGAAACATTTTTTAAAATTAATGGATAAAAAATACTTGGTAGGTTTCACATTAAGATATAAAAATAAATTCGCTTTATGTTTATATCTTAATGTGAAACCTACCAAGTATTTTTTATCCAATAATTTTAAAAATAATATTAATATCCTTATAGAAGAACACATTGGCATATTGAATGCAGTAGTTATTTTTACAGATAATTTTTGAAATATTTTTGAAATGAATATTTTAAAAAGAAAAATATATGTTAATTTGAAAATCATTTTCTTAGAAATACTCTCAGAAATCTCGCCAGTGTGAAACCAGCTCAGAAATGGCGCGTCTGTTATTGTTTTAGCATAATAATTTGTAATTTTGTAATTTTTTGAAATTAAAACATAATGATTTAGTAAAAGAACTTTCAATTTCTTGTTTCCCAAAAACATATATATTTTTAAAAAATAAATTTGTAGTAAAAATATACCAAATTTTTGAAGCCAGGTTAGATTTTCAAAAATTTTCCTGTTACCGCCAGACCCCCCTAGCGCCCAATCAACCCTACTTTGTCCTCCGTCCCTCAGAGGTACCCAGCACGGGCACGGGACTCTGTATTAATTATTCAGAAAATATTAATTGATACTTCTTATTTAAATGTATAATTAAAGTTTTGAGCATCTTTTTTTTGAAAATAGTTGGTACTTTTTTCATAAAATCAGCTCGGATTCAGATTAACCACCTCTGATATCGCAATTTAATAATATTTCTACTAAAATCTTAGAATTTGTCCGAAAAAGATTGATTGAATTCTGTCTCTTTTAAAAAACAACTTGGTTAATCTGAACCCGAGGTCATTTTTTGAAAAAACTACCAACTATTTTCAAAAAAAAAGATGCTCAAAACTTTAATTATACATTTAAATAAGAGGACTTTATGAAAAAATTATTTTTCATTTTAAGCAAAATTATTTAATTTCCGTTCTAGAAGAATGGAGTGAAAAATTTCTGTGCTTATATCATATATTGCGATTCAGAGAGAGGTTTTTATTTATTTATTTATTTATTTATTTACTTATTTATTTAAAAACAATGCTCTGAGGTGGCTACCTCGTAGAGCAGAAACAGAAAGAATATATGTATATACAAATAGTATTATTTAAGTATTTATATATCGAGATTAAAGATTCTCTAAAAATAAATTCGTTTTATTTTTTTATATCTTAATGTGAAAGCTACCAAGTATTTTTATCCAATAATTTTAAAAAATGTTTCACCAAGTACCAACACCAAATTCCTTAAAAACTAACAAATAGTATCATTTAAGTAAGCAAACATAACATATATAACATTTAAATGAGCAAACAGAAAGAATACATACATATAGTAACATTTAAATGAGAAACAGAAAGAATACAGGTATATAACATATATAACATTTAAATGAGCAAACAGAAAGAATACATACATATAGTAACATTTAAATGAGAAACAGAAAGAATACAGGTATATAACATATATAACATTTAAATGAGCAAACAGAAAGAATACATACATATAGTAACATTTAAATGAGAAACAGAAAGAATATAGATATAGAAACAGAAAGAATATAGGTATATAGTAAGATTTAAATGAGCAAGACTCTCCCAGCCCAGTGAGCAACCCAGAGTCAGCACAAGCAGGCGAATAGACCAGTGACACATTACTCCAACCCAGCTCCCCTAGAAGATGCACCCTGAGTGAGCGATGAAAAGATGATTTTTTGTCTCGAGGGTGTGAGCTGACTGCCCGGATAGCGTGTTAGTTCTCAGGTTAGACTCCTGGGGGGATGAATCCCCTCTGATATCGCAATTTATTAATATTTCTACTAAAATCTTAGAATTTGTCCGAAAAAGATTGATTGACTTCTGATTTAAATTCTACTAAAAATTGAAGACTGGATTGAATCGAGAGCGAGATATTGATTAAGAGTATACTTGATAATAAAAAACCATCAACCCAGAGATCCTAATGGTGATTGAATAAAGACAGTCTTGGCTCCAGAGACTTAAGGTCGTTAGCCACTAGAAAGAAGAAGAAGAGTACTTGATGATGACCAAGCAAATAAAGATAGCCTGAAGTTTAGAGTTTGAGGTGTAAGCAAAGTGATCGATGATTAATCAGAGGCACTATTCCTCTCTTGACACTTCCTCCTCCTCTGATGGTACATCCTCTCATTCCCTTAGCCACTTACCGATTATATTTAGAGAGGTTGCTTTGTACGATGAATAATGGAACAGGACTCAAGAGCATTTGCAACCAATCAAATCTTTTCAAAGGTCACCCACAATTTAGACAAGATGTACCTCTAATCAAATTCAATTGCATTTCCATCTAATTAACTCTCCGATGTAAAACAATTAACAGCATACAAGTTTACCATAATCGAACAAAAACTTAATTAGTTTAAAGTTAGAACTATATTTATAGTATTACTTTTTACTTTATCCAATGCGAAGCATGGGGCGTTATTTTCTATCCGTTACCTTTGCTTAAGACATAGAGGAATAGAGTTAAAATCAAAAATAAGCGATTGATTCTCATCTAGTACTTGAGGAATAACCATTCTATATTGGATTTTTTGACGTTTCGGTTTTTATTGGTAACCATTGCTGAAGACATAGAGGAATCGACTTAAAATCAAAAATAGCGATTGATTCTCAAGCTTGAGTTGTTTGCCATAAAAGAATTTAGTCTTTTTGATTTTAAGTCGATTCTTCCACGTTTTCAGTAGAGGTTGCCATTAATAGTCAAAACATCAAAAATGGAATGCAATAAGGTTATTTCTCTAGTATTAGATAAGAATCGATCGTTATTTTTGATTTTAAGTCGATTCCTCCATGTCTTCAGCAATGGTTACCAATAATAATCGAAGCGTCAAAAATCTAATATAGAATTATTATTCCTCAAGTAATAGATGAGAATCAATCGCTATTTTTGATTTTAAGTCGATTCCTCCATGTCTTCAACAATGGTTACCAATAATAACCGAAATGTCAAAAATCCAATGTAGAATGAGAATCGATCATTATTTTTGAATTAAAGTCAACATGAACTGCAAATTGCAAGTGATATTTGATTAATAATAAAGGAATAAACATATTAATATTTAAAATGAATTTGAATAAAGTTTAGCAACGATCCGTTGCAGTTTATTCATAATTGTTATAGATATATGTATAATGTATTGACAGCAGCAGTCTTGGCATTTTCAAGCCCCGGCTCTCAAGGATCACTGAAGCCAAGAAGCATGTGAGGCGGGTTGTTCTTAAATGTGTAACCCTCCTCAGGCACCATATTATGTTGGCATTTTTAAAGACTTCCTAATTTTAGTCGTGTTTGGTGCATCCGATTCTCATGAGAATTGATTGACAAAGCCTAAATAGTGATAGTGAAGTAAATTTTCTCATTAATATATCAAAGAATAATTAACACATTAACGAGAATTGTTTTTGATCGCGCTTTAATCCAGCATCATTTCGCGCCCGCATGCCACTTTTTATATCAAACACTGATATGGATCACTAAATGAATTTGAAATCTGAGATGTTATATATTCAATCTCCCAGTCCAGAGCGCCCGATCCGTTAACACGTGTATTATGTGTTTGGCATTAATTTCGCGACCGAATCAAATATAGGAAACTTATGATTAATTAATGGCAAACACCTAACACACGTGTTAACAGATCGGGCGCTCTGGACTGGGAGATTGAATATATAACATCTCAAATTTCAAATTCATTTGGTGATCCATATCAGTGTTGGATATAAAAAGTGTCATGCGGGCCAATGGCAAAACGATGCTGGATTATAGCCAAATGGTCATATCCTTTTCATTCTCTCTTGGTCCAGACTTAAGACTCAGCAGACTCCAATAGCTTCAACCATCAATAGTCTCGCGATATATATCTTGTTTAAAAAGCGCGATCAAAAACAATTCTCGTTAATGTGTTAATTATTCTTTGATATATTAATGAGAACATTAACTTCACTATTTCAAGTTTATTATTTATTTTATTTATTGTCCTCGGGAACATAAACCATTTAGACAGCTATTTCAAGTTAGAAATATATAAATTCGGATATTATTTTCACTTAATATTTGACAAAAATCATCTGTATTCGATTCGCGATCGAATAAAATGCAGGAAACTTATGATTAAATAGTGATAGTTGTAATTTCCATATTTCATCTTTGCTAGAAACGCAACATCTACTAACACCAGTGGCAGAAATTACAGAAGTTGACCAAATATGTATAATATATTTGTAGAGACTATAGTTATTGAGTTTTTAGGGGACACACGTTTCCTTTGACCTTCTCAAACTATTGAAATAGAATGCACGCAAAACCAACGGAATAAGAAATACTCAAATATGCCAACAACACACAGGGTCTGAAACCCATCTTAGAACAAACCGAGGCACGTGTAGCTTAACTTCGATGATTCCTTGAGTCTTGAGCTTTGAGCAGGCCGTTATTAATTATTTAAAAAATATAAAATAAGACAGCAAAGAAATAGCAAGCTAGAGAACTTTTTCTTAAAACTTTACTATGGATACAAGGCTTTTGGTGAGAATAAAATACTATTACATTTTTAATATTTCAACACCTTTTACTTTCACTTAGGTATTTAGAATAAGTAAATTATTGGAATGGCATCTAAGGAAACGAACTTTTTTAAGTCGTTTTTTAATTCTAGTTGCAAGAATAAAGCAGCCTCTATAGTTACACTGCATATTTTTATGGTCTTCAGAGGTCAAAACATGCCTTAAAAGCTATTTGTATATAGATTGTAGATTTGTAACTTAAAATCCCTGAATTCCAATCCTCCATACTAATAATCATTAATTTACTTCTTCCAAGAACAAAATACAAATAAATACATTTATTTATAATTTAATTAACTTTATATGATTTTTAATAATTATGTTCTCTTACAGAGGAAATTATGAAAGTTAAAATAATTATATACATTCACTTTCTGGAGGGTCTTCTATCTACAAAATTATTAAAGTTGATTTCATTCCGGTGTGTGTGTGTATGTGTGTGTGTGCACTGCTATATCTCAATAAGTCACAGAGCAAAAAAAATTGAAAATTAATCTAGAAATTAGCCCGAAACAATGTGGTAAGTTTTTGGTTTAGCATTAGATACCGTCCGTGTGCCCCTCTACTTGAAGATTGGGGTGGTTTTTATTTATTTATATTTTTTATTCTATAAAACGATTCCTACAATTTTTTTTAAATTGCTGTGATTAACAAGTTTCACAAGTTCTTGGGTGTGTATTTTTTTTTATCTCGATAGAAACACTGTGAGGGGTCTTTTAATTACGTTTAGGACGGGCTAATTTGAAATGGGAAAATTGGTTGGTTAATTTCAAAGAGGAGATAGTAAGTGAAAATTGTGTAGCACACACACAAGATGATTTTAATTTTAGTTTATTGTTATTGGGTGGTTAGTCGGGGTCATATGATGTGGGCAAAAAAGAAATGAAAATTTCAAAAGATATTTTCCGATTCATCAAGACAAGCTAGATTTTCGCGAGGGAAAACCAGTCATCCGGCTAATGCATCCTGACCGATTTCATTGAACACCCACCGTTAAGTCCTTGAGGGACGGAACCTGCTGGATTCCTGTCTCGATTGGCCAATACAGCTCAAGAACAGAAGATATTTAATGATAGTGTGGGTGTGAATGTGATTTACTGGCTTGAATTGATTTTAATTGGTAAAATAAATGAATAAATAAAATTTTATATACCTAAAACTTGTAATTTTATTATTAAAAATTAACAAATAATTTGATGTTGTACCTTACATTATGGGGTATGGGAATATTTTAGAACAAAGAGAAACAAAGAGTCTGTGATGCAAATAAACATACACACATATCTATCGAGATGATGTATCTGTATATATATTATTATTTGTTTGAGACTACAGGTTTCGAAGACTTCATCAGTCTTTCTTCAATTATAAATGTTTTCATGGAGTCAATATCATATGGATATTGAAAACTTGGTGTTCCTTCGTCACTGGTGGTCGGCTAGGAAATAATTATTTCCTGATTAGTTCCTAGCCAGCAGTGACGAAGGAACACCAAGTTTTCAATATCCATATGATATTGACTCCATGAAAAACATTTATAATTGAAGAAAGACTGATGATGAAGACCAAGTCTTCGAAACTATAGTCTCAAACAAATAAATAATATATATATACAGATATATCATCTCGATATATATGTGTGTATGTTTATTTGCATCAAGCAGAGGACAACCTCTTTGTTTCTCTTTGTGAATCAACAACTCTGCTACTCTCGGCAAAACAAAAACTTTTCAATTAATATTTTAGAAATACAATAAACTCTCGTTTATCCGCGGGCGGATAATCCGTGGTCACTCACAAGTGAAGAAGAGGTGTTTTATCTCGAAACAAGAAAAACTGCTTAGGGATTATTTTGCACAAAAGTAAACCTTAAAAACTATTTAACTATGTTCACAAATACATATGTTTAACTTGTAAAATAATAAATGTTTAAAAACTGCTTCTACTGTGAATGAAAATTTTTCAAAAGCATTCTTGTGTTGATTTGTGTCCTTATTTTACTTACTATTTTCCAGGTTATCCGAGTTGTCTTATCCGGGGTCGTCGCGCCACCCAATTCCGCGGATAAACAAGAGTTTACTGTATCGGCATATATTATTTTGATAAAAAAATACCGAATTCACGGTTTCGTAGTCAAAAATAATACTTCGTATAAGGAACGTCGAAAAATTTATATTTTAGGAAATATTAATTCTTCTTATAGTGCCATGCCCGAACGGGTGTCGGCTCCTCTCCATATATACCCGTGATGAGTGTGTTTAGCTGTTTTAGACAGATATACTGGACCTACTTTATAACACGGGTTCCAAACAGATAGTTTGGAGAGGTTGAAAAGGCAATTATACTCTTGGTATTTTGCCATTGCTTTCCAAGAGGAGGCGAGTGCAAATATCTGCCGAGACGTCTCGGACCAGCATACTTCAGGTCAGGGGCCCGACACTCTGACCACTGAACCACAGTCGCCTCTTATATATAATATTATATAAATATTAATTATTTTGTCTAAATGTCTGTCTGTTAATCAGTTTTAGTTAGTGGGTTTGTTAGTGCATGTGGTAACAAATTTTGTGTATGCTCTAGCTCAAAAACCAATGAAGGTATCAAAACAAATATTTAAATATAATATTATATTGAGTTTAAGAGCTGTTTAGATTTTGGCCGAAATGGGATCAAATTATCATCTGTCATCAAATCTGTATTAATGTATGCATCAACAATTTGGAGGCCTATTGTTTTTGTATAAGATTAAGTCCAACCAGGTGAAATTTTCAGAACTTCAAAACCTGTTTCCTATACACAGTTTAAATTATATATTAAGAAACAGATTACCATTTTATCCAGAGATTCCTTGCAGTAGGCACTCTGAAGCAAATCCTGTATTCAGACTATCTCAATGTTACAATAATTTGTCACAACGACTGGATAATCCTCTCGATTTCTCATTAAGTATTAACCGAGCTGCAATTTTGCTCAAAAAGCTAACATTAATCTATGATGAAAATTATATTGTATATTGTTATTATGACGTATTATTAATATTGTTAGATTTTATGAGTTATTTTAATGTGATATTTTGTTTTTGTTATTGTTATTACCTTATTTTATAAGCTATTATAATGTATCTACTATCAGGCATTAGCCATTGAAATAAATAAATAAATAAATAAAAATAAATAAATTAATGCGAAGGGATTTTAAAAATGTGAAACTCTTCTCCGATTTGGACCAAATTTCGAATAGTTACTTAGAATGTCATAAATGATTTCTTATTTAATTTTAATATTCAGGGGGTAGGTTTATGACAAAGTTATGAAATGGCCACATGACATATTTTTATATTAATTTTCAATTCTAATAATTTAAGAAAAAAATATATAAAATGTTTTCATTAAGAAGTATTCATTCTAATGACATCTATAGGGAATATACAATAGATATAAGCTATTATATAAACAGAAAAAACTGATTCCTCTATTAATCATTACAAATTATTTAAATTATATAACTTTAAGGGCTTGTGGAAAATATCTCTCCTTGATTAGATTTTCGTTCAAAAGAATTATTAAATTTGCTATCCAGTTGATTAATGTCAGATTCTTTTTTTTTACATAATTTCATTTTTATTTTATTTTTAACCCCCTAATTATTTTACCCTGTGCTAGCTTATTTCGATCTCTTTATAATCATATTAAGGACAATGTTGAAATGTGGAATAGTAATCTCGTGAATAATATTAAAATTGTATTTTGCTGAGAATAGAAGAAGTTAAGAGATAAATAATTATAAACTGAGTCAATAAATCAATATAAATTGAATGAAAAAGTGAAACTTTATCAAGACTCGGTACGCTGTTTGCAGCTTCGGTGAATTAATCATTTTAAATGATAAATATCTAAATCTGGTATTTATTCTGAATTTATACTTTCATACCTAGAGTCAAATGGCCATTTATTTAGTATAATAGAAATTGAGAAATTAATCTTTAATTAAATTGAAAGTTTTTTCCGAGAGTAGCTGAATTTTTATAAATTGAAGGAGACAATAAAAGAGTGTGCCTTTTTTATTTTATAATTTCACCAGAAGACACACTCTTTTATTGTCTCCTTAAATTTATCTTTAAAGTCTGAAAGAGGTCTGGACTTGTATTTGGCATCTTTGCAATACCTTAGCTCTAAATAGAACTATATCTTATAATAAATAAATTAAACGGTATAAATCTTTACAAATAGGAATGATTAAATAGAAAAAATAATCAAATGGATTTTAATGAGTGATAAAAAAGTGTATAAAAGTTTCACAAAACATGTGTTTTCGATTTATAACAAGATTTATTTTTATAGGTTTGACATCTAATTGTTATGTGTATTCTGGGTTAACGTTTCCCAAACTCCCAGTTTTTTTTTTTGGTTGTTAATCGAACCCTGTAACACCTTGAGGTCCATAAAGCTGAGACGTACGTAGACGATTTATTTAAGTTGCGGGCTTTACGAGGCGAATAAATTGAACTACAGGGTGGCTTTTGTGTTTTTATATATACTCTGGCCCAGAAACTCTAAAGCTATCGTATTAACTAGCAAGGTTAACTGTTTGTTTAGATTGAGCTGTATCGGGTTAACAAAGTAAATCATGTTAGAAATATAATCTGCTTTAAATTAAAATTGTTTTTTTATTTTAATGACGTATTGGTTTTGTTTTTATAATGCGAAATAATACGCTTTAAAAAATATAATTTTTAGGTGTGTTCCATAGAGTCAATGAACACTAAAATAATTAGACTCATAGTTGGAAATCACTTGGTATTTCTGATCGGAGTAAGTTCGCGGTTGAATTCCAAGTTTCAAGCATGATTTTTAGGGTTCCTTTCAAAAGTAAAACGAGAATTTATACTCAAAAAATCTTTTGTCCGTTTATCTGTCGATATGCCAGATCATTGTTACTCATAAGCTAAATAAGATAAACACTTAAAATTTACAAGTTTCAAATTTGTTTGTGGAGTTAAAAATAACAAGTGTTTTAATTATCGTGGGGTGAGACGTATCTCTATAAAAATATCCATAAGTAGAATTAGGCTAAATTTAATTCACTTTAAAATGATGGCATTGGAGAGCCCTAAAATTGTCATTATTTGTTGACTTCTGTGCCTATCGACGTGGCTTTTAGAAGTGACTTTTAATTATGAAAAAACACCACAAATTCGTTCATTCTCTCTTTATAAGGATAGATAAGATCGAATTTGACAACTCATGTTTGTTTGTATTTCGAAATTGAATTTGCGCCATATTTGCATGGAAATAGAATACCTACCTATCTGAATTCCTACACTAACGATGATTTTTGAAAACAGATGTTGTAGAAAGTTTGATCCAGTATAAAAATTAAAATCGAAGAAATAAATAGATTTCCGCTTTTCTATGTAGTTTAAGGACTCTCGGAAGAAAATTTAAAAAATGGGACAAAAATCCTTAAATCAAATAAAAAAGCATTTGAATGTTGAAATTTTGCCTAGGAGTTTTATAGTATTATAATAATTTAGATGCACCTTCATGAAAACTTTCAACATTCTAGCTTAAAAATATATTCGCAAATCTGCAAATCTGTAAAAATCTTGGAAATTATCGAGTCTGAAATAGTATTAACTTTTGCTTCCAAATTGACCCAAAAGCGTAGCTTAACAAAACAAACTTTTATGAAAAATTTCGGATCATCTTATCGAACATAAGGTTTAGATTTCTTTTTTTTTTTTTTGAAGTGAGACATTTTTAGCAACGTATTTGTTTTTTTGTTATAATAAAGAGGAAATGACTCAATAGAGGGAAAATAAGAGACAACCCTCTAGTCCGTGAAAGAAATCATGTGTTCTAGCTTAAAAATATACAACTCTGCTACTCTCAGTGAATTAAATATTTTAATTTTATTAATATTTTATTAAATTAAGTGAGAAAGTTGCTCTGACAATAAATTATTCGCGTAAGTGATATATTAGCGATGAAATAACTAATAAATAAAGATATTCATAACTAACGGTAATATATGGTTATAGTCGCTGACTTAAGAAGAAGAAAAATAAATATTTTATTATTAATTTCCCTCGCAGGTTTAATAATTCCAATAAGCAAAATACGAATGACCCTTGAAGCTATGCAACCTAAATGACAGAAAAGGCGACGCGTAAGCTATGCTATAAGGAGTATTCATTTTGTTTTCATTTAAAAAAATGTTAAGCTTTAAAAATTTCAAATTATCAGAGGTTAAGCAACATGAAGGACGGTTAGTTCTTAGATGGATCTAAAAGACAGCAGTCTTTTATATTTAAAGCCGTCGTAATACCAGATATCGTACTTGAATTACTCTTAAATTGATTGGAAAGGCCCGTAGGACCAAAACTAAAAATAAAAATATTTAAGTCCAAAATCCTACTTTTAAATGAATTCACTATTTGGGTGGCCGGCGAGCTGGAATCGCCGTGCTTATTTAAACATGGCTTGCCATAAAGGTCCAGAAGCAGACGATGTCGAAAACTGTAGGTTCTCTAAAATAGATGGTTTCTTTGGTTTCGAAAGGCTCGGATCAAAATACTACTCTAATCCGAAATTTAATATTTGATCAATGATTGCGATTTTCATCTCTTTTTACCCTAAATCAGCTATCAAGAATTGATTTTTACTTTTAATTAAATCACCCAAAACAAAAATGGCTAGATTCATGATTCGAATTTGAAATTAGGATTCAAAAGCTCATTTGAATATTCAATTTGAATGTTCTTGCCTTGATTAAAGATACAATCAAGTTAATTATGAAAGAAGAGTGTGAGTAAATAGAACCACATTATATATTTATGTAAAGGATAATCGTCAGTCATATATTTAGATATCGGATGTAGAATATTTATTTTAATTTTAATGTAAATATTCTTAATGGAATTGATTCATTTTGATGCTAAGAATAATAAACACTTTTTTCAGTATAAATTCAAAATTAATTTTTAAGGATTTAGGTGTCGGTTCTAGGTGAAACATTATAAATAACTTATGAGGAGAATTTTCTAGGTTAAGTTTCACAAACTTTTTGTGAAACTTAACCTAGAAAATTCTCCTCATAAGTTATAAATTCAAAAATAGAAAAATTCAATAGAGTACGTATTATTCCTATTTATCTGATAAATATAAACAGGTCTAGGTAGAACCCCCCGCTCCCCAAGGGCAGAGCTCCTGGGATGAGTAACGGCAACGACAAATCGTTTATTATGGCAAACTAGCCGTAACATATATCAAATGTTTAATCAAAAATTATGTTTTTATTAATTTCTTGAAGTACCAAGCAAGTACTCCAAGCCCTGGTTCAATAAGTCTTGCTCCGAAGCAGTCAAACAAAAAAATCATGCTTTCTATAATTGGTCTTCGACACCATCAGAGTCCAATCGCGTTCTCCTCACAAAAGCCCGCGCCCACTGTAAAAAAACAATCGATAATGCGATGAAGTCCTTCATTCAGAAAAAAGCTGACAGGCTAGCAGCTTGCCCCAGCAGTTCAAACCAATTCTGGTCCCTTGATAAGTATGTAAAAAGAAATTTTACAAACTCGTCATTTTCCCCTCTCAATCTCTCCGACAACTCGGTAGCCATTGACGCCTCCGACAAAGCCGAAGCTTTTGCCTCATATTTCGCGTCCAACTCAAACCTGGACGACACAGGGCTTGAACCACCCAGATACCCCTCCAGTACTAATATAATGTCAGATACTGTTTTTAGGATACCAGCACTTCTAAAGATTATCCGGAATCTAAAGACCAACTCTTCTGCTGGCCCCGACGATATCCCTGCCATTCTCATTAAAAAATGCGCCCCTGAACTTGCTCCTATACTATCCAAATTATATAATCTCTCCTATAACTCCAGAATATTTCCGGAGGCCTGGAAACTAGCCAAAATCCAACCAATTAAGAAAAAAGGCGATTCTTCCAACATAAAAAACTATCGACTCATTGCAATCACTTCTGTCTTATCCAAAATCTTTGAAAAGGCCATCAACGAGCAAGTTCTACGACACTTAGAGTCAAATAAATTTATCCACGATAGGCAATACGGCTTCAGGCAATCCCGGTCGACTGGTGACATCCTAGCATATGTAACTCATATCTGAAACAAAACCTTGGAGGCCGGGAATGAGACCCTCGCGGTAGCTTTAGACATTTCAAAAGCCTTCGATATGGTCTGGCACAAAAATCTTCTTGCCAAATTGACCTCCGTCGGCCTTACACCTAAACTCTGTAAGTTGCTCGAAAGTTTTCTTTCAGACCGTAGTATTAAGGTTGTCATCGATGGAATATCATCTTCCCCCTTTCACACCAACGCTGGAGTTCCTCGGGGATCGGTTATCTCCCCTACGCTTTTTCTTATCTATATCAACGACCTTCTAAACTTGCCCTCCAATCCGGTACATTGTTACGCCGATGACAGCACCCTACATAACGCCCCTGCATCGCATAAAAAAGTACTCCAAGTGAACGTTCAAGTCAATAAAAATTAGAGAATGAGATAGAAATCAAGTTTCTATGATGAGTGGTTTTCATTTTACAGGAAAAATTGCAGTTTTTCAAAACTTCAACATCATCACGGGTTCAGCACACCCATAAACATAAAGGGTCGAATAAATTACCAAACTACCCTAAAACTTTTCAGGGCAAAACACAATTTAACTGATCGATTTGTTTTAATAAAAAAAAATTCCCACTAAATATTTTGCTTTGTGGATTGAGCCCCCCCCCTCCCCCCCATGAACATTTTCTGTCTACGCCACTGGAACTCACTCAAATTTCAATCAAATTCTTAAATTAAAATTTTATAAATTAATTTATTGATTCCTTATGAATAAAAAATAAGAACGAATTTGATATCTCAAGTATTTTTGAAGATATAATCGTTTATTTTATGAAAAGACGCTGTGACATCGGCCGAGGCCCAGAAGTACGGACATACCTGTTGGTATTTTACCGAGACTAACACTTAAAAAACTCAGCTAAAACCTCTTAAACTAAGTTTAAATAGTTGTTAATAGTCATCATCATTGAGTACACAGTCCTAAGACTGATTTGACACAACCAGCCGTTTCCACTCGGTTCTGTCCCATGCCCAGCTCTTTGACTTCGCTAAATGACTCACATCCCAAATCCTTAATTATTTGAGCCAAATATTCTAATCTGGGCCTTTCTCTTCCCCTTTTCTTTCCCACCTCCCTTCCAAAATATCATCAAATTAAGCAATCCCCCGTGTCCTATTGTGTGTCCTATCATCTGAGCTCTTCTCTTTTTTAGACTTTTCCACGAGGTTCTTCTTTCTCTTATTCTTTCAAGAACTTCTTCATTTGTAATTCTATCTATCCATTGATTTTCAACATTCTTATATAGCATCATCAATTATAATATAGTATAGGTATATTAGATTATACCCTCGGAATGCTAGCCTGACTCGAACTTGTCTTGGTTATTAAAATGGCTTTATTCTAATTCTTTTTTAGTACAGATTTCCAAAAATTTTAAATGGCTTAAACGATTTTAATGAAAAAACAATAAATTCAAAACAAAGCACTAACTACGGCCTACAAAATATCCGTATATATTAAACAAAGTATAATAAAATTTGATTTTTTTTCTCGCACGATAACAATACCTATATCTAAAGAAATCATTTAACTTATAATCCATATTAAACCACAAATCAATTTGGAAAATAGGATAAAACCAATCATTTGATGATTTTTTTTGAAGTTTCGTTTTATTTCTTCGAATTTCTTTAGGATTTATAAACTACGTGGGTTACCAATAATTAAATTTCTTATAACATATTTGTTGTATCAATATCATTACAAAAAATATATAAATAAATACGATCAGATCTTTCTTTTTTTCATTTTTTTGACGTCGTTATATAAATGAATTATTCTTGAAATGTCAGGAGATCATTTTAATATCGGATGCAAGAAATTAAATTCTTATTAATCCAAGAAGTTGACGAACTGTAATTAAGTTCAAAGAAATGGAAGGAAACGTCAATGAAAAACAAAAGCATCCGAGTTTGTTATTTTTCAACTTTTTCATTTTAAATCAATAATAAAATTATAAATTTAAAATTTACTTACATGCTGCAAAATCTTGAAGCTGTTGAAATTCAGCTGGCGAGAGCTTGTCCCACTGAACAGCCATGGTGCTTAGTTTGGGGCGCCTAAATAGGCTACCCCGTAATTTTGAAAACTAAGACCAATCCATCATCTATAAAAGAAAATTGGAATATATTAATATTCAACGAAAAGTCATTGGTAGCTTAGTGAGAAAAAGAAGATAAAAAGAGAAAGAAGATGACATAAAAGAAAAAATAATGCGATTCGGATTTCCACGAGTGCTATTTTTAACCGACTTCAAAAAAGGAGGAGGTTCTCAATTCGACTGATTTTTTTTTGTGTGTCTATGTTACCTGATATCTTCGCCAATTGTGAACCGATTTTGATGATTTTTTTTGCATTGGGTTCAGTATAGTTTCCGATTGGTAAAAATATAAATTTCATTGGTATTTCGAACCGATTTTAATCATTCTTTCTGCGTTTGGATCAGTATAGCTCCAAGATAGTCAAAATACCTATTTATTTATTTTATGTATGTTCAGAGAGAACTTTTTGCCACGTCGAACGTTTTTGATGATTCTTTTTTTATTAGAAAGGGGGTACCTTGATATTAATTTGGTCAAGTTCTGATAATATGATCAATGACGAAATAACTCCAAAAATCTCCAATTCTTATGAGCAAATAATCGAAATGATAATAAATAAAATCTTTTATAAAAAAATCTTAAAACACTCATTTAAAACTCGCAAACGTTTCGAGAGAATTTCTATATTTATGAATTGAATTTTATTGTCATTTTCTGATTCATTCGCCCGACGCTTTCTTTTACGAGATGCATGCAAGGTATTATATTAAGTCACTATTAATAACATCACTAAAAATAGAAAAATAAAAATAATTTTTATAAAAAAAATAAAACCTACTTCAAAAAAATTAAATCTTCCAAATAAAATAATAGGAACTCAAAAATCAAATAAAAAGATATAAAATAATTATCTAATTTAGTTACAACTAAACGACGAAATATTAACATGAAATCACTTTTTGAAGTCGGTGCTAAAAATATACATTTTATGAATCGAACTTGACGGATCTAAGTAGTTAGTACGTTTGGCGGGTAATGAAGACAACATCGCGTAAACTCGCTTATATAGTTTGTTTAGCACCGACTTCAAAAAGTGATTTCATGTTAATATTTCGTTGTTTAGTTGTAACTAAATTAGATAATTATTTTATACCTTTTAGTGCATTTTATTTGATTTTTGAGTTCCTATTATTTTATTTGTAACATTTAATTTTAAGTCGGTTTTTTTTTTTTTAATTATTTTTATTAGGGTTAAGTTTAAAAGTAAAACGGGACCCTATAAGTGACACTACAATGTCTGTCACTCTTTCAGAGCATTGCAGCTCATAAGCTAAATAAGATACGAATTTGCAATTTAGAACCAATTTTTTTGAAATAAAAAATCGTATTAAAATTTTAATCGATTGATTTTTGTGAAAGAACAAATTTTTCGTGAAATCGAAAATAATTTCTTTTTCATGGAATATTAGGCATACTAGTAAAGATTTCCTCGAGGGTGAACCGCGACCTAATATCGTGTACACGTACTTCCACTTCCACTTTCATTTCCAAGTAGAAAACAATAGATGAATGGGCATTATCTAATGAATTCCAAAGAAGTGTACATGTAATTCCAATCGTGGTTCACTCCTTGGATTTCTTTAGTATTAGATTTTTTTTTCTTTAAAATGACGTTGTGAGTGGTTTAAAAAATAGCAATTTTGATGTGATTTTTGAATTTGTCTACGTTGAGAAATGGTTTAACCTAAAAATATAAAAAAATCCATAGATTCTCTTATTCTCTCCTTAAAAACCACAAATAAATAAATAAATTTGATATCTCAAGTATTTTGGAAGATATTAGATTCGGAACGTTCGGTGTGAGATTTGCCCGGAATATTTAGTTTTTCTCACCTCTCTAATTTCCTTTTTTTATTATTATAAATGAGTGTTAACTGATTGAAATACCATAACACAGTTTCTTTTGTTGAATAATTATTTTAAAAAATAGTAAAGCTCTCAATCTTTTCGCAATATATGCATGCACAATGCAAGGTGAAATAATTACAATAGCTTCTTATATAATTTATTTTCCTTGGAGTATAAAGAAAACCTATTATAATTATATAACTAAATTCTAAATATAAAATACAATTGGGATGAGATCATAAATGTAAGTAATGAATACGATAATGTTGTTTTTTCTTTTCTTTGGTGAATAAGACTTTAATCTATAACGATGATGCCAGAATATAAAATTAAACGAAGATAATTTAAATATTTATCTCCTCTAAAAAATCATTAGAGAAGAATAAAAATATACAGGGTGAGCATAAAGTCATTCCCTCATTACAAAAATTTATTGCGCTAAAGCTTTTATATGAAGAGATATATGATTTTTTGAAAATGATTTCTTCTTTTGGACAGAATCTTTGCCAGACCAGGTGATGAAATTGAAACTTTGGGAACCAGGATATCAAATGATGTGTCATGTGTTAAAGAACAAATGTCGACGAACACGTAGCAGGAACTGAAATACCAACTTGACATTTTCTAAGCAACATAGAGACCCGATAGGTATATGTCTCTGTATATTAGTTTTCGCGCAATACATTTTTTGTAATCAGAGAAAGACTTTATGCTCAGCTTTTAATATAATAAAGAATAATATAATATCATAATATATAGATAAAAATCAACATTACAGATGGAGGTTAAATGGGTTAAAAAGAATTTAGAAAGCAACTCATTTCTTTCGTCTTAATTAAAGAATTTTTCCTAAACTCGAAAACAATAAGTGATTTTAAGTGTGAGCCTGGACCAGACACATTAGAACAGTGTTTTTCAACCTTTTACATGAAGCGACTCCCTTAGTATGAAAAAAAAATTCGCGACCGCTACCCCTACTGTTTGTAACCTGTATTTTATTATGTTACAAATATCAAATCTGTACAACATTTTTATTTGTATAATTATTAGGTACAGATTAAAAAACTCTTCCTGGTAAATTTTGAAATTTTTTTGATCACTGGTTTAAAAGATATCGAATTTCGGTTTTTCCCTCATAAATTCTTCAAAAATGGTCCAAATTCAAATTTTTATTTTTTTACATACTTTTTAGAAAAAAATACAAAAAAAATTATTTAAAGTGCTTTTATATGCGATTTTTGAGTTTGAAATTTTTAATCTTGTTTTTTAAACTGTATATACTCTTCGATTTTTTTTTTTTAATTTTTAACTTTAATTCATTCTACATATTTTAAGGACGGATTATTAGTGGCCCTATGATAATGTGAATTATTAGGTATCGGCTAAATACACAATTAACATAAGTACCTAATACAGATATATTTTTCTTCGATTCAGTCTTTTATTGGAGAAGTGGGGTCTGAGAAATTTTATTAATAAAAATGGGGCATTCCAAACCAAATCAGACGGATTGACGAATTTTAATGTTTGATTTCGTTCATTTTTTGACATTTTTTAGTACACTTTAAAAACTCTTCCTGGTAAATTTTGAAATTTTTTTGATCACCGGTTTAAAAGAGCTCATCAATTCTTCAAAAATGGTCCAAATTCAAATTTTTTTTTGAAATTTTTGTTTTTTTACATTCTTTTTAGAAAAAATACAAAAAATTTATTTAAAGTGCTTTTATATGCGATTTTTGAGTTTGAAAATTTTAATATTGTTTTTGAAACTGTATATATTCTTCGATTTTTTTGATAATTTTTAACTTTAATTCATTCTACATATTTTAAGAGTGGGTTATTAGTGGCCCTATGATAATTACTATTTTTATTTTTTATTTTTATTTTCTTTCAACAAACTAGAATGCTAGAGAAAGACTATTTTTGAAGATATAATGAGCGAAAAAACGAAATTTGATATCTTTTAAACAGGTGGTCAAAAACATTTCAAAATTTACCAGGAAGATTTTTTTGACGGATCGCGACCCACATGTTGAAAAACACTGCATCATAGGGCAGCTTGGAGGTCAAAATAAAAGTTACAAGATGGTATGCTTAATAATCATTAAGTAAATGTTTCAGCTTGAACCGACATCTAACTGTTTAAAAATTATATGCTGAATAGAATTTTGTATTACCCTAGCCACTCGGTAACATTTTCGAGACACTTTTTTCAACCATAGAAGAAAAAAAGCTAATTTAACCAACTGAAATACCATCAAATAGATATTTTAAAATCCTATTAAATATGTCTTCTCCAAATTTATATTTTGAAGACTCCGTCGCGTACTAATGAGCCTAGCCCTCAAGAAGCGAGCTTGTGTGGGTTTACTTTAATTCTGAAATTAAAAAATTTCAAATTCATGAAGTATATAAATGTGAGTAGGTATTTTTAATGGAAATTTTATAGTTGCCTTGACAAAAATTAGTCGGGAAGACAAAAACAAAACATAGGACATATCTCTATCTTACAATATAGTTATTAGTTTTAAGCAAATGATAAATATGCAAATTATATTTATATTCTAGAATAAATAATATAATATAATAATGTCAAGAAAATACTTATTACACAGAAAAGGGATCAGCATGGGTAAAGAGCATGTTTCATTATAAATTAATGAAATTTGAATTTACATAATATTCTTGTACTCATCGCCTAGTCAAAACCGTAATAATTTCATTTCTGAATATTATTATAGCTAACAACTTTCAACATGCAAACGAGATTACATTGCACGATCGTTAATTTCAGTAAATTCAATGAATTTCGTGTTCAATTTTCCTTCACCTAGTGTGTTTATATATATACGTCACCCTTATTTTTTTGTGATAGCTTTTTGAAATAAGATCCAACTGCAAAGATTGGTATTTTAACAAGGGAGGAAGGAATATAGAAGATCAGGGGACACAACACACCCTCAACCTTTTTCAGATCAAGACAGATTGGGCTAAAATAAAAAGAGAAGCTGGTCAGTGTTAAATCCTATGATGATGGACTGGAAGTGGCCAACAAGACAAACAAAACTTTATCTCTAACCACTCGAAAGGGCAAAAATGGAGCCACCCACGAAATTTTATCTCCCTTCTTATTGGTGCTTTTTTGTTTGTCAACCATTCCGATGTGACGATCGAGACAATGGAAAAAAATCTAAATACAAAAATGATTCTATTTTATTTCTCTCACGATATATTTTAGATATTTATTTAAGATTGTTGTTTTATCTTCCTTCGTGCCCGAAAAGTTTTGAAAACATTAGTTTTCAGTCTCACGCCTACGAAAAAAATTCTAGAGAGGCAATGAAGGCTCAAATAAACATACAATATTTTAAAATGGCCAGCTTCTCCTTTTACTGACAATACTATTGAGAAGCCGGTAGAGTCGTAATTCTAGCGAAGATAGAGTGTTTTCCGAATCAATCCCAAAATGATACAGTTACACGCAACGCCACTGAGATTGGAAAGCGTGTACATTGTACAATGTAGTTACATATAATTAAAATTAGAGCAGAGACTCTAGTTGGCATTTCACTTCATCAATGAAGTAGCTACTCATTAAATATCAGAACAATATCTATATTAGCCCTATGTACATTACATTAAGAAATAAATAAACAAAATATAATAAACAATGTAGATTTGAATGTTAAGAGGGATCAGGGCCGGATCTAGTAGGGACAGGGGGCATGTACCCTCAACAAAACACTGTATGTCTGTCTGTATGTTTCCATGGGTTCTGCGAAAAGTTGCTGACGATTCACGTAAAAACGACTAAAGGGATTATTAGGAAATTTCATATTTGGATCAGATGTTTTCTAACTTACGTTTATTGCTATATAACTTTTTGATATTTTGATCCCAAAAGGGGGTTTGGGGGAAGATGCGCACGAATGGAAATGATCAAATAACTCCTAAACTATTAACTCTTCGGCAAATTTTATTATGAGCAAAGTTGTAGGGGATGTGATTTCTGACAAGTTTTTTTTTTAAAAATCACCCAAAAAGGGGGGGGTCAAAAAATGAGAATTCTTGCTCTTGGACCAAACTCAACCACATTTTGTTTACATAATCTGTGGATCATTGAAAGGCTTGAAATGCAAAAACTGAGCGCGGTGGTGGGGTTCAGGGTTTGGGGGTGGTATGGGGTTCGGGGTGGGGTGGGGGAGTAGAGTGCGGAGTAGTGTGGTTGGTGCAGGGGCGGGATACAGAGCGCGATACAGGGGCGTAGTGGTACGGGTGGGGGACCATGAGCCGATATGGCCTTGGCTAGCAAGAAGGCCGCCGAAGGCGGGCCTTGCACCTAGTAAGAAAATAAAAAGGTTCTAGATAGACCTCAAAATTTGAAAAAGATAATTGGGAATTGTTCCTTAATTAAGAAAAATACAATTAAATCTTATTATTATTAAATTCATTGAATGTCACGTTTTTATAAATTGTCAATTATACAGGTATTTTAGATATATTTATTGTTCTCAATTTCGAGCAGGTGTTATTGTCCCTTCTCAGTTAGAATGCCATTCACAAAACGTAATGGTAAACGAAGTGGAGGTGTGCTTTTATTGATGTGCCTATCCATTCAGAAACAATCGGCCTGTCCTCACCAACTAAACAAACCTTGAATATAACGCCTTTCAAATACCGCATAAATATATTCAGATATGGATCCGTCTAAAAAATATATTCTTCTACCTTCTTTGTTCTTTTATAGTACAATTTTTAAATAGAAATGATGATTATTTTCTATAAATTATTCCTCGTGATGTTAAGATCATGAAGTGCCAACACCACACGACAGTCACTTACTACCTGACTTAGGGCCAGTTGTATGTCGGTTGGTAAACTCTTTTTAACCGTTGGCAAAGGGTAAAAGGCTGGGATGGCCAATCAGATGAAACTGCCTTGTCATCTGATTTTACCCTTTGCCAACGGTTAAATGGAGTTTACAAACCGACATACAACTGTCCCTTAGTTACACGACTAATCAAGCACTTTCAGAGAATTTTAATCGAGATAAAAAAATAAACATGACGGAAGTTAGGATACTTAATAAACACAGCAGTTTTTTTTTGTTTTGTTTTTTATTAGTAGAATAAAAATCGTTTTTGAGAAAAAAATAAAAACCGCACCAAATTTCAAGTAAAGGGGTACAAGGCATGTCGATATGGACCAAAAGCTTATCATATCCTTGCAGCATGCTGATACCTAGATTAAGTTTCAAATTTCGTTGCACTGATACTGATATATAGCAGTGCAGATACACACACCTACACACACACCCACATACACTTGACGCCTAGCAAACCCTTTTTATTTTTCTTAACTCAGCTTCTATATCTTAAGAGCATCTTATACTACCACTTGGAGTTATTCGAATGTAATTCACTTTTATAATTTTGGGAAAGAATTCGGAAATTGAAAGTGAAAATATATGATACTTTAACTTTCATTCTTAGTTAGCTATGTATAGTAAGTGAAAGTAAAAATGTGTATAACATAAATTTTTTTATCAATAATTTAATTATAAATTGAAAGTTTTTATGCCGAGGGTAGCAGAATTTTTATATATTGAAGGAGACAATAAAGAGAGTGTCTTCTGCTGGAATTATAAATTTTATTTATAACGAGACTATAGTTTTCCATTCATACATTAATTTCTGTGAATCTATTGTAATAGACTTATGAAGAGGGCAAAGCTCTCGAAACTATAGTCTCGTTATAAATAAAATTTATAATTGCAGCAGAAGATATACTCTTTTATTGTCTCCTTCAATTTTAATTATAAATATTGAAAAAATAAAAAAGTTTTGCCAAAACTATAATCAATGTCGTGATTAATTGTATTGATTAATTATTCTTTCATTTGAAAATAAACAGAGAAAATTTTAATTCGAACAAATAAAGAATAAATGAAGTCGGTTAAAAAGATGTGAATTTGCTCCAATGTTGTAATATATCTTAAAAAACTAAATCAAATCAAGTTTTTGGTGAAAAATTAAACAATTTATAATTTATTTTTTGTTTATTTGAAAAGTATCCCTATATTTTAAAAAATTATCTCAGCTGACCTCATCCAAATGATTCTTGTTTAGGTTATTATTCAATATTTTCGAAAACAAAATTTTTTAATCAAAAAAGCGATATTATTAATTATGAAATTTAATTTTTTATATACACTATTTTCGGAGTTCAAGTCAAAAAACCATGGGTCTGTAATTATCATATTTATTTTTCAGTATTTATCAAGTAATTACTTATTTGTTCTTTCTTGTGTAAATATTTTTTAAAAATCGAATGTATTATAATGTAAGTCTGTTATTATTGTGGTTGGTGTAAATGAATGTTATTTGGAGATCCCTAAACATGCCAAAATAATTTTCTTTAAATTATAAATATTTTGGAAACTTTTCTTTTTCTAAATTTCATCATGCAAATTTTTGTTTGTTTTAAAACAATTTCTTTTGTGGATTAACCATCAAACTGTTTCACTCTGATATATAATTAAAAATATTCCATTCCATCGAATTTAATAGATGACACCAACTTATGATTTCTTGTAAACTGTTTCATATTAAATAATACGTGAAACCTTGAAGTTTAATTTTGCAAAAACTGTAATTGTAAGTATATTCAAATAGAAACCAGACAGCGAATATATAGTTTAAATTACCCCTCGGGGTTAAGTCAATTTTTTCCAAAAGGAAACCCCTAATTTTTATTTCAAAAAGCTTTTAACTCTGGGAACTGGGACGTCCAACTTTGACAAAGGATGTTTACTAAAGCTGTCTATTTATTTGAATAAATCTCGATCCTTTCTGTCGAATGAATTTCTGCCATACGTTTGAGTTTATTATCGATACGTGACGTTTTGTCTAAATGGCTCGGATTGTTCCTTCAGAGTGAGTTGTTCCTGATTGGTTTATAAATAAATCAGAACGAGGATTATGATGATTATGATTCGAATCATATGAATTTATATCCTCAATTCTATTCAAGATTTATGAGGATGAAATCGTTCGTTCTCCTCGCCTCGCTCTTTTAAGTGCCCGATGCTATATTAAATGATAAATTACTATAACATTTTCCTAATAATTAATACAAAATATCAAGTATCCTTAAAAATATGAAAAAAGCGAGTACATGCAGAATAGATATTTCTTGGAGGTTAGGAAAATATCTTTGAAAATTATAGGCACCAAGAAGGTAGTCAGGACTTTTCGGAGGAGCCCTAAATTAACTCATTCTGAATTTAAATTACCACCCCCCCCCCACAATCCGGGATGTTTTTCTATACATACCCATTCTTCGAGCGTGCCTTTGAAGTTGTCAAGTACAAAAGGGGGTCGCGGATCAAAAAGATTGAGAAACACTGAAGTAGAGGACAACCTCAATGATCTTTACCAAAACTTTTACTTCAAAACAGTAGGTCAATTTTTGAAATTTCGATTTATTTTCCCTAATACAAATGACTATATTAAATATATTTTTCGAAACCCAAGGTATGCTAATCCTATTATCTTAAGGTCATTGATTCGCGACAATACTAGCAAAAAGTTAATGCTAGTGTATACAGAACAGACAATAAGGATTCATAATTCATAAGCCCAAAACTTTTTGCTGTTTATGTACCAATACTAGCCAATCCCGTGCTCGTTTGACAAATCTGGTAACATTGCCCGAGCTTGAATATTTTTTATCATAGAAATGACAAATAAAATACATTATAAAGGTCGATTTATTAAACGAAAAGTTCTTAATAAACGATTAAAAGCTCTTGCGACAATGGCTGAAGCGAAAAAACGTCAAAAAAGTACTAAAGCTAATCCACTTTTTAGGTTAAATATATGCGTTGTGGCCAGCTTGTTTTTAGTGTAAATTTTTCATTATTTATTCCTTATTATCTCAGAAACTGTGTTGTTACTATGAATTAAAATTTCCTTAAAAGATGTATTAGTTATTGTATTATTTTAATGTTGGCTTAGTTTTTTATAACAATGTTAAGAAGACATTCTTAATTATAATTATATATGTATGTAAACTTTCCGATACTCTGTATAGTGATATGTATAAGAGTCTGAAAAACTAACTTAATATCTCTGGAACTATATTGTTCATAAATTTCGTTTTGTCACTAATCGATGCAGAAGTATTTAAATAATAATCTGTCTAAATTTCAAAAAAATCCTAAGAAAACTCATATGGTGAAACAATTATCTTAAAGTTAACGTTTTTCACATGATTTTCACATCAACTCATTTAAACAATTTCTTTAAGGCCGATTTTTGGTAAATTATTAAAACATGAAATGCCTAAACTAACACGTAGACTGGCACCAAAACGTTGCTGTTAAATCTACTACTTCCCGATTAAAATTTAATAAGACTGTTATTCAAATATCAACCGCACCCACACATATCCATTAATTAATATCTCTAAAAATTGTAGTGTAGGTATTAATTTAATGAATTCAAGATTTTATCTCTAAACATGTATTTCCAAATTTAAATTTTTGAAGTTCCTCATCATTATTAAATATAATGTAAGTCATTATCATCATAGAGTATACACCATACAGTCCTAAGTGTGGTCTGATGCTACTAACGGCCTCCACTCAACTCTATCCTATGCCAAATGGCATAGTGAAAGTACTAGAAGTTAATTAATTTTTGAAAAATATTTTTATGACCTCTCAACAGCATCACTGGAATTCATTTATCTCCATGAATCTAATAAAAAAATAAAATTCAATGCTTTTTACTAAATTAAAATAATATCTCCTCAAGCGTCGGGCAATACATTTAAAATAATAAATAGTATGAGTATTCTATTTCACGAGAATTCTATATAATTTTAAGCTTTATTTTCACTTCGATAACAATCCAAATTTGAAATTAAATGATTTAAAGTCATTTTAAAATTTAATGAAAAAATCATAATATTTCAATATTTTCAAACAAACTTAGAACGCATTATTAATATTTGACAAAAATCACTTGCATTCGATTCGCGATTGAATCAAATGTAGGAAACATACGATTAAACTTAGAACGTTTTCTTTTGCACTGAAATAGGGTGCTAACGTTATTGTATTATGCTATAGCTATATTTATTTAAGTTTTCAAAGCAATCGTTGCATACTGTGGGCACTAAATTGACCAAGTGTAAAAGATTTAATACCTATCACAAAATACTACTTTTACTAAAATTTATAGTCAACAAATAACATCGAATTTTCAATAAATAGCTACAGCAAATTAAAAAACAAATTAAATAGAGTGTACTTCCGGTGTGCCGATTAGAACTAAAATCATGTTGTAATTTCTAAAGTCTATAACAAAATTAAGTTTTAAATTTAATTGCAATTATATATAGCGTTTTTGAGCTATCATGACCTATAAGCTGATTAATTCTTTTTGGGCATTTGAGGTCCACAAAACGCGAATTTTTGATCCAAACTCGAGTCGATTACCTTACACAATCTCAAAAGCATCGAAAATTCCAATAATCCAATAGTTTAAAATCACTTGACCCACAAGAGTCTTGGAATGTGTTTCTGCAATAAAACAGCACCCAAGCATCTTAAGGGGGTTGGGGACTGTTTATAATTTTTATAAGAAAATTCTCAAATTTTACAATCGAATCATTGATGTATTAAATATTTATTCCCGAAATTTGAAGTTGATCGTCTGTCCCATTACCGAAAAATAAATGATTGAAATTTGTCCTTTTAACATGGAAGTAAATGGACCGAGCTTTTAAAAGGGCTATAACTTCTATACAAATTATACCATTTTCAACAAATTTATATAGATCAATAAGTCAACTTTTCTGAATCGAATTATCAATTTTTCAATAGATTTGACAGTCTAGTTAATTAGTTATTCATAAATGTAAAAAATAAAAAGTTATTTGCAGCCAACAGAATATAACAAAAGCACTAGTGTAGAATTCCAACTCTATTTCTTGAAATCGTTTTTGTGTTAAATAAATGTTTTTATAATGAGAAAAAATTTATCTCAATATTCTTTTATTATCAAAACAAAGATTTTTATTCGAAATTAACCTCATTATTAACAATTTTTTTATTAAAAAATTTAGTTGGCAGACGTTGTCACTTTGCAGAAATACAAAAGATTTTTTCGATGATCAACCAGATAGATAAACTGTCCCCAACTCCCTTAAATGTCTAGGTATTAGACATAGCCAGTATTGTGGGAAAATGGATTATAATAATAATAATAATTTTACCGTATTTTTATAATTCAAACAAACGAGCAATGTTAATTAAACAAATGAATAAGATTCTTTGACTGTCAATTAACAAAGACTGTATAATAGATCATGTCATGTTAACAGAGAGCCTGAGAGCGAGTTCTGCTTTCAATCAAGAATTTAACGTTCCGAAATATCCAATCTGTCAAATTGGTCAGTTTACAAGTGTCAACTAGTCAGATGACATGCACGTGCACAAGTGAATTTCTAAATTTCTAAAGTAACTTCCAAAGGAATCCTGGGAATGACGCATTAAGAAGAAAATGAAGAACTATAGCGAGGAGATTTAATTAACTTTCCGTTATGCAATAGATGAGATGATAATATCTAATAAAAAATTCCTAATAATTTAATACATTGTTCCAAATAAGTAAAAGTTGATTAATCATCTCAACTCATGCGGTAGCTACGAAGATTGATTGCAAATTCTAAGAATACCTAACTATTCAAAAGAGAAACAAGTAACAAAACTCAAATTGGCTCGGCCTTTTAATTTTCCCAAGAGGCTTATACTAAATCTCTTAAGCTATTTTCTATTTAAGAGAATTAGAAGAATTACAAGAATTTAACGTTATTACATTCACTCACTTAACAGTATTGAGATGGCTTGAAAATATAATTTTACTTGTAAGATCCTTAAAATTCAATAAAATCACTTTTATTGTGTTTGTGGGTGTCCGGATTTTAATTCCACAATACCGAGAGAACAGAAACCCTTAAATTTTGTGATTGTGCCAAAATCTTTGTTTTTGTACTAAGAAGAACTGATTTCTTAAGGTAGTTCTTTCACAAATGCAAAAATTGAAGAAGTCTTCGAAACTTGGAATATAAGTCATTAAAAATTAAAAATATTAAATATAATATTTATTTACTCTTATCTTTAAGTTATTAAAAGCATAATAAACACACTGTTAAAATTTGAAGACGATTTACCCCACCAAACATGAAATAATTGCAATTAAAAACTAAATTTTTAACCGACTTCAAAAAAAGAGGAGGTTCTCAATTCGACTGATTTTTTTTTTTGGTGTCTATGTTACCTCATATCTTCGCCAATTGTGAACCGATGTTGATGATTTTTATGAATTGGGTTCAGTCTAGTTTCCGATTGGTCCCTTTTTTCATTGCTATTGGACCTTTTTTTGCTATGTTTGTTCAGGTATAACTTCTTTGTTTATAAACCGATTTCGATGATTCTTTTTATATTGGAAAGAGGGTACTTTAGGGGTGGTCCTATATTAATTTGGTCAAGTTCTGATGATATGATCAATGACGAATTAACGTAAATTTCCAATTCTTATGAGCAAATAATCGAAATTATAATAAATAAAATCTTTTATAAAAAATCAATCTTAAAACGTTCATTTAAAAACAGCAAACGTCTCGAGAGAATTTCTATATTTATGAATTGAATTTTATTATCATTTTCTGATTCATTCGTCCGACGCTTTCTCTTATGAGATGCATACAAGGTATTATATTAAGTCACTATTAATAACATCACTAAAGAAGAGAAAAATAAAAATAATTTTTATAAAAAAAATAAAACCGACTTCAAAAAAATTAAATGCAACAAATAAAATAATAATAACTTAAAAATAAAATAAAATACACTAAAAGGTATAAAATAATTATCTAAACGAAGAAATTTTAACATGAAATTACTTTTTGAAGTCGGTGCCAAACATATACATTTTATGAATCGCACTCGACGGATCTTACTTAGTACGTTTGTCGGGTTATATAGTTTGTTTGGTACCGACTTCAAAAAGTAATTTCATGTTAATATTTCGTCGTTTAGATGTAACTAAATTAGATAGTTATTTTATACCTTTTAGTGTATTTTATTTTATTTTTAAGTTATTATTATTTCATTTGTTGCATTTAAGTTTTTTGAAGTCGGTTTTATTTTTTTTATAAAAATTATTTTTATTTTTACATATAATAGATTGGGAAAGGGTGGAAAAATGATAATTATTTTATTTTTTTACATTGAATGACTTCCACCATCTTGATGAAAAACTAATATTTGTTAAAATAATATATTCGAAGTAACTTAAAAAAAAATTGTATTATTTACTTCGTAATTTTGATAAAAAATAAAAAAACAAACATATTTGGGCGATTATTTTTAGTGGAGGGATATAATATCAATCGCTTGGAAACGATCCATTCACAATGAGGATAAGTAGTGTGAGAAGTACAGTCACGTTAAAAGAACATAACACTAAAATTTTAACACCGTTCATATTTAGAGGGGTTACGAGGCAAATACTTTTTGTGTGGATTGTCGCGAAAGAACTACCTTAAGAGCTCCTAAATGAAAAATAATGTAAATTAAAAAAAAAAAAAATCGAAATTTTATCTTGCACCTTCTTAGTATATTGAATTTCAAACCATTCAAAAACAATTCGATTTTTTTTTAATTCCGACAATTCTAGCTAAATAAACAAAATTCAACTAGATTTATATCGAGTCTTGAAGCTTTTTCATCAAATATAAAACTTAAGTTAGGTATCGGGCCAAAATATGACAGATTTTTGGTGTAAATCGGACCATTCATTATAAGTAGTCTTCACTTCAGGTATTTATAAGTTAAAATAAAATTAAAATTAGATTACTAGGTAGGGAGAAACCAATGTGAAAGTCGTGTGGTGTCCCACACCAGTTGATTCATTATACGAGAGCCGTTGTGAAATATGAAATAATTTTAAATATATTTTCCGTTAGATAATTTCATTTTAATTAAAATGAACTACTACAAACATTAATAATTGAAATATAATAACCATCCAGCCTGGAAGGGTGGCTTATTTAGAAAGCATTCAATATATTAATTCCAAGAAATAGCTCCCGTAAAATCAATAATTTTGGGTCTGTGCGGGCATTTCGCAATATGAGGATAATATTTAATGCTAAAAGAAAAAATTTCACTAATCAAATTATTCAAGTAAATGATTAAAAGTTTGTTTTTTTGTTCTAAAATTTTTATTCTTTAAAAAAGTGAATAAATATAGATTACAGAATAAGAAACAAGGTGGAGGGAAAAGTTAGTCTACTTGGCTTCCAAAATTATTTTCTTTCTTTCTAACAAAATCATAAAGTTACTTGACATTTGCAAAAATCTTTTTCTTCATTGCTTTATCTATACAAAGCAGGGAATAATATATAATGATTACAGAATGTTGAATACTTTTTCTTCTAATTTTCATTTTTGATTAAAATTAATAAATTAAAGGTTATTTATATTTTTAAATGGGTGCAAATTTATAAATACGAATTAGAGGAACATTTGAAATCTTTTAAAAGACTTAGTACACTAATTGAAAAGATTAATGATTTTTTTTAGTCTGCGAAGTTTGGGAAGCTACGAATGGCCGAAACTTATTAATACAGTGTGGGGCATAAGGATCTTCCACATTTTGAAGAGGTATAAAAAAAATGAAAAAAATTTAACTAGAAAAAAAACTGAATATATTTTTGAAAAGAACATAAAAAATTCTTTTTTAATGTGTTTTAAACATTATCAGACAAAAAAATGGGGGGTCAAAAATGAAAATTCTAGCCCTTTCTACCAAACTCAACCAAATTTTGTATACATATTCTGCGGGGCCAAAAAAAAACTAGAAACTCAACCAAATTTTGCATAGATATTCTGTAGACCCCAGAAGGCTAGAAATGGAAAAACTAACCAAATTTTGTATACATAATTTGGTCGAAAGGGCTAGAATTTGGCCCCCCCCCCCAAAAAAAAAAATGAAAAGTCTAGCCTTTTCGACCAAACTCAATCAAATTTTGTATACATATTCTGTGGACCCCAGAAGGCTAGAAATGCAAAAACTAACCACCTGAATTGGGGAGGGAACGGTCAAAAATCAAAATTTTAGCCCTTTCTAACAAACTCAACCAAATTTTGTATGCATATTCTGTGGGCCTCCAGAAGGCTATAAATGCAAAAACTAACCACCCAAAATGGGGGAGGAGGGTCAAAAATGAAATTCTAGCCCTTTGGACCAAAATATGATAATTTAGTTAGTTTTTGCATATCTGGGCTTCTGGGGGTCCACAGAATATGTATACAAAATTCTGGCAGAATTTGGTCAAAAGAGGTAGGTTTTCATTTTTGACCTTCTCCCCCATTTTGGGTTGTTAGTTTTTGCACTTCTAGTCTTTTTGGGCCACACAGAATATGTATATAAAATTTGGTTGAGTTTAGTCGAAAAGGGCTAGAATTTTCATTGTTGACCCCCCCCCTTTTTTTATGTCTGATAATGTTTAAAACACATTTTAAAAAAAAAATTTTATGTTCTTTTCAAAAATATATTCAGTTTTTTCTAGTTGAATTTTTTCATTTTTTATACCTCTTCAAAATGTGGTAGATCTTTATGCCCCACTCTGTATAAACGTTTGTGGCTAATTTCAGCTCATTATCTACAACCATTTGAAAGCTTTCCATATAACTATTTGATTATACAAAAAAAATATTATTGTTTCGAAATAACAAAACAAAAAACATAATACCAGAACAATCTTGCTATGATCTTCCATTCTCGCATAATAGTAACATAATCCAGCCAGTCAGAAAAAATCAAGAAATAAAGAAATTGTGTTTTCAATTTTGAAAAAAGAAGGGGCTTTTAATTTGTCTCTAGAGTAGTGGTTCGTAACCTTTTCAGTTTCGCCCCCCCCCCCTCTATGACCAAGCAAGCCATGTGTCTTTACCCCTTGATAAAAAAAATATGAAAAAGTAAAACTAAAAAGTTTTATTATGATTATTGTTTTACCATTTTTCTATACTCATTAAAAATCAGGAAATCGTATTTTTTAATATTCGATCTATTTGCCATGCCATTTCTAATGAAATATATTTATCTTTTAATTTTCTCTTCATATTTTAGCATAAAAAGATATATAATAAAGCAGTGCTTCCCAAAGTAGGTGGTGAAACAATTCAGGCGGGTGGTAGTGATCTCAGTTGTATTTGGCGGGGGGTTGAAGAAACAAATTGATAAAATTTTAAATTTTTGAAATAAATTAATTGAAAGAAATTTTTTTTTTAATTTTTTCCACTTTGTCCGAGTTAATGCTCGGGATGTGGTTAAGTAAAAATTCGAAAAACTCTAGATCGGCAACCCCTAGGTGTCCCCTACCGTGACAAAGCCACTGTACTTGTGAAAGATCGCTACCCAGGGGTAAAGTGTTCACACGAATTTTAGAATTTAATAATAAATTGTCGGCATTTTTCCAAATTAAAGAAACATATACTTTTGAAAAATTTCTCAAAAATTATATTATTAATTTACTAAAGTGGCATATGAAGAATAAAGGTTATTTAAAATTTCTTGAAATCAAAAGTTTTCTTAGCTTCGAAAAATGTTAAGAAACGATGCTGTAAGACTTAGGTAAATATATAGATACAGAAAATACCGCTAAATTGTTACTACCATCTTTCTCTTTGTTTATTTGAAGAGGTAAAATTTAGGGGGGGGGGCGTTGAGTAATTATTTTATTTAAAAAGTGGACGTTATGGCCAAATAAATTTGGGAACATATGTTACAAAGTCTTCTCAATTATTTATTTTCTGTAACAAACTTATTTTATCTTTGGTTTCAAATTTACCATTTGTTTTCTACGGAAAATTCTCAATGTTCTTTCAGTTTCCTTTGTGGAACTTTGATGTATAATTACTATTAAATGTAAAAATTATGATACTATAATAAGTAGTCTGATTAGCCTCTTCAAGTAGCTAATTTACCCACATGGGGGTAATTACTCACAGGTTAAGAACCACTGCTCTAAAGGGTTCTTATAGTAAAGTTTCTATTATTTTATTCCATATTTAAGACCATTTTATTTTTAGATGAATTAAATATAATTAGGCAACCCTGCTTGCGAGATGCACTTACCGTGCATACTAGGTAGTGACGCAATCGCTTCGGAGATGTGAACTTACAAATCAGAGACGAAGGTACTGAAGCCGAATTTTAAATAATAGTTGAAGATTATAATCGTAGATCTGACAAAATGATCATGACGAAATAGATGACGATTTGTCTCTAAGTTACAGAACTTAATGAATATTGTCAAATTGCTTATTGTTCATGTTAAAAATTAGGCTTTAGAGGATTTTGTATTTTAATATATCAAATTCCCTGGTAACCTATCAAACAAAATAGAGACCTAGTATTTACTGAAAGGTAAATGAATTCATTTATGAATCTTCATTCAACAAAAAACGAACAAAATATTTATAAAAAAAGAATTGAATATGAAGGCCAACCTTTGGAAACTATAGTCTCTATAAAATAAAATTATATATATATTTATATGTAAATATTCAATTAGAATATTGGTTTTTTGGTTTTTTTTTTTAATGAAATTGGTGAGAGAAGTAGTTACACTAAAGAGGTGCATCCCCTAAAGGTCTGGGGTTGACCTCTCTATCGTGGTCGAAGGTATCTGTGGGGGAGGATCTTAAACAGCTGAAGGTTGTATCAGCGTATGTTTTTGATTCAATGACTTCTTAAAAATACAAACACGATAGCACCAGAACGGACGGACTAACAATGACCTTCCTTGGGTGATCGAGGGTATCGGAATAACAATCGGAATAACAATCAGAAAAATGCTATTTTAAATAATAATTTGCACTAGGCAGTTGAAAATATGCTCTTCTAAAATACGAACTTGCCAGAGCCAATTGGAAACATGCTTTAAATAAAATAATGGCACAAGGCCCGCATTTATTGCTTCTTCGTTATAGAACGTGTATACAAATTACTTCTTAGACACAAGCTGTTTCTTCAGCAAATCGTTCCCTGGTGAGTTGTCCCATTTCAATGAGCTTCAACAACTGACAACTCACAAATGACACCTGAATGACAACTGAGTTCGCTTCGAGGAGCTGGCTGCTTTTATAACACTGGCTCTAATTAGCAATTAAGCTGATTGGTTAATTATTCGCGCATTTTAGGTGACGTATGCATAAATTTCGCGCGCTTTCTTCTCAATATAAGAGGGGCGTGTCCCTGCTGCTCGCCCGCCAGCTTATCGAAGGATTCTGACCGGCAAACACCAAGCAAACGCCTTTTTCAAGCCGAAAACAAATCTTTATTTTCAAAAGCATTTTACATTGAAAGAAGCGGAGAATAAAATCCCACATTATTAATAAATTATTATTAGAAGAATCAACATATTCTTATTTAAACCTAAAGATCAAAAATAGGAGGGAGAAGAATCTAAAGACTTAAAAGAAGGGTGTCAATCATTAGATTGGAGTTGTATATATACGATAATACGAAAACGTATTTTGTTGCTTTGTCGTAAAGTTCTGAAATAATTATTTTCAATGCGAAACTTTAACTTTTAATTTTTTAAGCACTTTTAATTAAACTAATTTCAAAAAAGTATAATATAAATATATAAAATTATTTTCTTTTCCAAGAATGAATGCCGCATTATATCAACATAAAACTTAAAATCGCGTGAAATAACTTTTTTTTTGTTTTTGTTAATCTATACTGACGGGAATAACACGCTACACTATCAGATAAATACGAGAACTCATAGAATGCCAACAAACTCAAAACAATCAGAAGATCTAAGAAGGTTGTCATTCAAACTTGAAGTAAATATTGGTAAATATCTCATTTAGAATAAAAAGTGTGAGATAAAACACAAACTGTAGTATTTACTAAATATATATATATATATATATATATATATATATATATATATATATATATATATATATATATATATATATATATATATATATTAGAAAGTTGTATGTATCAGAGATCAGACGTGTAGATTAAAAATATTTGAACACAAAAATTTAATAACTTTTATATGAGAAAAAAATAATCTGACACGTTCTGATGAGGCCATCCACTTCTGGTTGAGTTTGGTACAAAGACCTAGATTTTAATTTTTTTGACCCTACAACCTCCCCCCTATTTTAGGCGGTTAGTTTTTACATTTTTAGTCTTTTGGTAGCCCATGGTTTCGCCCAATTTTTTTAATCAAAATAGTTTCATCCGTTTTTTAGATATTTCGAAAAAAGAACCGAAAAAAAACACTTTTTTCATGCATGATTACAATACTTGACCATACCCAGTATGGTCAAGTAAAAAACACATGAAAGTTTTTAAAAGTTTTACTCAATATGCTTGGTTCGCCAGGAAGGCAAATTTCACTTAAAAATTTTCAATTTTGTTTTTTGCTTAGTCGTGTTTCAAAATATCTAAAACTGGAAATTCCCAGCTTTCGAGGAATATGCCTGAATCATAGAAAAGTCGAAAAGGCTTACATAAGATAGGTGCAATTTCGCGGGCACATTTTTGATAAGAATCGGTGGGATATTATCGGGGCCATGGCTAGATCAGACTTAATAATTCCTTGATTGTTTTTTTTTTATTTATTACCTTGAGCCTGAATATAATTTCGGTCATAAGGTTAGTTTGGGGGGAATAAGGTATGGTGGGTTGTGTTGTAGTAGTATAATTTATTAGAGCAAGGTATTTATTTTCTGCATAAACCGACAATTCCTTGGTTGAGTTAGGTTCTATGTCCTTAGTCTTCCCAACTGTGTTTTATGTCATTTCATATTTATTTTATAATTTTTAGGGTCATTGCTCAGGCAATGACCTAAATAAAATACTGAAAAAACTTGAAACTCTGTATTTCTAAAAACTTCAAAGAGCTATATTATTCTGACAGACATTTATTATCAATAAGAATAATAATTTTTTAACACGTTCAGTAAATCATGAATCTCAGAAATTTTTAAATAAGAAAATTTCTGTTTTCAAGATTAATGAATCATCGACATAGACTGTAGAAATTAATAATAATATTACTAATCCATTAAAACCTCCCAAAGGTATATTAATAATATTCTTTCCTTTTCCAATCCATCTGATCTAACGTAATTGGTAGAATTTCGTAAATGAATAATCTATTATGCAAGTCGAAGAACTATTCCTAGATAAAGAAAAAAATCAGAAAATCGAAATTCATGTTAAGTTAGTACTATCACAAAGTATTTAGTAACGTTGTTTACAAACACTTTGCTGACATGTTACTCCACATAGGCCAACAGCTGGGACCACCTTCATCTTTCTCTGACGTCATTGGTCTTTATAGCTCCAGTAATAAAGAATATTTCTATTTATAATAACATTCTTTCACGAGGACGTACACATAAAGGATTATTTATGATGTAAAAAAAATAATCCGGCTCGCTACTTTTAACTAGGACTTGAATGAGAGAGGAAGCCGAAAAAATCGGAGATCTCGTTTGCTTGACTACTATCACAAACAACAGTTACTCTATTCGGGTCTTTTAAGTTAACATATGTGTATAAGAATGATGAATGAATAAATTAATTCCTTTCTCTCTTCCTTTCTAATAGGGAAGTTTATCTCACTTTGGATAATCAAACGGCAGATCTGAAATTTCACTCTTTTATACATACACAATTATCAACACTTGTGTACAGCTTGTAATTTAATTTGAATGGCTTTATATAGATAGCTAACAAAACTGTCATGTTGTCCAAAATATTCAAATTACTACAAATTTGCATTCATGGATTGCATGTAAATGTATTTTTTTTTCAATTCCCTGATTATTGGTAAACGGTCGGTGTGAAAATTTGATTTTTTCCTTTTCAATTTTAAAAACATATTTTAGACTTGTTTTGCGATAAAAAAATTTGGCTGGGTGTAGCATAAAACTGTTACTTATCATTGCTTTAATTACATTCCGAATTAAGAAATGAATATATTGTATTTTATTAAAATAGCTTTTTGCAAAGTCCTTTATTTCAAAAAATAACTTAAATTTTGATAACGTTTAAGGAAAGCGGTGTTGATTTATAGTGAAACATATTAAAGGAATTATTTGACGGATTATAGTGGTGTTTCACAAAGTGGAAATAAAATTAAAAAAATAAAAAAAATTTTTTATTATATTTTGGAGATTTTTTATTTATCTCTATACATATTTCGGGCTATGAACCCTTCATCAGGAGGTTTAACAAAAGTAATAAAAAATCTCCAAAATATAATTTAAAATTTTTATTTAATATTTTTAATTTCATTTCCTCTTTATGATAATCCGTCAAATAATTCCTGTGTTAAATTTTGATATTTCTGTTATTCTTAGGGCCAGTTGTATGTCGGATGGTAAATTCTTTGTAAAAGTTGACAAAGGGTAAAACCTTAGAATTCACCTTGTGCCCTGTCGGATGGCCAATCAGATGACATGCACTTTCATCTGATTGGCTATCCCGTCGGACACAAGGTGAATTCTAAGGTTTTACCCTTTGTCAACGTTTACAAAGACTTTACCAACCAACATACAACAGGCCCTTAAAGGTCTAGCTAGAAGAATACTAAGGGCCGGTTGTATGTCGCAAAGTAAATGCTTTTTACAACTAACAAAGGGTAGATGGTAAATAGAGGGACTGGGATGGCCAATCAGATGACAGGTACTGAAAGTCCCTCCATTTACTATCTAACCTTTGTTAGTTGTAAAAGCATTTACTTTGCGACATACAACCGGCCCTAAGAGTGTTCGGAATTATATCTTGTAAACTATTTGCTCTGAAGCGATTGTCCAAAGTTGAATTTAGAAAAAAAGAGATAATACGCCAAAAAATTAAGACAATCAAGCAATTTTCAGCTTTGTTTATTTTATTTTTTGAGTATTTTTCTAATTAGATAAACCCATTATTCTACTCTAAAGCTTCATCATCAATTAATCATAAAATCGATGAAAGAAGCGGCACACCCAGAAGATGCAGCACGTATAAGATTTGACATTCCCTGGTATTGCCGAAAAAAAGAGAACGATCTAGGGAAGGGGTTTAGACCAAAGTGAGGGGTGAACCGCGACTTAATTTCCTGTACACCTACTTCCACTTCCACTTTCATTTCCAAGTAGAAGAAAATAGATGAAGGGGCATTATCTAATGAATTACAAAATAATTCCAAAGAAGTGTACACCTAATTCCAATCGCGGCTCACACCTCTGACCAAAGTGTCCCCCGTGAAGGTCTTGAAGGAGTGATGATTATAAGACTATGAAAAGATCAAGTCGTGGAGGAGAGAGGACCAGCACCTAGATGGGGACAAACGTATTGGTAAATGAACTTGTTCTGCACTTCACCGATCTGACCGAAAAAATGGAAGTCAGTGAATAGCGAGTTGGGTGTAATCAAGATTTTGAAGAAATTCTTGATTTTATCTTATTGGAGCACAAGCCACTATAGTGATTAAAAAATCGGCAAAGATCGGAGACATAAGTTTTATGGTACAATAGATAACACCATCAAACCATCATGCATCAATATCATTAAAAAAGTGAAAGTAAAGTTTTTTTTAGAGACAGACTGGTAAATATAAAGCGGAGGAGTGAATGCAAGGCAGTCCAAGGATAAACATAAAGATGATTCACAATAAAAGAAAATTTATTGGGAACTTTGCTTTTTATAATATACAAGCACTGAAAAGGGAGATACGGTAAGAATGAAAATTATTACATGCTTCCTTCATTGAGCCTTTGAACCATGAAGAAGAAGGGAAGGTCCTACGAAACGTCGAATTAAAAGTATAAAACGCAAAGGTTCCGATAATTTTTTACTTTACCATACAGGGTATGGTCAAGTATTGTAATCGTGCATGAAAAAAGTAGGTTTTTTTGCTTCTTTTTTTCAAAATATCTCAAAAATGGCTGAAACTATTTTGATTAAAAAAATTAGGCGAAACCATGGCATTTCGATCTACAAAAAAGCTCTAAAAGTGAACACCAAAAAAATTATATTTTTCGAGATAATGACTGTTTTGTCAAAAGGTCTGTTAGTCTGTTAGTTACGTGCGTTACCAAATTTTCTAGACGAGCTAGCTTAAAAACTAGTGTGAATATCAAAACCAAATTTCACACGTAGTTTTGGTGCAATGAGATTAAGAGCTGATTAGATTTTGGTGAATATCGACCCAAAATTAAGGTGGGAGGGAGGGAAGGGTTAAAATTTAAAATTATAATATTTTAAAACTAAAAAACAAGAAAAATTAAATATACTAATAAATGAACCTATTAAAACGAAAATATTTTTTTCTGGCCCATAATTAGGTGGGGGGGGGGGTCAAAAATAAAAATCTAGGCCATTTGAGCAAACTCAACCATATTTTGTATACATAATCACTGGACTACCAGAAGGCGAAAATGCAAAAACTAACCGCCCCAAATGGGGGGGGGGTATTTAGGGTCAAAAAATTAAAATCTAAGCCCTTGTACCAAACTCGACCAGTAGTGTATGGTAAAGTCAAGTGGATGGCCACATTAGAACGTGTCAATTTATTTTATTGGGAATTATCTTTTTAAGTAATGAAGCTCTTGAAGCTTTTATTTCCATTTCGATTTTAGGTTAACATAAAATCGAAGTGGGTGCTCACTAACTGAGAACCATCGCAGAATAATTCGATCGAAACGTCGTAGTTATATTGTAATATTTGTTCGTGTTCAATAAATAATCATAATTAATTATGTGTGATTTAAATAAAAATTCAAATTTAATTATCTTTTTATTTATCCTTGGACTACCTTTTCATTCAATGGTCGGTATTAGAATATTTTCACTTTTAAACAGATCCAGAACAATAGCCCGGTCCATCTTTAAATTTCCTCTCTAATTCTATATTAAAAAAAGACTTTAGGTTATAATGTTAATCACTTATTTCTATAAGAGCAATTTATGTGCAATTTTTTTTACGTTTTACCGCATAAGATTTTAAGCATAAAAGTTTATTTTAATTGTAGTGGAAGTTAATTGGATTACTTGGTTTAATTAAGGATTACCGCTGTCATGATCCGGTTACTAGAGAGAGTTAGTTATAAACAAACACCTCTATATGGATAGCAGATTACCGAAAGGTGAAATCTGATCTCATTTTTTTTTCTATAAGCCAATGGAAGCTAAAGCATATGCGCAAACTTCCAAAGAGGATTGAAAGTAGAGAGCGATGGAGAACACATTCAAAAACGTTCCCAGAAAAAAATTACTTTCTAGAGAGTGATTTAATATTAAAATATTATTCTGTTTTTTAAATTATATTTTTAGAAGAAAGTTTGTAGGAGTGTTAAGTTATTTTTTCATGGATAATTGAGAGAGAATAAATATAATTTACAAAACTACTAAAACTTTTTTACATTCCAATAAACATTAAAAGTACAAATATATATCTAAAAAAAAACCTAAATATGCAAAAAAATAAGTAAATAAATGTATTCAAAATTAAAATATTCTTATAACATCGCAATTAATCATTCTCTTTTTCAATCTTGCATAATTAAAAAAAAATTTGAAATTATAAATAAATCGAAAAAAATTTTCACTTATTCCAAAAAAAAAAATTTATTTAAGACATGTTTCGGGTCTAGTTGAACCCATCTTCAGTTGATAAAACAAAGTAAACTCTCTTCTCCACACCATTCACAAAATTAACATTTCATGTAATGTACAATAAAATTAAAATTAAAATCACAATAAATTTTAATATAATTAATAATAAATAATAATTTAATTTTAATTTTTTTAATTTTAATTAAAATTTATTGTGATTTTAATTTCAATTTTATTGTACATTACATGAAATGTTAATTTTGTGAATGGTGTGGAGAAGAGAGTTTACTTTGTTTTAATAACTGAAGATGGGTTCAACTAGACCCGAAACATGTCTTAGACAATCAAAAAATTTTTTGGAAAAAGTGAAAAAAAAAATTCGTTTTATTTACAATTTCAAATTTTTTTAATTATGCAAGATTGAGGAAGAGAATGATTAATTGTGATGTTATAAATAAATGAAAATAAAATGATTAAATTACTATAGAAAACAGTGAAAACTTTGAAATATGTAATTGATTTTTGCATTGTCTTCTGGGAGAGAATTTTTTTTAATGAAAAAATTAGAAACCTCTCAAAGAATCACAAATCGCGCTAAAAATTTTTATTTTCCTAGTGCTGAATTCTCTCAAAAAATTTCACATTTTTTTAATATGCATGTTTATAGGTAGGTAAGAACTTACATATAGAAAAATTATTTTCAAATAAGATTTTTTTTCATGTCTGTGTGGTAAATAATATATCTGGATTTCAATACCCTAAACTCAACAAGATAAGGTCGATCGAGCGCTAAAATGTTTGTATTTCCAAATAAATTGACACGTTCTGATGTGGCCATCCACTTGACTTTACCATACACTTCTGGTTGAGTTTGGTACAAGGGTCTAGATTTTCATTTTTTGACATTACAACCCCCTCCCCATTTTGGGCGATTAGTTTTTGCATTTTTAGTGTTCTGGTAGCCCACTGATTATGTATACAAAATTTGGTTGAATTTGGTCCAAGGGCCTGAATTTTCATTTTTTTATTTAAAATAGTTTCAGCCGTTTTTGAGAAATTTCGAAAAAAGAAGAAAAAAAAACACTTTTTTCATGCACGATTACAATACTTGACCATACCCTGTATGGTAAAGTAAAAAAATAAAAGATTAAATTTTGATCTTTCTAGTTTCAGGAAAACGGAAAAAATCGAATCGTTATATACCTAGGTAATAATTAGTGTGTAAATAGATAAATAAAATAAATAAATGACTGTAGAAAATAGCGAAGACTATGAAATAGTAGTTGATTTTTGACTGGTCTTCTGGGAGTCAATTTCCAATGCGAAGCAGATAAAGTATTGGAATCGGTCTCGCGCCGAGCGCGATTTCAAAGGTCCTTCAGGTAAAGACTAGGAAACCCAGTCTCAACCAAAGTAAGAAATTGTAGCATTCATTTAGGTTGAATTTTAGCACGTGACGGTTTTGCCAAAAATTACATGGGATCTCGCCCAGAGGCCAAAAAGTGCGATTTTTTCATTTAATCTGTTCGGATGGATGAATATTACCCTTTCATTTCTTCGACGATTTTTTACACCACAAAAAAGGTTTTGTAAAGTTTTTAGTAAAATTATATTTTAAGGAGGTTCTTTCGCAAAAATTCACACAAAAAGTTTTAGCCTCGTAACCACTCAAGCTTGAGTTGTTTACCAAAAAAAGAATTTAGTCTTTTTGATTTTAAGTCGATTCTTCCACATTTTCAGTAGAGATTGCCATTAATAATCAAAACATCAAAAATAGAATGCAATAAGGTTATTCCTCTAGTATTAGATTAGAATCGATCGTTATTTTTGATTTTATGTCGATTCCTCCATGTTATCAGCTTGAGTTGTTTACCAAAAAAGTTTAGTCTCTTTGATTTTAAGTCGATTCTTCTACATTTTCAGTAGAGGTTTCCATTAATAGTCAAAACATCAAAAATGGAATTCAATAAGGTTATTCCTCTAGTATTAGATAAGAATCGATCGTTATTTTTGATTTTAAGTCGATTCCTCCATGTCTTCAGCAATGGTTACCAATAATAATCGAAACGTCAAAAACCTAATGTAGAATTGATATTCCTCAAGTATTAGATGAGAATCAATCGCTATTTTTGATTTTAAGTCGATTCCTCTATGTCTTCAGCAATGGTTACCAATAAAAACCGAAACGTCAAAAATCCAATATAGAATGATTATTCCTCAAGTACTAGATGAGAATCAATCGCTATTTTTGGTTTTAAAGTTGATTTCTCTATGTCTTCAGGAATGGTTACTAATAAAAACCGAAACGTCAAAAATCCAATATAGAATGGATATTTCTCAAGTATTAGATGAGAACCAATCGCTATTTTTTATTTTAAGTCGATTCCTCCATGTCTTCAGCAATGGTTACTAATAAAAACCGAAACGTCAAAAATCCAATATAGAATGATTATTCCTCAAGTACTAGATGAGAATCAATCGCTATTTTTGGTTTAAAGTCGATTTCTCTATGTCTTCAGCAATGGTTACTAATAAAAACCGAAACGTCAAAAATCCAATATAGAATGATTATTCCTCAAGAACTAGATGAGAATCAATCGCTATTTTTGGTTTAAAATCGATTTCTCTATGTCTTCAGCAATGGTTACTAATAAAAACCGAAACGTCAAAAATCCAATATAGAATGATTATTCCTCAAGTACTAGATGAGAATCAATCGCTATTTTTGGTTTAAAGTCGATTTCTCTATGTCTTCAGCAATGGTTACTAATAAAAACCGAAACGTCAAAAATCCAATATAGAATGATTATTCCTCAAGTACTAGATGAGAATCAATCGCTATTTTTGGTTTAAAGTCGATTTCTCTATGTCTTCAACAATGGTTACTAATAAAAACCGAAACGTCAAAAATCCAATATAGAATGATTATTCCTCAAGAACTAGATGAGAATCAATCGCTATTTTTGGTTTAAAATCGATTTCTCTATGTCTTCAGCAATGGTTACTAATAAAAACCGAAACGTCAAAAATCCAATATAGAATGATTATTCCTCAAGTACTAGATGAGAATCAATCGCTATTTTTGGTTTAAAATCGATTTCTCTGTCTTCAGCAAAGGTAACGGATAAGAAAACAACGCAGTTGCTATGGTTACTCATAAAAATTCCTCCCAAATTTTTAGCATTTCACAGAGAGAAGCCTATCCATTCTTACTTAAGTTAGGTTAAATGAGCTATATTAAAACGATCAAATGAATAAATTTAAAATTTTTTTTAAAAGTACTATCTTACTTTAGAGTAAAGTACTTTAAAATATAATTTTACTAAAAACTTTATTTAACCTTTTTTGTGGTCCCCAAGGTACTTAATTAGGATATTAAATTTCATCAAAATTGGTTAAGTCATTTTCAAAATATTTAGAAAAAAATAAAAAAGTACCGAAATAAAGTACTAATGTTTGTGGGCCGATATGTACCAAAAACTAATCAGCGCTTCATTTTGTTAAACTAATGGTAGGTTTTCAATTTCATTTCAATCGGTGCAACGGTGTGGAAAAAATCGTGGGCCAAAAAAGCGATAACATCCATCCATACATCCATCCATACATCCATCCATCCATCCATCCATACGCACGCACTAAATGAAAAAATCGCCCTTTTTGGCCTCTCGACGAGACCCCATGTAATTTTTGACAAAACCGTCACGTGTTAAAATTCAACCTATATGAATACTACAATTTGTGACTTTAATTGAATCCATGGGTTCCGTAGTCTTTACCTGAGGACCCTTTGAAGCCACGCTTGCCCCGAGAGCGATTACAATACTTTACCCATGCTTTGCATTGGATAAAGTAAAAATTAAAAAAGTACTATATTATCCTAGAGTAAAGTACTTTAAAATATAAATTTACTAAAAACTTTATTTAACCTTTTTTGTGGTCTCCCAGGTACTTAATTAGGATATTAAATTTCATCAAAATTGGTTAAGTCATTTTCAAGATATTTAGAAAAAACTAAAAAAGTACTGAAATAAAGTACTAATGTTTGTGGACCGATATGTACCAAAAACTAATCAGCGCTTCATTTTGTTAAAATACTGGTAGGTTTTCAATTTCAATTCAATCGGTGCAACGGTGTGGAAAAATTCGTGAACGAAAAAAACGATAACACACATACATACATACATACATACATCAACCCACGCACTTCCAAAAAAAATGGCACTTTTTGGCCTCTCGACGAGATTCCAGATAATTTTTGGCAAAACCGTCACGTGCTAAAATTCAATCTCATTGAATACTTCAATTTGTGACCTTAATTGAGTCCATGGGTTCTGTAGTCTTTACCTGAGGACCCTTTGAAGTCGCGCTTGCCGCGCGACCGATTGCAATACTTTCTCCCATGCTTCGCATTGGATAAAGTAAAAAGTATAATGACAAATTTACACTAAAAACTAGCTGCCAAAAACCCATGTATTTAACCTAAAAAGTGGGTTAACTTTAGTACTTTTTTGACGTTTTTTCGCATCAGCCATTGTCCAAACAGCTTTCAATCGGTTATTATGAACTTTTTGTTTTATAAATCGACCTTTATAATCTATTTTATCTGTCATTTATATTATATTCAAGCTCGGACAGTGTTGCCAGATTTGTCAAAAGAGTACCGGAATGGCTAATAATAGTACATAAACAGGAAAATATTTTAGGCTTATGAATTATGAATCATTATTGTCTGTTCTATATACTCTAGCATTAACTTTTTGCTAGTATTGTCGCCAAACAACTACCTTAAATGTTTTGTCGGAGAGAACCATTACAAAATTGAAAATTGTTTTTTTTGTTCATTGAAAAATTTTCTGTATAGCTACATTTTCAAATAAAAGTATTCAATCTCACCCTAGACGTCACACCATTGATTATTATGATTTCGATTATAAGTTTTTTTCAGTATTTTTCTAAACAAAAAATACATTGATTATTTTAAATAATAAATCACTTAATATTAAAATTTTTATCTACACTCACGAATCGAAGAATCGATTTATATTAAACATTTATGATACGACAGTTTAATTTGGAAACATTTTCCCTTATTAAGCTCAAATCCTTCAATTTGCCAATTGCAAGGGTTGGGAGCAAGAGAATTATTTTTCCGATTTTCATTAAGTATTTTCCAATATCGGTAACTGGTATCGAAGAAAAATAATGGAATCAGGCAGGGAAAAAGTATAGAAATTTTAATGAATCTCCAATAATTGAAATTTGTAGATCAGAGAGATTTTATTATTTATAGTATGATGTTCTGTTTTGGCTGAGAATGAAGAGATGCGGATGAAGAAGAAAAAAATAGGTAATATTAGAAGTAACAATCTAGTAATTCTGTGGGCCTTTTCAATCAAAGCACTTTGGCAGCAGGATAGCCTTTAGGTTACTAAAGTAAACGAGGGGTTGCATACCCATTAGGTGCTTAAGCTCTACCAACTATTTTACGGAATATTCAATTCAATTAAAGCTTTTAAAAGTTTCAAAAAACCATAAAAAAGCTACTATTCATTTAATAAGGTAGTTGTTTCGCGACAATACTAGCAAAAAGTTAATGCTTTAGTTTTTAGTTTTTGCATTTTTAGACTTCTGGGGTCCCACTGATTATGTATACAAAATTTGGTTGAGTTTGCTCAAATGGCCTAGATTTTTCATTTTTAACCCCCCTCCATCCCCCATAATTTTGGGACGTTATGCACCATAATCTAATCAGCTCTTAATCTCAATGGACCAAAATTAGGTGTAAAATTTGGTTTCGATATTCACACTAGTTTTTGAGCTAGCTCGTCCATGAAAATTTGGTAACGCACAGACTAACAACCAGATATTTTGACAAAACAATTATTATCTCCAAAAATATAATTTTTTCTATGTTCACTTATTAGAGCTTTTTTGTAGATCGAAATACCATGGTTTCGCTCAATTTTACCTTGTATGGTAAAGTAAAAATGTGAAAAATAGTTTCTTTCCATAAATCAATATTACATTTTGTTTGTTTTTTCTCTGCTCTGTAAAATTTCCTTGTTGTGAGTTAGCTGGTTTACTCTCTAAGGCGACTTATATAAAAATTATATGGTATATGAAAAATGTGGGGTTTCACAGGAATATATTATAATCTTATTTAAGTTTAAAGATGTAATTTACTTAAGCAAATCAATTTTAAGTAAATTTTAGTTTAATATTAAAATATATTTATAATTTTCTCATTAATATATTAAAGAATAATTAACACATTAAAGAGAATTGTTAATGAGAAAATTATAAATATATTTAACTTTATTATTTCAAATTAGAAATATATATTCAGGATAAGTACTTATTTGATTCTTATATTATATTATATGATCAGGAACGAGGCTTAATGAATCCGGTGGAAGATGGAATCCTTTGAGAATGACGGTTATTTTTCAAAATAAAAAAATCTTCATCAAGGTTGTAAATTTATTTTGAACATGAAACGTTTCAGCATCAACTCGACGCCATCTTTATGTTCAAAATTAATTTACAACCTTGATGAAGATTTTTTTATTTTGAAAAATAACCGTCATTCTCAAAGGATTCCATCTTCCACCGAATTCATTAAGCCTCGTTCCTGATCATATAATAGAAAGTACTCTGGAGGCACCGAGCGATGCTCGGTAACTTTTTCCTTCAGTTAAAAGCTTTATTTTAATATTATTTTTAATTTAAAATTCTGATAAAAATGTAAATTTTTATTTGAGAGCCGTTTTCAAATTAAAAAAAAATACAAATATATATAATATTCGCCAACTGTACCCCGCCCCACCTTCACCCCGCTCGACCCCACCCCCGAAACCTCGCCCTACCCCCGGATCCCCCACCACTGCACCCCACCTCCTGCACCTGTTTAGATTCAACCACATGATTCATTTTTATTCATACAATTGTTAATAAATAAAACCTCTCAAAATGTGTTATTTTTACAGAAAATTGAGACCTGCTTATGCGAAAGATATTTTTAAATAAATTCTTGATTATTTTTTATTCTATTAAATAAATAAGGTTCTTTATAAAAACAATTATAAAATGTTTATTAATCATTCTAACGATTATGGAGAACAAAATATGTTAAAAACCACAATCATAATACTTCTTCAAGGCCTTTGAGAACAATGTATTAAGGCAACCCATTGTCTGCCTGGGCACAAAAGGAAAAGCGAAACCTTTTTTAAATCCCTAAGAATGGGATTTGTCTACCTGAGAATAATTAATTTAATTGATTACGAAAAAACCCATCAAAAACAATTTTGTCGAAGATGAGACCGTGACAGATCGAATTGTCAACCCCAAAACCCCCTAACCCGTAAATTTCATCAAATCAGGGCCGTTTTCAAAATAGAACCAAGATACAAATATATAAATATACAATTTTTGCTCGTTTAATAAGAGTAGATATATAAATTCGGATATTATTTTCAGTTAATATTTGACAAAAATCACCTGCTTTAGATTCTCTATCGAATAAAATACAGGAAAACATACAATTAATATTAAAATGTTTATACACAAACTCTATTATCTAATTTATTAGTCCTTTTAAAGGTATTTAGTCTATGAAAAAAAATTCCCTCCTAAAAAAATGATTGTCTAAAATAAATATTTTCAATAGTTGTTCAAGGGTTGTTGTTATCACAATGACTGGTTGTCGGCGAGATACGCTTTTTTATATAAACATTTAAAAGAGATATTTTTTCCACCACTTGACATTATTTATTATTATTATTAAAGAAAAATCCATTAGGATGTTTATAATATAAAATAAAAAAATATATAAATGTTAAATAACAAAAGCACTTCGTTTTCCATATTCTATTTTTTTTCCTCTTCCGAAACTCAACTTTAATTTATTCAAAGAAACGAGGGTGATATTGTGAAAATGGATTTCATTTAAGACATTCCAATTTCTGTTTAGCAGTCTGAGCTTAATTAAACCCAAAGAAATTTAAAATATTTATTTATATATAAATAAAATGTAAAAAGAAAATTTTGATTTGATAGCAATAGATCTATAGATCGAAAGAGCAAGGAAAATACAATTTTTATTAAAGGATTGATTTCTCTAAGAGAATTCGCATCTTCTTATTCAAATTAAGTTTATATAATTGGAGTAAATTTGGAGCCAGGGAAATTTTGAGGATATACCAATTTTTACTTTACCATGCAGGATATGGTCAAGTATTGTAATAGTGCATGAAAAAAGTGTGTGTTTTTTTTTGCTTCGTTTTTTTGAAATATCTCAAAAACGGCTGAAACTATTTTGATTAAAAAAATTGAGAAAAACTATGTCGTTTTGGTCTACAAATAAGCCCTAATGAGAGAACATCATCAAAATTATATTTTTAAAGATATTAATTGTTTTGTCAAAATGTCTGTTAGTTAGTACATACGTTCCACATTTTGAGTACGCTCTAGTTCAAAAACTAGTATGAATATCAAAACTAGGAGAGAGGGTTCAAAAATTTAAATTATAATATAAAACTAAAGATTTGAGCATCTTTTTTTTGAAAATAGTTGGAATGTTTTTCAAAAAATCAGCTCGGGTTCAGATTAACAAAGATGTTTTTTAAAAGAGAATGAATTCAATCTTTATGACAAATTCTAAGATTAGAGTAGAAATATTATTAAACTGCGATATCAGAGAGAATCTATCCCCTCAGGAGTCGAACCTGACAGCTAACATGCTTTCCGGGTACTCAGCTCAACTCATGTTAGTTATCAGGTTCGACCCCTGATGGGATGAATCCTCTCTGATATCGCAGTTTAATAATATTTCTACTAAAATCTTAGAATTTTCATAAAGATTGAATTCAAATTAAAAAAGTATAAGAGAAATGAAATTTTCAATAAAGGAGATCTATAATAAAAAAAAGAGAGACATTATTTTTTTCGGGGTCAAAATTATGGGCGGGGGTTCAAAAATAGAACTATCAATATAACTCCAAGACCCTCTTATGACTTCATAAAAAAGACTAACTATGTGAAATTGATGACTCAAAAGAGGGGGAAGGGGGCTCAAAAATAATTCAAAATAATAAAATTTTCAAACAAAAATCGAAGAAAGTTGATATTTACAATAGAAGATTCTCATTTATAAGGAGATATTATTAATTGCTAATGAGTTCAAAATTAAGAGGGTGGAGGGTTCTTTCGTAAATGATTATACATTATTTGATTAAATATTAAATGTTAGAGAGGGGGCAAGTGTATGTGGATCGCCACATCAGTTTATTTTTTTTTTTATTCGGCATCAAACTGCACCTTATTAATACAAACGTGAATACTGTATAGTAGGGTGCTCCTTATTTTCGATATTTTCGAATATTTACGCGGACAGGCGCTCATAGATTCTAAATAAATAAATAAAATATCCCCAAGTTTCAAGTCTCTATCTCAATTTTAACCTAATGCTACACAGCGATTAAGTTTCGCATCTAAATAACATAGGGTTTTTGGCAATGAACTATCAATTTTTTATTCCGGCCAAAGTAATGGTTCAAAAAATTTGAAACTCTAGATTTTATCCTTATAATAGTAAGTATCCTTCAGAATTTTTACAGATTTTTAGATATTACAATTTTGGAGTTACATCTAGATAAAATACTGCTATATCTTAATATTAGTAAGTTATAGACTCCAAAATTATAATAGCTAAAAATCTGTAAAAATTCTGAGAGATAACTACTATTTTAAGGATAAAGTCTACAGATTTTCAATTTTTTGAACCATTACTTTGGCCGGAATAAAAAATTGATCGTTCAATGCCAAAAATCCCTTGTTATTTAGATGAGAAACTTAATCGCTGTGTAGCACTAGGTTAAAATTGAGATAGAGACTTGAAACTTGGGGAATATTTTTTTAAATTTATTTAGAACCATATGAGCTCCTGTCCGCGTAAATTTTCGAAAATATTCAAAATAAGGAGCACCTTACTGTATAGTGAATCTCATTAACCTAAACCGTTCTAGAACTTCCCATATAACAAAAGATTTGACTATTTTTTTTTAATTTAATTTTTCTATATATATTTTACATCTTATATAATAGAAGCTAGAAAATTCAGAATCTAATCATTTGTTATTTCTTCAAGTACAAATATTTTAACTCAAGAATGAATTTTCTACAACTTCACATTCTAGAGTTATCCAGACAGACAAGAAGACAGATAAGAATTACATTTTATTTGGTGGGAGCAAAATCTAATAATTTCTACCATTTCTTCAATTCTTTGAAAAATTATTATTCATATGACCTTCCGTACTTGATCTTTATAAATGTTTTATATGTTCAGACAAATCTGCATAATAATAGAGAGAGAGACAGAAAAAAATAATGATTTAAAATGATTTTTCTCCAAGTTTCATATGTTTTAAGCACGAATAAGCATAAATAAATGAACATTTTTGAGAAATAATGAATTGCAGGAAAATATATGATGATTTGGAATTTTTCTCAAAGTATGTTTTGAGCTAGAGAGGCTCAAAGATCCAACTAATTAGTAGAACTTTTTTCCAAATTTAATCTCAAAAGCTACATATAACCTTTCTTCGACTGTTCATTATCATCAAGTTATCATGAAAATATGAGTTCATACAGAAAAAATTATAATCTTTATATTGATACTTACACGTGAATCGACTATGAAAGTTTTTAGATGATAAAGAATATATCGAATTTTTCATAAAAAAGCATCTCAACTATTTCTTATTACCGAACTTTCTATGGGCATGCGAACCCTTTTGTAGATGATCAAATAAACGCCCAGCAATAAGATTGAGTTAAGAGGTTGATTTTTTTTCAAAAATCCAATACATCCCTCATCAATTCTATTTACATATCTTGAGTGGCCTTATCCCTAAAAAAAGATAATGAATCTATCAAATTAAAAGTCAAAGGAATCGCTAGATAGCAAACTATCATAGACAATCTACAATCATCCCTGAGGCTCCAGCTCGCAGCGCAGCTTGGGTTCCAGACAGGTTGCCTCAACGGGCAGTGTTTCGAATCCCCAACAGTTTGGCCTCAAAAAAACTAATAGCCATGCGAAAAAATATAATCTAAAGAGGTTAAAAAAAATAGAATTATCAATAGAGATAAGTTCTAGACCCTTTAATCGATTTGTACGAAATTTCGCGTATGATTCTATGAAAATGAATCACATTGTGAACAAAAAGAGAGGAGGGGGGGGGGGGGGGTTGGAAAAAATTTCCAAACAAAAATTAAAGAAAACTGATATTTCTAATAAAAAGCCTCACCAGTCTGGAACAAATTCAACCAAATTTTGTATACATAATCAGTGGGCTCCCAGAAGACTATAAATTCAAAAACTAACCCCCAAAATGAGGGGCGAGGGTTAAAGAATGAAAATCTAGACCCTTGGTCCATACTCAACCAAATTTTGTATACATAATCAGTGGGACCCTAGAAGACTAAAAATTCAAAAACTAACCTCCGAAAATGGGCGGGGGGAGGGTCGTTACCTGGTATTAAATATTAGAGAAGGGCCAGGTGTATGGTAAAGACACGTGGATGGTCACATCAGCTTATTTTTCTTTGGGATGGAAAAAGTTCATGAGAAATTAATTGATGCATCCAGGAATGATAAAAAAGTGAAGGGGTTTCGACGTCTTTACTATTTCCTTAGAGGCCTAGAAATTGTCGAGGTTGTATTTTGAAAGAGTCAAGTTTTTAGAATTCAAAAAATTTGGTAAAAGGGATACTAGAATCAGACGTGAAAGACGTGAAGATAAACGAATTGACAAATTTATTTCTACGATTTTTTTTCTAATTTGAAATCTGGGAGGTGGTTTGGTGGTTACATAAATGAAACTTTAAAAGGGATTATTTCAATTTTTTACATTAAATAAACTACCTATTTAGAAAAATCTAATTTATATTTTAAAAAGTTTTAAAACTTGTGATATCATGTTTAACAGTGGTCTAGATATAAAATAAATTGAAATTTTCTATTATGTGTTCTTGATACTATTTCCGGAGTCGTTATCAAGTTTTATTGAACCAGCGAGAATCAACCAACGACTGATATTGGCTTGGGAATGGATTTGCTGTGATTGGTTATTTTAAATGTTTTTTTTTTTTTTTTGAGTGAATAAATTAAAATTTTTATTCTTGTACATACTGCCTTACTTGTTGGGCCACCGGAGAACTAATATCACTCAAAATTTCAATTTTTTTTTTTTAATTTAAGGACGAATTGTTTTATCTGTCTGAATTTAGAAAGCCATGATAATTCGAAAGATCTTAAAAAGTTCCTTCTGGTGCAAAAATGTTTTCTATTTCCATTACGAATAATTGATTGATGATTTTCTTCAAAAGTTAAAAAAGAAAAATGAAAAAAAAATGATACAAAAATAAATGTTAAATGTGAGATCAAACTTTTGGGTGTTGTAATGATGAACTTTAAAAATTAGTTTAAATAAAATAAATAAATAAATATGACAAATCTATCTTTTAAAAAAGTATCCTCTAGACTGGAAATAAATAAAAAATAAAATTAATTTTTAAATTATTCGGTAGAATGATTTCAAATTTTATGTTAAAGAAATAAGTACACATACATAAATCAATAATTAATCAATTATTAATTTCGGTATTTTAAGAGGAATGTAAAACACCCTTAAATGGGTCATTAAATATGGTAATTATTTCTATACTACGAAATAAAATAAATAAATAAATAAATATGACAGATCTTTTAAAAAAGTATCCTCTAGACTGGAAATAAATAAAAAATAAAATTAATTTTTAAATTATTCGGTAGAATGATTTCAAATTTTATGTTAAAGAAATAAGTACACATACATAAATCAATAATTAATCAATTATTAATTTCGGTATTTTAAGAGGAATGTAAAACACCCTTAAATGGGTCATTAAATATGGTAATTATTTCTATACTACGAAATAAAATAAATAAATAAAAAAATATGACAGATCTTTTAAAAAAGTTTCCTCTAGACTGGAAATAAATAAAAAATAAAATTAATTTTTAAATTATTCGGTAGAATGATTTCAAATTTTATGTTAAAGAAATAAGTACACATACATAAATCAATAATTAATCAATTATTAATTTCGGTATTTTAAGAGGAATGTAAAACACCCTTAAATGGGTCATTAAATTTGGTAATTATTTCTATACTACGAAATAAAATAAATAAATAAATAAATATGACAGATCTTTTAAAAAGTTTCCTCTAGACTGTAAATAAATAAAAAAAATAAAATTAATTTTTTAAATTATTCGGTAGAATGATTTCAAATTTTATGTTAAAGAAATAAGTACACATACATAAATCAATAATTAATCAATTATTAATTTCGGTATTTTAAGAGAAATGTAAAACACCCTTAAATGGGTCATTAAATTTGGTAATTATTTCTATACTACGAAATAAAATAAATAAATAAATATGACAGATCCATCTTTTAAAAAAGTATCCTCAAGACTGAAATAAATAAAAAATAAAATTAATTTTTAAATTATTCGGTAGAATGATTTCAAATTGTATGTTAAAGAAATAAGTACTCATACATAAATCAATAATTAATTAATTATTAATTTCGGTATTTAAGAGGAATGTAAAACACCCTTAAATGGCTCATTAAATTCGGAAATTATTTCTATACTACGAAAATGGTACAATAATCTCTCTAATGAAATATTATATTGCTTTCTCCCCTTCTCTGAAACGACTAAATAGAGCGTTAAAGTGAATTGCCATGACAGGTTGTATTATGTCTGTTAACATCTTCTGTTTTTCAATCCATCTGTTGCCGTTATGAACTTATCACCCTTAAAAACTTAAACAGGGATGATTTTTTCAAAATATTTCAAATCTAATTATAGAGAAATTAAATAGATGCGATGGAATAATTACGATACATGCGCACAATGTTGAAACGATGACCCTAATATAATAAAAAAAAATATAATAATTTTAATATTAATTAATTTCGAAAAGAAAAAAGAGTAGGATAATTTTTTTGATAAATTAATCATTGTGCAAATTGAAATTATTAGATTATTTTCGTGGAAGCTCTACAGGTAGGCTTAAATGAAAGAGAGTAAAAAGGTAGCGCAGAATCAATACAAGATGTTATTCCATGATACGTCAGATTTAGCGTTACGGAATGTTAAGTGGCCAAAAGTTGACAAGTACGAGTTTTTCAAACTCACCGATGCCGGTTTTCACTTGGTGTGGACGTCGTGATCGTCCCCGGGGATGATCGTCTTCCAGAGTCACACACCCAAAAAAACGCGGACGATATGTCTTGTCTTAAAAACGTTATTTTTAATTATAATTTTTTAATTTTAAGTTAAGTTTTTGTTTTGAAAATAAATGTCTGAATTGTTTCGGGGGGAAGGTGTTAGGGACGCGGGCTGGTCTCCAACTGTTGGGATGAACGGGATTCTCGAGTTCGGGATTCGGGACTTGATCGGGAGAGTTGGCTACTTCCCCTTCATCAGGTGCACGCACGCGCGCTGGATGCCCGGGCCAGGCTGATTCCCCAAGGAACCCCCGGACACGACTCTCCCTATTCACTTTCAACCAGAAACGTCATTGCCACATGACCAACACCCAAGGGACCTCCCAAAGGACCTGTAGATTAACGTGCTAAGATGCGCCATTTGTTAATCATCTTAAAATGTTAGAGCAAGTGAAAAAAAGATATCCTATATTCATGTTTATTAATTCGGAAATATTATTAAGTAATTGAATCTTTCCATATGCCACAACGACTTTCCCTATTCACTTTCAACCAGAAACGTCATTAGCCGGATACTGACAGGGTTTGCTTCGCGAGGCCAGTCCCTTGAGGCAAATGCCTGGACGGTCAGTACGTGCCTCACCCAAGGCAAAAGTGCCCGTCGCCTTGTCTGAGGCTGCCTCGGCCTGATCCATCGGTTGTCGGTTTTTGTGAATGCTCAAAGGCGCCTCGGGTCGTTTCCTGCGTTCACTCAGGACGGTTCTGCGGCAAACGCCCGAGGCAGCCTCGCGAGGCTGCTTGCTCAGTCAGTATCCGGCTAATGCCACATGACCAACACCCAAGGGACCTCCCAAAGCACCTGTAGATTAACGTGCTAAGATGCGCCATTTGTTAATCATCTTAAAATGTTAGAGCAAGTGAAAAAAGATATCCTATTAAAATTCCAAATAAAATTTTATTAATTCGGAAATATTATTAAGTAATTGAATCTTTCCATATGCCACAACGACTCTCCCTATTCACTTTCAACTAGAAACGTCATTGCCACATGACCAACACCCAAAGGACCTGTAGATTAACGTGCTAAGATGCGTCATTTGTTAATCATCTTTAAAATGTTAGAGCAAGTAAAAAAGATATCCTATATTCATGTTTATTAATTCGGAAATATTATTAAGTATTTGAATCTTTCCATATGCCACAACGACTTTCCCTATTCACTTTCAACCAGAAACGTCATTAGCGGAATACTGACTGAGGGTTTGCTTCGCGAGGCCAGCCCCTTGAGGCAAATGCCTGGTCGGTCAGTACGTGCCTCGCCCAAGGCAAAAGTGCCCGTTGCCTCGTCTGAGGCTGCCTCGGCCCGATCCATCGGTTGTCGGTTTTTGTGAATGCTCAAAGGCGCCTCGGGTCGTTTCCTGCGTTCACTCAGGACGGTTCTGCGGCAAACGCCCGAGGCAGCCTCGCGAGGCTGCTCGCTCAGTCAGTATCCGGCTAATGCTACATGAAGAACACCCAAGGGACCTCCCGAAGCACCTGTAGATTAACGTGCTAAGATGCGCCATTTGTTAATCATCTTAAAATGTTAGAGCAAGTAAAAAAGATATCCCATTAAAATTCCATATACAATTTTATTAATTCGGAAATATTATTAAGTAATTGAATCTTTCCATATGCACCATCCATATTCACTATAGTGAAAATATAACTTTCACAATTGTGACTTATTAAACCTCATAGGGAAGATAAATAATTAAAATATTAAGTCTATTCAGTATTCACATATAAAACAATAATATTTCTAATTAAAAAGACTGATGATTAAGGTTAAACCTGCATAGTACTAATGTTTGTGGGCCGATATATGTACCAAAAACTAATAAGAGCTTTATTTTGTTAAAGTAATGGCATGTTTTCAATTTCATTTCAATCGGTTGAACGGTGTGGAAAAAATTGCACTTTTTGCCTCTGGACAAGACCCCATTTAATTTTTGGCAAAACCGTCACGTGTTAAAATTGAACCTAAATGAATACTACAATTTGTGACTTTGATTAAGACCATGGGTTCCGTAGTCTTTACCTGAGGACCCTTTGAATTCCCGCTTGGCGCGAGACCGATTCCAATACTTTATCTGCCTCGCATTGGATAAAGTTAAAAAGTATAGTTTAGTCTCTTAAGAAAAATAGAATAATATAATTGCTTTACGGGAAAAATAGAACAAATATTACGACACAACATCCACAAACTTCTTTACGTCTTTTGAATTAATCAGCTATGAATTTGACAAACTAATAGATAATGAAATATAAAAGGAAAAAATAACAGGAAGTTCGGAACAAGGAACTATATCATATGATGAAAATAATACGTCATTTATTATTTACTGTGTTATTTATTAATCAAGGAAATACAATTTTCATTCAAAGAGAATTAATTTAGATAAGGAATTAGAAAAATAAATTTTTTAACTTTTAGCTAATAACGAGTAAAATTCGAAAAAAAAACCTCAGTACTCTCTTTGCAAATTTTAGGGATTCGGTAATTTTGTTTTGTCAGCAAATGATTTGGGATACAAAGCTGAAACTTGTCCCTAAGGTGTGGCATATTATTACAAACTTTTATGCAAAAATTTTAGTTCATTAATTTACGATCCAAAAGGTCTCTCTATGGCTCTATGCTGATTTAATTTTGTCCCCGCATTTTTATCTGTAAGTAATAAAGCTAATAGCTCAAACATTTTGTCATTAGAACCAACTTCACTTTCTTGTGACATAGTGGTTATCTGAATCGAGACAGGCAGAACAAATCATGTCACTTGCCGAAAGTACCGAATAATTATGGTAATCTTATAACTATAAGAAATATAAATTCGATTCTAAAAACTTACTTTTCGGGAATAACTGCCGCGAAGATTAAAAGAAGTCCATGGTGAAGCGAAGCTTTCTGACTGAAAAACAAGAATAAATAAAAATCTCGGACTAATTCAAACACATTACGTTACTATACCATAAGCTTACTCCTACCTATATTTATCTAATAAATCAGTTAACCTATAACCGGAATGGGTGCTCATACTTGAGAACGATCGCAGAATAAGTGGATCGAAACGTCGCGTCGTAGTTATTTGTATTATTTATTCGTGTTCAATAAATAATTATAATTAATTACAAGTGATTTAAATAAAAATTCAAACTTTAATAAAATTAATCACAAAAATAAAAGCTTCAACAGCTTCATTGCTAATTTATTTTTATTACACGAAAATGGATATGGAAGTACCATAATTGCAATAAAGCGAAAAAGTCTTCTTTATTTTGGTTAAAATATTTCCATAAAGGGTTAAGTCTATTTGATAAAAAAATTGGAAAAATGAAAATTTTAAATATCTTTAAGTGAGCGCGATAGCTACTTATAAATTTAAATATAATGACATTATTGAAAAAAATTAATGATTTAATTAATTATGAGTATGTTTCTTAAATAAATACTTATCAATTATAACGATTAAATTTGAATAATAATTTTTTATTTTATTTTATTGTGATTTTCTCAAAAACGGCTTTCACGATTTTTTAAAAATTGGTGTTTTTATTAAGTGTCATAATGTTGTTTATCGTTTATAAATTTTAATCTGATTGAAATAAAGAAAAGGTGTATAAATTAGGAGTGTCGCAAAATAAATATTTTAATCGTTCACATCTCGTTTACGATATGTCGCAGTGCATTAGGAATTGAAACTTAAGCTAATCTAGAGGCTAGAAGTACCTCAAGATTTTGGCTAAAATCGAATAACTGGAAGTTGATGTTTACTTGAAGATTTTTGGTAATTAGCAATTTCATCATTTTTTCTGGGGCTTTTCAAAACGGCTTGGGAGAAACCCAAATTGAAGTAATTTGAATGAAGAAAATTGGTATGATGATTTCAAATAAGGGAGAAACTAATGTGAGACAGTTGATTTCATTTTTAGTTTATTATAAATAATAAAATAACTATATAAAACTTTACCATCATATTAATATTGAAATAAATATTTCATGAAACATCGAAAGAAATTAAACGTTTTTAAGAAATTTAACCTTTCTTGTTAATTAAATCTATCGATCATTAACTTTAAAGAATGAAATTTTATATAGATATTAACGAAGGCAAGGCCAACAAAACTATCTCAAATAAATAAAAGAACGATTATTTTAAAAAGACCAGGAGCAGATGACCCATTCAGCAAAATAAGTTTAGAACATCAATGGAAAAGGAACTACAGAATATTAATTAAATATTATCATCTAATGAAATTAAAAGCTTCTCTTATATTGTCAAATGATGATCAGTGCTTACTTTAGAGGACTTGAATGAATAAAATTTTGGGGTTTAAGTAGTTTTACTGTAACACATTATATCAGCTAGAACGCTGAATCTCGGTACAAAGATGTATCATTCATCAATAAAAATTGATGTACCAAACTTCAGTTCAAGAACATATAAGGATTCGATTTCTTTATGTTTTTCTGCATTTTTGGTCTAATTTAGAAAGCCTAAAATCTAATCAATCTCTTACTTAGGAAATATTTTGGCATCAGTAAGATTTTAAAATTTAGCGCCTGCAGATGCAACCCGCAAGCTAAGCGTTCTATTTGAATGCATACCTAACAACTAGCAGGCGCTCTGTTCCTTTCTTATTAAGGATTCTGAAACTGTGGTCTACGGCAAAGCCAGAGGTCGCGAAGATACTTGCCTTGGCACACCGGTTTCTTATAAAAGTACATCACGATTGGAAGGCATGCGGGCTAATGTACTTTTTATTAAGGTTGTCAATGAAGTATATGTACATATATTATAAGAGTTTGAATAGCAGTAGTCCACTCATATGGGATCTTATGTTCAGTGCAACATATACGAATACTGATATTTAATTCAAAATAGAAAGAAATGAAAGTAAATAAAATATTTACAAAACGAATAATAATTGAGAAAATAATACTTGTTAACTCATAGAATTACTTTATTAAATTTCCTGCTTTTTATAAATATAAAATTTTTGATGAGATTCCCAAAACTAATTTTACGTAACACATGCTTAAATACCTAGTAGGGGGTCGGGGTAGACTAGAGGTGTTCCACCCTTCTAATCAAGTGGACCCGGGTTCGAATCCGACTCGAGTGCATCCCGGGTAAAATCTGACCCCGGGGTAGCAGACAAATTAAAAAAAAAATAATAAGTAGTATTGTAAATTGGCGAAAAGCCAAAAAAAATACCTAGTAGAGATAAGGTATCCAGCTTGCAATTTTGCATGCTTGTATTGTTAACATTTCTCAATACGCTTCGCGAGGCAGATTGAAGCTTGTCTGACGGGCTATAAAAAATACCCTCAATTATTTTTTTTTATTTTTTTTTACCCATTCTGTTTAAAAATGTTTAAAACAGAAGAAAATTATAAAGTTCGTTCTGGTGTGTTCGAATGCGAAGAAGTGATTAGATTTTAGGCTCTCTGTTTTTAAAAATCATGTTTAAAAACAATATCTTATATATGTAGTATACAATAAATATATTTAGAGATCGATGAATAAGAAAAGTAAACAAAGTAATAGTAGTTAATTTTAAATAAATAATAAAAAAATAATAATAATAATTTACCTTTCCTCGACGGTGTCAAGTTAAAAACATGTAGCTTTGAGTGATTATGATGATCATCAAGAGTAAAACAAGATACTAGGAGGTCTTCTTGTCAGCCATCTGTTAAAATGAATTATTCAGATTATCATATTTTATAAATTGTAAAATCGTATTTATGTAGGATAATATGGAGTATTTAATTAACGGTAAACAAACTATGGATCTTTACCATACAAATGTAACTATGCGTGCTATGTTGTAATATCATTCCTCATCTTCAGGGCAAATGGCTCAATAAAAATAATATAATTAGGATGGAAGAGATTAATTAATATTGCTTTATATCGGTAAAAAATTATAAAAATATTATTGGTTCAATCCAAATATTTCGAAAGCATATCGTATATGTAGCACTTGTTTATCAATGGACCATTATATGAACTTACCCAATGAAATTTTTATAATTTTTTACTGATATAAAGAAATTTTAATTGACTATCTTTCAACTTAATAAATAATAATCAGTAAGCAAGAAGTCACTGTTAATAATGAATAATATATTTCTTGTTAGCTTCCACTACATAAAAAAGAAGTCAATATTCAATGCGATAATACCAAGAAATTATAGCCTTTCTTTTTTTAAGTAAAGAAATATAAATTATATTTCTGCTGTTGTGCTCAACTGAATGAATTATTAATTTAATTATTTAGTAATTGCTTTTTCTTTAGTTTTGGAAGGGTATAATTTCTTGATGATGTGTCTTTGAATATTATTGTCTTACTTACTTACTAGTATGTGCTCCAAGCTAAAAAATATATTTATTTATATCAACCCATCGTTATGAAGATGGAGAAGTATTTCTATTTCCCAGAAACAATGTTGACATATATTAAAATAAAGTAGAGAAAATGTAATAAATATGATAAAATATTAGGTAGCTTTCACAAAAATACAACAGACAATAAGACAATAAGATGCTTATTAGCATGACTCTATATATTTCGAGGTATGAGCCCATCTTCAGTAATTCAAAGTGAAATCTGAAGATGGGCTGGTACCTGAAATATACAGTCATGCTAATAAGCATCTTGTCTTTTATTTTTTTGAAACCTATCTAGTGTATTTTATATTAAAAAAAAAAAATATTTTATTAAAATATGATTACTAAAATATTAATTTATAAAATTTAAGTAAATGACAAACAGGAATTGAGTAATTACTTTATTAAAATTTTGTTCTCATTAAAATGAAAGAGGTGGTCCAGAATGAAAATATAAATTTAACTCCTAATAATAAATATTTTTACTTTTCAGAAAATGTATTCTTGCCTAACTCAGGGCATATAATTATTGTCTCCTTCAATATATAAAAATTCTGCTATCCTCGAAACAAATCCTCCACAAAAACTTTCAATTTAATTGACATATAATTAGTTATAAGTAAGAGATGGGGTCTATTTTTACTTTATCCAATGCCAAGCATGGGGAAAGTATTGTAATCTGTCTCGCGGCAAGTGTGGCTTCAAAGGGTCCTCAGGTAAAGACTATGGAACCCATGGTCTCAATTAAAGTCACAAATCAACTCAAGCTTGAGTTGATTACCATAAAATAATTTAATCTTTTTTGATTTTAAGTCGATTCTTCCACGTTTTCAGTAGAGGTTGCCATTAATAGTCAAAACATCAAAAATGGAATGCCAATAAGGTTATTCCTCAAGTATTAGATGAGAATCGATCGCTATTTTGGATTTTAAGTCGATTCCTCCATGTCTTCATCAATGGTTACCAATAATAATCGAAATGTCAAAAATCGAATTTAGAATGGTTATTCCTCGACTGTTAAATGAGAATCGATCATTATTTTTGAATTAAAGTCAACATGAGCTGCAAATTGCAAGTGATATCTGATTAATAATAAAGGAATAAACATATTAATATTTCAAATGAATTTGGATAAAGTTTAGCAACGATCCGTTGCAGTTTATTTATATAAAAAATGACATTCACATCATTCCAGACACTAATTATATGTCCTGATGAAAGCAAGAGTAAATTTGACGAAAAAATATATTTAATATAGAAACATAAGTTCACATTTAAGACCAGATGAAAGCTGGAAAAATATATGAGCTGCTCCATGTAGTCACAGAAATATAATATTTAAGACAACTCAAAACAAGGGATTAGTAAAAACACTTCACTTTAGAGAGAGATTAGTGCCCCTTGTAATGTAGAAGTGCACCCTATGAAAATTTATACATATATTAGCATTCGTAGTATACGAATTTATATAAAAATTTTACTTCCATATAAATACAGAACCTAAATGACAGATTCTTTTAATTAAATATCTGATATTTTAATTAATTTTAATATTTTCGAAGAGGAAAGTCACGTGGATGTCCACATCAGTTTATTTATAGCAAAATTATTCACATACTCCTGCTCCTTGATAAGAAACCAATTGTTGTCTAAGTAGTTGGGATGACTAATGACCATCTTGTAAAAGATGTGCATTTTATTTAACAGTTTTTAAAAACACCCCTTGAAATACTGATTTATTAAAAAATAGTCATTGTCAATATAAGAGATTATTAAATTGAATAAAAAAAATATTGTGTCTATAATATTTATTGAAGGAAATAGGTTGCGATATCATAATTCAATAGCTGAATAAAAAAAAATAGGACGTCTATACATCTCACTTATGATATAGGTATTCGCAACCCATTTGCTTTTAATGCAAACAACAAAAGCCACATATTAACTTACTTAGTAAAGCATCAAGTCACTGACAATGGCAAGTTGAACCGTACTAGCGTGATTCAGGTGAAAGAAGTGGAAATCTAAGGCAACTCAAAATCAGAAGATTAGTACAAACTTCTATTTCCACAGAAATCGTCTATGGAAATAGAAGGACAATTAAAGGAGGCATTTTTTTTATAAAAAAATAAAATTTCCGCCTCTGATTTTAAATCCAAATGGCATAATTGCTTTGAATCAAATATCTCATCAATTGATTACAAAGAAATCTGGTTTGGATTAGTTCTCAAATAAAATCGCGAAGTCCAAGGGTCAATCGTCTCAAATGAAATTCTCATAATTTCAATTTAAAAACGAAAGATTTGGATTTTTTGAAACGGAATCCGCGCACCGCGAGACCCGGCCAATGAAGAGGAAGTTCGATTCTTTAGACCCCAGTAAATAAGCCCAGGGCTCCTGAAAGAGATCCTACCTAGCCTGTACCTGTGTAGGTATAAGAGACGAAAGGGGCATTTTAATTATGAGGCGACCGAAACCAAGGCGGGTAACGCATCGCAAGACCCTAGCAACAGGAGAACCTCTTCGGGGAATACCCACAGTAGACGATCTTATGATCTTTTATTGTTTGTCTGGCTGGATATTCCGTCCCTAGATCCGAAAGCGCAACAGCAATGACAGTCAGAGAGATGTACAAAAAAGTTTACAAAGGTAGAGAATCTTTCTGTCAGTCATCGGCCAAAAATTTCCTGAAGTCTACACACGTGTTCCGGGCAGATCCGGAAATAAGAGGTACTCCTCCTGGAGTCATTCACCGGGCAAAATCTAGCATCGAACCCTTGTTCACTGGCTATATTGTGTGAGATCAAATTGATCTCTCGAAATCGCATCGCATCTTAAGATTAGAGGAGACCTGGACCTCAACCGTTGATTCCGGTCTGGTCGACTCCCCTCGTGGTTCGGTCATGGCCAAAACAAGACTGCTCCTTCCATCTTAGCTCTCTGCTGGACCCTGCAGTTAACAAGGCATGCATACATAAATGAGGACCTATCCATAGCGAACTAGCTAAGATTAGATTAGAGGGCAACCTGAGAGATAAACTTAAAGCTAGATAAATGTCCAGCAGAGACCCAAGATGGAAGACGCAGTGCATGAGATCGCTACTAATGGACCCACGAGGAAAGCCTGCAGGTTCCGGGATGACAGACTCCCATCCACGCGATAATGAATTCTCAGAGCAAGTATTTATTTATTATTATATTAAGATATTTTTTTAATATTTAAATTTTGGGTTTATGATCTCTAGAAAGCAATATTCAAAACATTTGATAATTTTAAGTTAAGAATATAAAAATACAAAAACAAAAAAGGCTCATCAAATAAATTTTGAAAGAATTATTAAGAATAATGATTTATTTAGGGCTTATGAGTATCTCTACAATTTATTATTTATTTATACAAAATTTTATATAGATTTTTGTAAAATAAAATTTACAAATATTAATTTTGAAATTAATTGAATTCGATACGATTTTGTATGAAAAATGAACATAAGCGGCCTATCATTTAAAATCTGAGATCACCAGGCCAATGAGAAACGAAAAAGTGACACAGGTCAGAGAAAAGATGGTTTGTTTAAATCAATATTGGGAGCAAACAGGCCGAATAGTCTAAACCAAAACGGGATATTTAATTGATAAGTTTTAGATTTAGATTTAGTTAAAAAAACTACTTGATTATTGAGTTATGTTGAATGAATTAGGAAAAAATGAGTTTTTTTTTATTGAATTAATTGCATGATATTATTGAAATAAATCTTAATTTAAGTTGAAAAATTATTTTAATTTTTAATTTGTAAATATAAAAAAAATGAAGCCTTTTAATTTTATGTGGAGATATTTCATTTGCTCTGAGAAATCAAAATGTTGAATCGTTCTGTCAAAGATTTTTAATTCTATTATATTAATTTGTATTTTTTACTATTTATTAGGAGTATATTTTATATTTCTTTTATTATCAATTTCAGTCGTTGGCATTGGCGCTCCCCCAGGATCTTAGCTTTCTGATTTTATTTTATTTTATTTAAATATAAATAGAGTCTAGACTACTGTTTAAGAGATGTGCGCCACCTGTGAAGGTGTTTTTGAAAGAATTTTAAGAATTAGCCAAAATAATCCCTAAAATATGGGATTTATGCACACACATCTTGGCCCTAAGCATAGCTAATGAATGTACCAAGTTGATGATGAATCCCTCGGAGGTCGCGGGCTGCGTCTCTGAAAAAGAATCTCTGCAGCACATTAAATGCAACACCTAACTGAGGAAAGAACGATCCAACAACGAGATCGCCCTTTCCGAGTAGAATATTTAAGAACGAGCCCTAAGCACTCTTACTTTGTGAAGCGAAGACCTTTCTTTCAAATCTCACCCTCGAAGAGCCTCGGAGGACCTAAATCCAGACGGGGCTCTGAAAATCTATTTTCATTTCTAGCTAATACATTCTCAAAAGGAGAATTTGTAATTTTGAAAAAAGAATTGTAGTTTATTTTAATATAAGAAGAGGAAGGGTTGTTTCTATTTTATTTAAGGGTAGGTGATGTTATATTAAAATAAAAATACATTCTATATAAATTTAACCGAAAAGAATTCTTCAATATCTATATCTAGAATTATAATTTTACTAATGAATTTAGTTAAAATTTTCGATAAGTACTCCCTAGTGAATTTATTATTTCGATCAAGAAAATATAATTTTATTTCAATATTTGAATAAATAGAAGAGAGTTTATAGTTTTTATAAGTTTTTATTATACATTTAACACCTGTAAAGAGAAATATGATTAATGTGGAAATATTGAAATAAAATATATTTTATTTTAAAGTACATTTTCAAAAAAATATAAAAAATTTATTTAAAAATTAACTATTGGTCTAAATCTATTATTACTTTACTGAATCTATATTTCATTATTTACTGTTTATGTATTTATTATTCTATCTAAAATACTTCCTGTTGATTTTAAAATTGTATTATACTAATTATTTAGTTATTAATTGAATGCTATCTATAAGAGAAGGGCAAAAAAGGAAAGAAATGCTGTAAGAAAAAACAACCTATCTTGGAGCTAAGTTACTATTATCTGAATTGAATAAAATTCAAAATAAGTCCGAAAGAATTTATTGTGATTTTTGAATGAATTTTGAAATTGACACCCCAAAACTATTTGCGCCAATGCTTTAGGAAATACCTTTTTTTAGTAGAGGTCCAAGTGAAAGATTCTCTGTAGACGAAGCAGTTCTCGAAGCTTAGTGGAAGTGAAGATAAGTTTCTGTTGCTAGAGAAGCTGGTAGTTCTCGGGGAAGATGTCCTCAAGTCGATGATGGCTAAATGAAACAATTATTTGATCAAGATTAAAAATTGAATTAATAATAATATTTCAGCTTCTAATTTTGAAGCTGCTTTCAAGTGATTATAATTATATCGTTTGAGTGGATATGATTAATTCAATACCAATACATCTATTTTAAAGAAACCGAAACGCCGTGAACAAAACGAAATGTTAAACAATTTCCTATTTCATAATTGATTTTTAAATCTGAAATAAATTTTCAATTCATCAACCTAACTTTACTAAGAGATAGAACGTTATATGAGTAGTTATTAATGTAATGGTCACCTATCCAAAAACTAAGCCACTCCATATGTTGCTTAACTCTATAGGTCTGAGAATGATAAAATAAAGTCATTTCAAAATACAAAGATTTGTAAAAAGTATTTAAAAATAAAATAAAATAATAATAGATTGTATACATGTGATGGTCAGGTCACTTATCCAAAAACTATTCTACGCTGCAAGTTGCCTAACTTTAGGGGACTATAAGATTTGTTAAACAAAAAAGTAAGTTTTGTAATGAGATAGACACCCGTCCAAAAACGAATTCATGCCGTTGTTGCCTAACATTGGAGATGTATAGAATGATAGAACGGGGTCCTTAGATAAAAATGTGAAAAAATACTAATAACAAATTGTTTTTACGTGAAGCCTCGCCAAATATTTAACTTCAGATATGGGTCATGGGGGCCAAATGGTTTCCAAATCAAACAAAAAAGGTCCTAATTTTGTAAGATAGTTATATCAAACATATTATACCGTACATGACCTCCCCCCCCCAAATGAAAGTCTGGGACCGCCCCTGATAAATGATAGGATGAGATCTTTTCAATATACAAATATTTAAATTTAAAAGAAAAAAAGAATAACATGTGTAATAATAGATTATTTTTATGTTAAAGTTTCCTATTCAAAAATTAACCTACACTATATGTCGTTTAGCTTTAAAGAATTACGAGTTCCGTATAAAAGGGTTCTTTCATGATTTCAAAGCTTAACATAAACAATAATGATAATATAGATATCTTATGTGGCGGGGACACATCCAAAGATTAAATAAAAGATTAATTTTATAAATCTATAGTACGATAAGAAAAGACCCTTGCAACTTGATAAAAACATGGTCGCCCATCCAAAAAAAAAAACCCCAGGCCACATGTTGCTTAACTTTAGAGATCTTTGAAAGAGCCCTTTCAGCATGGCAAGACTTAACTAAAAAAATAATAATAAAATACTTTCTTATCTGATGGTCATTGGTCACCCATCCAAAGATTAAATAAAACAACTTGCTTAATTTTATAGATATAAAAAATGATGTAAATATTAATAATAATAAGACTTATATGCTTTTCATGTGAGAATCATTTATTAATTATTAGAGATCCTTGTAATAAGTCATATCTTAAATTTTTTATATGACCGCTACCCAGGCAAAGATTAGCCTCTGCCACATATGACTTAACCACAAGCAATCTATAGTACCTATTTTGGCCCCTTCGAAAAAAATAGCGATTACACTTGGAATGCCATTTGGATGCGGACATAGTAATGGAATTGCATTGGGAGCTAAATTAATTAATTAATGGAAAATTTAATTATTTATTCAAAGGGTTAGCTGGAGAAAATAAATTAAAATAAAATGGAGACTTACATTGGAAGAGATGACTAGGAGAATTCACTTTCACTCAGGCAGGGAGAGAGAAAGTCACTAACCAATGCATTCTCTCTGTTCACTGGCAATTTCCTATAGGAAAAAAGTAATTAATATTAGAATTAAAAGAGATAAAACAAGATATATGTAAATAAAAGAAATAAGGAAAACAAGTATTAAGTTTAGGCTTGCACAAACACAGATACACACACACACTACTAATACAACATGGCTTAAGGTAGTTGTTTCGGGACAATACTAGCAAAACGTTAATGCTAGAGTATATAGAACATACAATAAGGATTCATAATATCATAAGCCCAATTTTTTTTGCTGTTTATGTACTAGCCAATACCGTGCTCGTTTAACAAATCTGACAACATTGTCCGAGCTTGAATATTTTTATCATAGAAATGACAGATAAAATACATTATAAAGGTCGATTTATTAAACAAAAAGTTCTTAATAAACGATTAAAAGCTGTTGCGACAATGGCTGAAACGAAAAAACGTCAAAAAAGTTACTAAAGATAACCCCCTTTTTAGGTTAAATCAATGCGTTATTGCCAGCTTGTTGTTAGTGTAAATTTTTCATTATACCTTTTTCATTATTTATTAATTATTATCTCAGAAACTGTGTTGTAACTATGAATTAAAATTTTTTTAAAAAATGTATTAGTTATTATTTAATGTTGGTTTAGTTTTTTATAACAATCGTAAGAAGAGTTTCTAAATGATAATTAAATATGTATGTAATCTTTCCGATATCCCGTATAGTGGAATCTATAAAAGTCTGAAAAACTCTATATTTGGAATTTAATATCTCCGGAACTATATTGTTCATAAATTTTTTGACACCAAAAGATGCAGAAGTATTTAAATAATAATCTGTCTAAATTTCAAAAAAATCCTAAGAAAACCCATATGATGAAACAACTATCTTAATATCGTGGAAGCTCACCTTCTGTTAATTTTATAAAATTTCACTTCACATTATTATTAAATAGTTAGGAAAATTCAAAAGATAAGCTTTTGAAATATTATCTAAATCGACTGGAAAATTAATATAAATTGCATCCAAATGTGGGGGCGGTATTAATGGCGTCGGTTTAGATTATAAAATAATTCAACTCGGACGTCTCGAATTGTTGAATTCAAACTCTACGAGTAATAATCAAATAGTGTGATGTTGGGAATGTTTGGCTGAACCTGAGCAAAGAGTCTCTATGGTTTAAAGAATAGATTATTCAAACAATGCGAAAATTCAAATTTAAAATATGATTTCGATATTAATAAATATATTAAGATCCATATTATGCATATTAAATATATAGAGAGAAATTCCTATAAAAATTGCCCCGAAAAATGTAACCTGGCCCAAAAAAAACTTCTCGCTATGATCATGTTTTGATTATTATTATTATATGAAATACAAGAATATAATAAGTATAATAAATGAAATACAAGCTTACCGAATTAAAAATAAGTAGATGCAGAAGCACGCTAGCGCAATGGCTCTGAGTCATCAAGCGGAAGGATTCGCGTGTGAAGTTTCAGACCTAGGATTAATTAAAAAAATAATTAACGCCCCTGAAAATTAATTTAATTTTGCAAAAAATTATTTTGAAAATTTTGGTAAAGATATTTTTTTTTTCGAAAAAATTATAAATTTATAGAGTATGGCTAGCTGCGAGGTCAGGCTTCGGCGGCCCACTTGCCCCCTAGACCCCAACCCTCGCACCATGCACCCGAGCACCACATCACCACCCCGACACCGCACCCCGCCCCTGGACCCCCACCACCCGAAACCCCTCGCCACGCCCCCTGGACCACCACCCCGTACCACTCCCGCACATCACACCTCACCACGATCCTGGGCCCCCCAGGTCCAGTGACCCACAGATAATGTATACACAATTTGGTTGAGTTTGTTCCAAGGGCAAGAACTTACATTTTTCACCATCCCCCTTTTTGGGTGGTTTTTGGGGGAATTTTTTTAAACAATAGTTGTCAGAAATCACATCCCCTACAACTTTGCTTATAATAAAATTTGCCGTAGTGCTAATAGTTTAGGAGTTATTTGATAATTTTCATTCATGTGCCCCTCAAATTCCCTTTTGGGGTCAAAATATCAACACGTTATATAGCTATAAACGTAAGTTAGAAGACATCTGATGCAAATATGAAATTTCATAATAATCCCTTCAGGCGTTTTTACATGAATAGTGAGCAATTTTTCGCAGAAACCACGGAAACATACAGACATACACACAGACAGACAGGAATTTTGTTGAGGGTGTTTTCGTTCATAACTTTGCTTGAAAAGTGTGCAACCAAAATTAGGCGTGATTTGGAGCAATGTACAGACAAAACCTTAATTTTATATATATAGATAACCCCACGGTTCCGCCGTCCCTGCAAATAGGAGATTTGAGAGTGTGCAATGGGTTTGTAAAGTTTCTGTTGCTTCTCTAAATAAATATTTGTTGTTGTACGAACAAAGTGTGTTCAAATCTCTATATGTATTAATAAGCTGACGTGTTCTGATGTGGCCATCCACTTGACTTTACCATACAACCTGGCCCCTCACTTATATTTAATATTTAATAAAATTATTTATAATCATGTAGGAGAGGGGGTTAGTTTTTCCATTTTTAGACTCCTGGGGGCCCACTGATTATGTATACAAAATTTGGTTGAGTTTGGTACAAGGGCCTAGATTTTCATTTTTTGACTCCCCCACCCCCATTTTGGGGGCTTAGTTTTTGCATTTTTAGACTTCTAGGGTCCCACTGATTATGTATACAAAATTTGGTTGAGTTTGCTCAAATAACCTAGATTTTTAATTTTTAACCCCTCCTCAATTTTGGGTCGATATGCATCAAAATCTAATCAGCTCTTAATCTCAATGCAACAAAACTTTGTGTGAAATTGGGTTTCGATATTCACACTAGTTTTTGAGCTAGCTCGTCCACAAAAATTTGGTAACGCACAGACTTACAGACAAATTGACTGATTTAAAAAATTGAGCGAAATGCCATGATTTCGCTCAATTTTTTAAATCAAAATAGTTTAAGCCGTTTTTGAGATATTTCGAAAAAAAGAAGGAAAAAACACTTTTTTCATGCACGATTATAATACTTGACCCTACCCTGTATGGTAAAGTAATAAATGGCAAAGCTAAATGAACTGTCAGTGTTTAGGAAAAATTTATTAAGAGCCTGAGGAAGCTGTAGTAAAATGGCGAAACGTCGCAATTGATGATTTAATATAAAACACTTAATATTGTTCCTCTTCCTCTGAAAAATTAATTTATGTGATATAAATTATAGAACTGAATAACCAAAATGATAAGGTAATATATATGTAAAACAGAATTATATCTTTTATTTTAATTATTTTTAAATCTTGTGCCATTAATTTATTTTTTATTTCTTGAGGGGATGAGAGAAAGAAAAACTCCGGCGCATGCGCTTCCTTTAGCATTACAAGTACAAGAGACAAGAGTAGTCTTCTAAGAACCGTTAACGGTTCACTTCATAAATCGTTTCTACTCTTTTAGAAGCTCTCTTTTATTTAATTTACAAATAGTTATACTATTTATTACTTCTCTATTGCTTGCAGCTGGCTGGCTATCATTGTATAGAAGTTACAACTATTCATAAGATTATATTTCAATATAGAGAATTTATTGGAGCCAATTAATTCGTTTTTTACCAAACTTTATGTAAGTAGCTAGTACCTCTTATGTACGTATATTTTTTTATTGGTAGATGTATGAAAAAAATCTTAAATTTCAAATTATATTTCATAAATTACTCTTTATTGTGTAAAGACTTGGCCATATGAAATAGAAGTTTAGAATTCTATATAATTATTAATCAGTGAATCATTATTCAAAAAATAATAATCTTATAAGTAATTACTTCTAAGGGAAGCGGTTTAGATTTTAAGTAAACATTATTAATAAATGGATAGTATATATAATTTTCATATAAAATTCTTTCAGAACTTGGAGTGACTTAATTTTTAAATTATTTTTTAAATTGAAAGGTTTTTTTTAGTCACAAACTTATAAAAGACAATAATTTTGTTTAATTATTATTATTTAGTGAATTCATAAAATAAATAATTAATAAGTTGTTGTAGGGGAAATAAGGACAATAGCTTAAGCAAATAATTTTTATTTTATGCCAACGTTTCGTCAACATTGTTGACTTCCTCATAGCCCAAACAAATTAACTTCTTTGCATATTTGTCATTTTATAATATTCATTCTTAGCAAACACATATAGGCACAGATTGAAAATATTTCCTATTTAAATCTAAAAATAAGATATTTTTAGATTTAAATATCTTATATATTTTATATATTTTAAATTTAAATATCTTATTTTTAGATTTAAATAGAAAATATTTTCAATCTGTGCCTATATATGTGTTTGTTAAGAATGAATATTTATAAAATGACAAATATGAAAAGAAGTTAATTTGTTTGAGCCCCGAGGAAGTCAACAAAGTTGAGGAAACGTTGGCATAAAATAAAAAATATTTGCATAAGCCATTGTCCTTATTTCCCTACAACAACCTATTAATTTAATCGATGGACATAAATAATCAAAATAAAATAAATAATAATAATAAAATAAAATTATTGTCTTTTATTAGTTTGTGACTAAAAAAAACTTTCAATTTAAAAATAATAATTTTTATATATTTACTATCCATTTATTCTTATCAGTAGATTATAAATACGATGTTAAAATCTTACTTTTGGAGAGCAGAGTATTGCCACTTAGATCAAACGTTCATTGAAGCTCCCGACTGAAAAATAAAATAATATACTTAAATAAAAATGATAATCACGGCTAGATTTGGAATAGAATAAATGCGAGGAAACAGCATGGTAATGGTTATGTACATAATTAAAGGAATTGTAGGGAGTTGGACTCGACTTTAAATTAAATATACAAGTTTTTATTCAAATAGGCCAAACGTTTCGTTGCTGGTTCGCAACTTTCTCAGTGGCCCATTTATTAAACTTTATTTGTCTGGAGTTTTGACTAAGAGAAAAACCATTTTCAAACAGTATCCCTTTTAAATAGGAAATATTTTCAATCTGTGCCTATATGTGTTTGCTAAGAATGAATAATTATAAAATGACAAATATGCAAAGAAGTTAATTTGTTTGAGCCCTGAAGAAGTCAATAAAGTTGACGAAACAATGACATAAAATAAAAAATATTTGCATAAGCTATTGTCCTTATTTCCCTACAACTTATTAATTTAATCGATGGACATATCTAATCAAAATAGTATCCTTACAAATCACTCAATTTGATCAATAATTACATAATTACATTGTTTTAAAAGGTTTATGTTTTAAATTATTGATAAAATTGAGTGATTTATAAAGGATACTGTTTGAAAATGGTTTATCTCTTAGTCACAATCCCAGACAGATTAGTTTAATAAATGAGCCACTGAAGAAGTTGCGAACCAACAACGAAACGTTTGGCCTATTTGAATAAAAAACTTTGTATTTAATTTAAAGTCAAGTCCAACTCCCTACGATTCCTTTAATTATTAATCATGGACACGAATAATGAAATATTATGTACATAATGTTTTTTTAAGAAGAATTAAATGAGTGTGTCCTCCTGCTTGATGCAAATAAACACACACATAAATAATAGTTAATATATATGCATAAATATATTCATTTTGTATCAAGCAGAGAACACCATCATTAATTTACTCTCAAAAATCATCAGCTCTGCTTCTCTCGGCAAGGAAATATTTTCAAATAATTTTTTTTTATTAATCCAGTTTTTTTAAGAGAAATTCTATGAGTATGTACTCTGCTTGATGAAACACACACATAGATAATAATCAATATATATGCATAACTATATTTAATTGAAAAGTTTTTGTTTTGCCGATAGTAGCAGAGTTGTTAATTCACAAAGATAAATAAAGAGGTTGTCCTCTGCTTGATGCAAATAAACATACACACATATATATCGAAATTATATATCTGTATATATATTATTTATTTATTTGAGAATCTAGTTTCGAAGGCTTGGCCCTTTTAAGGCTTTTTTAATTCTACCTGGTTATTCAGCTGAGAAAGAAGGAAAAAATGTCATAAATTTTCAATATCCACGCGATAATGATCCAATTAAAAATAATTTTTATAATTAAAAAGACTGATGATGAGGGCCAAGCTTTCCGAAACTATAGTCTCAAACAAATAAATAATATATATACAAATATATAATTTCGATATATATGTTTGTATGTTTATTTGCATCAAGCAGAGAGCCTCCTTGTTTCTCTTCATAAATATATTCATTTTGTATCAAGCAGAGGACATCATCGTTGATTTACTCTTAAAAATCATCAGCTCTGCTACTCTCAGCAAGGAAATATTTTCAAATATTTTTTTTTTTATTAATCCAGTTTTCTAAGAGGAATTCAATGATTGTATCCTCTGGTTGGTGCAAATAAACACACACATAGATAATAGTCAATATAATATATTCATTTTGTATCAAGCAGAGGACATCATCAATGATTTACTCTTAAAAATCATCAGCCCTGCTTCACTCGGCAAGGAAATATTTTCAAATAAATTTTTTCTTATTAATCCAATCACTATATTCTATCCCATTCAAAGATGAAAAGCTTGAATTAATATAAAGCTTTCTATTACTTGATCATATTTTCTTGTTTTCTGACTTCTATCTAAAATGGTTAATATTTGACTTTATTAACAAATATATTTATATTGAAATAAGATAATTATTTCACACGATTGTTATCCAGACAAAATTCCTTGTGATTCCAATTTTTTTTATCTTTATAACCTTTTGAACTAGTATATTGGAATATGAAAACTTTTAATTCTACTAAGTGTAGGCTCATCAATCGGTTATATATGCAAATCGTAATAATTAGATAATTAATTATTAAAATCAGAGTGAAAATTGAATTGCAAATTTATAAAATTATACAATAAATAGATGCCATCAAAGGCTTATGAAATCAACTTTTTTTTATTATCGACTTTTATCATATATTCACCTTTTGCTTTTTTATTTAATAATAAATAATTATTTTCAGATTTTCATTGATGTGGAATTCACTAAAATTAAGGTCAAAACTTATTTCTGAAGATGATTTATAGAAAATAATTAATGCAGCCACTAATTATAATTCACTTTCGACAAGATGGCGATGATCAAAGGGAAGCGACGCTATCAATTAAATTGTACCTCTCCGCCAGGTGACCTAATTATTTCCTCCTTCCGCTCATGAAAATTAGTGCCATTAAAAAAATTTTTTTTTGAAATTTTTCTATATCTTAAATTTGTTTATTTTTACAAAATTACATTAACAAACATTTGAACACAAATTTATAATCGAAGAATTTATTTTCAATTGGAAATAAAAATAATGAATTTGATTAATTTTATATTAGCTAACACCGAAGGGGTGAACCGCGATTGGAATTAGGTGTACACCGTCTTTGGAATTACTTTGGAATTCATTAGATCATCTATTGTCTTCTACTAGAAATGAAAGTGGAAGTGGAAGTAGGTGTACACAATTTTAGGTCGCGGTTCACCCATCGGCTAACACCGAGGAATGAACCGTGATTGGAATTAGGTGTACACCGTCTTTGGAATTACTTTGGAATTCATTAGATCAACTATTGTCTTCTACTTGGAAATGAAAGTGGAAGTGGAAGTAGGTGTACACAATTTTAGGTCGCGGTTCACCCATCGGCTAACACCAAGGAATGAACCGTGATTGGAATTAGGTGTACACCGTCTTTGGAATTACTTTGGAATTCATTAGATCAACTATTGTCTTCTACTTGGTAATGAAAGTGGAAGTGGAAGTAGGTGTACACAATTTTAGGTCGCGGTTCACCCATCGGCTAACACCGAGGAATGAACCGTGATTGGAATTACGTGTACACCGTCTTTGGAATTACTTTGGAATTCATTAGATCATCTATTGTCTTCTACTTGGAAATGAAAGTGGAAGTGGAAGTAGGTGTACACAATTTTAGGTCGCGGTTCACCCATCGGATAACACCGAGGAGTGAACCGTGATTGGAATTAGGTGTACACCGTCTCTGGAATTATTTTGGAATTCATTAGATCATCTATTGTCTTTTACTTGGAAATGGAAGTGGAAGTAGGTGTACACGATTTTAGGTCTCGGTTCACCCTCGCCCACCATTAATTAAATATATCTATGAGCATAATTGCGATTTGAATTTAAAAAATTTCCCATTTCTAAAACAAATTTGTATCAAGCATGCTATAGGTATTTTAATTTATTATTATTTATTTTATTTTTAATTTATATTTTTTTATAATTTGATTATTTAAATTTTCGATTCCATTCCATTCCTCAAGATTCTTTCTTATTTCTAAAACATCTGGCAAAATTTATTCTATATTAAAAATATTGAAAAAAGAACAAAATCTTAAAGAGAAACAAAGAGGTTGTCCTCTGCTTGATGATATCAAGCACAGTCATCAAGCAGAAGACAACCCTTTGATTCTATTTATGAATCAACAACTCTGCTACTTAAAGTAAAGAAAATTTTTTAGAAACTTTTTAAAATTTAAAATATAAAATACTAGGTAGGTTTCACATAAATAAAAGAACAGATGCTTGTTTAGCGGGCTTAAACACCGAAATATATATAGAGTCGTGCTAAACAAGCATCTGATATTTTATTTATGTGAAACCTACCTAGTATTTTATATTTTAAATTTTAAAAAAAGTTTCTATAAAATTTTCTTTACTTTATTTAATGTTTCACCAAGAACCTACACAATTCTCCCTTGACAAAACTCTGCTAATCTCGACAAAATAAAAACTTTTCAATTAGAACAAAATCTCACTAGCTCACAAGTCTATCTCATCTTCATGTTTCGTCTCTTATTAGGTAAACACCTTAAGGTTATAAATTGGCCAAAAGTTTATTTTTCCAAAATTCATTTTCAATAATATCCAACTAGAATATCATATTAATTTGGTTTAATACATTATTCACATACTTTGTAGCTCAACCATTTTGTCCTGGGAAAGAGGGCTAATACACATCTATCTATCTATATATATATATATATATATATATAAAAATTGAAAGTTTTTGCCAAGAGTAGCAGAATTTTTATATATTAAAGGAGACAATAAAGAGTGTATCTTCTGCTGGAATTATAAATTTTATTTATTTATAACGAGACTATAGTTGAGGCTTTGCCTCATCAGTCTATTACAATGTATTCACAGGAATTAATTTATTCATAAATTTATTCATAAATTAATTCCTGTGAATACATTGTAATAGACTGATGAAGAGGGCAAAGCCCTCGAAACTATAGCCTCGTTATAAATAAATAAAATTTATAATTCCAGTAGAAGACACACTCTTTTATTGTCTCCTTTAATATATATATATATATATATATATATATATATATATAAAATTCTTTGCCCGATACACTCACTCATCATGAAAACAGCCAGAACCACTGGACATAGAAACATGAAATTCGGAGAGGATATTATATCTCTGACATAAGGGCTCACTAAGAAAGGATTTTTCGAAATTCGACCCCTAAGGGGGGCAAAGTGTGTTTTTACTGATTATGCGATATCTCTTAAGGACGATAAAATATCTACTTGCTTTTTACTTATAAAAATACTAAATTAAAATATCTAAAATCTACTTTCAGGATTTTTGAAATTCGACCCCTAAAGGGGTCTAAAGGGGCAAAATATCTTTGCAATGAGTTTACACTAATTATGCATTTTCAATTAAGAACGATAAGATATCTACTTGATTTTTACTTAATAAAATTCTAAATACAAATATCTAAAAAGTAATTTCAGGATTTTTTGAAATTCGACTCCCAACTATCCAAAATGTGAGTGGGGGCAAAAATTAAAACTCTCTCCTATCTTGATCAAATTTTGTAGAGTTATTCTTTATTACTTTAAGAAACTATTCCCGTAAAAATCAACTATCAAAATTGGCTGTATGGGGGCGAAAGGGGGAGGGGGCAAAATATAGAAATTTTTAGCTTTTTTCTACATTTACTCTTTAGAAAACTGAGAGATATTTAGTTGCAAATATCTAAAAAATATTTTCAACCTCCCAAAATGTGAGTGGGGGCAAAAAATTAATACTCTCCGATATAGATCAAATTTTGTAATGTTAGTTTTTAAGTCTATATAAAATGTATGCTGTAAAAATCAATAGCCAAAATGAGTGCGTTGTTGGCGAAAGAGGGGGCAAAATATTACAAATATATATATATATATATTTCAGACCTAATAATCACATGCCGAGACGCCGCACGCCAGGTCCACCTAGGCACGCCCTCTACAGCTCGTATATGTATATATAATTATATATATACATATATGTTGCATTAAAAACAGGTTTTTAGTAACAACGGGTTCTTACTAGTTAAAACGCGTTTCACTGAATACCTTTGTGGCAACTAGAATTTACTGATGTTGGTTGAGTTTGGACCAAAGATCTAGAATCTTGATTTTTGACCTACCGCCTCATTTTGGCTGTTTATTTTCAAAAAATTTTAATCGAAAATGTAATATATTTCATCCTCATTAGAAGCAAAGTTGTAGAAGATGTAATTTTTGACATTTTCGTTAAAAAAAATAAACACCCAAAATGAGGCGGAATGTCACCACATCAGTAAATACTAGTTGCCACAAAGGTATTCAGTGAATCGCGTTTTAACTAGTAAGAACCCGTTCTTACTAAAAACCGGTTTTTTCTGCAACATATATAACAGACAAACAATAAAACTAGGCACATAGAATCCTATTTTTTTGTCTCAATTTATACCTCTTCAAAATATTGATTAAAATTTACCAAATATTTTTTTCATTTAACTTTTCATTTCATTTTTTCCTTGTCCTGGGGGAGGGGGGCTAACGGGGATGAACCCTGTGGTTGCGGCACTGCACTTACCATTATCTTACTTGCTCTTCTGAAATCCATTGTATTTCCCGAAAAAAAAACATTTACCTGCAAGACATGTTTGATGAAAGAACACAAGCCACTGATATCAGAATACGAGTGTAATTTATAATCTATCCGAGGGGTGAACCGCGATTAGAATTAGGTGTACATGTCTTTGGAATTCATTAGATAATGCCCTTTCATCTATTGTCTTCTACTTGGAAAAGAAAGTGGAAGAGATGTACACGATATTAGGTCGCGGTTCACCCCTCGGTCTATTCTTACTAGACTAGGGTATGGCAATGGCTTCCCATCCACCCTCACTCCTTTCTCATCCTCATCTCCCTTCAGTTTACTTCTAATTCTTGAAATACCACAATTTTTATTTATTATAATAAATTTAAAACTGTATTTGATTTTTTAGGATGGTCTCTTTACTTTGCGGGATATGCTAGATTCCACAATATGATAATCCAGTACATTTTGAAAGTCCAACTGAATGGCTAACATTATCAGTATCCTCTAATCTAAGTATAATAGTACATCAAGTCACTATAGTCCCTCTTCAAGACATTTAGAGAGGAGAAATGGATCTACTTCAGCTTTATTTATCAATCAGCTATATAGGAGAACGTGAAGCCCCTGATGGAGAGGAAAGAGCCAGTTGTAGAACAGTTTTTCTTTTTATCATCACAGTTGAATATCTATGGACTCCAGCCAGTTGATTGCAGCTGGAGTTGCGTCAATAAGGTCCTCCCAGGTACCTTCAAATTTTCTTTTTGGGCAATATAAGAATTTTTGAAGGTACCTGGGAGGACTTTACTAGGACTACTCCAAGCTTATCACTTAAAACCACTTCCACTCAACTTGAGGAAGATTGGGCGCCCTGAAGTATTCGAGGCAGAACTACTCAAGCACCTAGACCAGTGTTTCTCAAAGTGGGTTCCGCGGAACCCTGCGGTTCCATGAAAACTCGACAAGGGTTCGGCAAAAAAATTCACGGCAGGTGAAATATTCTAGCGTTCAAAAGAAAGGTGCAGTTTTGGATTAGTTGAGTGAATCCCATTCCTATAACAACGCTTTAAGGTAGTTCTTTCGCGACAATCCAAACAAAAAGTTTTAGCCTCGTAACAACTCTATACATATGAACGGTACTAAAATTTTAGGTTGTGTTTTTTAACGTGACTGCACTTCTCACACTACTATATTCTCTTTATGAATGGAACGTTTTCAAGGAATTGTTCTTATATCCCCTCCACTCAAAATAATCGCCCAAATATGTATTTTTTTTTTATTTCTTATCAAAACTACGAGATGAATAATTTAAAATTTTTTTTAAGTTACTCCGAATATATTATTTTAACAAATATTAGTTTTTCGTTAAGATGGTGAAAGTCCTTCAATGAAAAAAAAAATGATCATTTTCCCACCCTTTCCCAATCTACTATATGTAAAAATTTAATTTTTAATTGCAATTATTCCATGTTTGGTGTGGAAAATCGTCTTCAAATCTTAACAGTGTGTTTATTATGATTTTAATGACTTATATTCCAAGTTTTGAAGACTTCTTGAATTTTTGTATTTGTGAAAGAACTATCTTAGCTCGAATCACAAGATTGTCGGGTTCCACTCTTACCCTCCAAACAGAAAAGGGTTCCGGCTTCGAAAAAGTTTGAGAAACACTGACCTAGACTAATATTTTCTTTTTTTTTCTTTCACTCTCTTCTTTTGTTTATATCCTATATAGGTATTGTTATTTTTTTCTATATATTTTGTATCTTTATTATTTTTATCCTATATAATTTTTATATATCATATGTTTTTCTCTTTAATTCTTGTTTTTGTTGTTTTTTTTTCGCCTGTTATATTAGCTTTTTTCTTATTTTATTTTTGTATCATATTAATTGATTTTTATGTAATTAATTGGTCTAAAATTGTACATTAAAGGGGCTAGATGGCTCTACGGATACAATGTTCTTTAATAAATAAAAAACAAATAAATAAAAATAGTTCTTCTAACATTTTAATTTATTTTATTTTATGACTAATGCTCAATTTTGTTTCATTTTTTTTCTGTTTTTCTTGTTTGACAACTTATGTATATAATTTGTATTTTTTGTCTGACTACTTATGTATAATCATATAAGAATTCTATAAAGCCATATGCGAGGGGTGAACCGCGATTGGAATTAGGTGTACACTTCATTAGATAATTTCCCTACATCTGTTGATCCTTCTACTTGGAAATGAAAGTGGGAGTAGGTGTACACGATATTAGGTCGCGGTTCACCCCTCACCATACGCTAAATAATTCTTGTTCAAAAATCAATTTTCACCAATAACTTGCTTGTTTGTTTATGACTTTTGAAAAATAATGTGTTATTTTGTTCGCTATAAAAGACTTATCATTTAATTAATTTGATAAATCAAAAGAGGATTTCGCACACTGCTGTGATATGGCTCAATGAACTGCTGGAAAATGTAAAAAAATATAAAAAACTAAAGTAACTTTAATAGACATGTCAATTTATTTAACCAGAGACTTGTAATGAACTAATGCGAACTAATTTCTTTTGTTGACAATTTAAACAATTCTTTGGGTTCTAAAAAACCAAAAAATAAAGTTAATTAAATATATATTTTTTATATATAAATAAATAAATTTTTGAAGGGGCCCCCGAAAGCGTTGCTTCCAGTTGCTACGCTACTGCTTATGTAAGACCTAATTTAGAGTATTGTTGGGTGGTTTGGGACAAACATTCGCAACGATTAGAGAGGAAAATTGATATGGTACAAAAAAGGGCGGCTAGATTTGTTTATGGTAAATTTGATATGTTTAGTAGAGTCACTTTAATGATTAATGAATTAGGATGGTCTAGCTTGTTGGAGAGAAGGGAATGGGCTAAATTTTCAAAGCGTATAAGGGTTTTAGGATTTCGGAGGAAATAACGAATAGATTTCTGGAACCAAGTTATTTAGGTAGAGCTGATCATAGAAAAAAGATTCCTAAGCCAAGATTCTTGAAAAATAGATTCATTTGTAGGATCTGGCATGATTTGTGGAACAGTCTGTCTGTTATTACTTGGGATTTTAGTCCTCTGCCCCCCCCTATGAATAAGTCAATTATAAATTTTGTCAAGTCCTAATGTCCTAGAGTTGTACAAAACTTTATTTAGTTCTCACAAGCAGAGATTACCTGAGAGAGGTAATACCATCAGTTTTTTTCTTGTTTGTTAATTGTTGATTTCTTGTAATTGATTTGTATTGATTTTTATTAATTTCTGTAGTTAATTTGGATTGATGTTTGGTTGACCTAGCCACCGAGGACTTGTGCCTCTAAGCAGGTCGAATAATAAAGATCTATTTATTATTTATTTATTTTAGACTGTGCATTAAATAACATTCAGAGATATGAACTTATGAAGGAAATTCTTCCTCATTTCAGAGATCCTCCTACATTCAGAAAATTAATTGATAGCTCTAATGAAAATGTCAAATTTTATTCTTAGTTGTGATTTGTATTTTTAAATAGCTGTATTATATTTAATAGTAGGTATATTTAGCTATTGCTTATGTATTAATTTTGTACTTATTTATGGGGTTTTTTTGTACATTTATATTTTTTCTAGTGTAATTTCTTAATTTATGTAGATATTTAATATTTGTATTTTTTACTCTATGTAATTGTTGGTATGACCTCGTAGTCTAACCTAAAAACAAAAACAACAAAAACTCAGTTATTGCAATCATTTTATTCTGTTACATTTTGTATTATATTTGATTAAATAAATTTCTTATTTCAATATTTAGAAGTTTTTTTTTTTAGATTTAATTTTTAGGGGGGCTCAATATTTCTCCTACGCCCGGGCATGCGCGGATCCAGGGGAGGTGATGGGGGCGACCGCCCCCCCCCCCCCAAAGCATTGGAGATCAACATTTTTTATATGTTTATTTAATTATTTTTTTTTATAACATTAAATTTTAAAATTGTATGTGGGGGGAGGGCGGCGTCTCTGACCCCCCCCCCCCGCTTGGGCAATTCGATCGCGACACCCTTCCGAGACCAAAAGTAGATTTTATATACCGTCGACCGCCCCCCCCCCCCCCCCCCCCCCAATCAGAGGTCTGGATCCGCGCCTGCGCCCGGGACCTCAATTAACCTAAACCGCCTCTGGTCTTAATTATATAAAATTCATTTTTATAAAATACAAAAGTTATAATTTTTATTTATAATAAGTATAATTTCCTTCGCTCGACTGGTCATTAACAGTAATTAGTTGGTTAAATTTAAACTAGCTCTGGTGTTGACCATTTTTCGATTTTTTTAAATTTCATTAGACTTTATTATAAGGAGATGTAAATAATTGTATATTCGTATGTTGTCTCATTTTAAATTTGTATATATATGTATGTGTGTGTTGTGTGATCGAGCTTTTTATCAATGTTCTGTACAAACTGATGGAGTCGGCACATTGGTGGGGAGTGGGTTAGTACTTTTTTGACACCTGTAATTATAACAACTCACTAACTTACCTATTGTGTGGTCCCACAGTTTTCACTGAGGAAGAGATGCTGAGAACGCTCTCGAAATATTTGGAATAACCATTTGAAAATCAAAATAAATTACTGGAAAGAAGCAAATTCAGTTTATTTATCCTAACAATAAAAAAATGATTTCCTTCTTTATTATAAGTGGCTGGAGCACCGAGCGATGCTCGGTAACTTTTTGCCTCTAGATAGCTTAAATTTCAAGGCTCGGTAACTTATCGAAGAGGAGATATGAACGATTAAAATATTTATATTTTGCGACGTGACTAATTTACACCCCCTTTCTTTATGTCAATCGGATTAAAATTTATCCACGATAAATAACTCATGAGACGTGATAAGTAAGTACACCAATTTTTAACGAAATGGTTAGAGCCGTTTTTGAGAAACCGATTATATATCTATTTATATTTGTTCAGTTCCAGAGTGTAATGAGAATGAGTGTAAGAGAGAAATAGTTAATTTTCGTTTAATTTTGTTAAAAATTTTATTGATTGTCGAAATATTATAAACTTTATTCAGGGCTATATTCTGAATAATATTTAGTTCATTATTGAAATTTAAAGTGTTCACTGGTTTACTGAGGAGTCTATGAATCATTGAATAGAACAAATTTAGTACTAGTAGGATGATTAGACGAGAAAGGAATGACAGTGTCAGTGAAAGTAGGTTTTCTAAATATTTGATAATGTAATTTTTGATGTGAGATAGTTATTTGGAGGTCCATAGGAAAGCAAGAGTATTATTATTACCAATATCGTAAGTGAATTCTATGTTTTTATGGAGTAATTTAGTTAATTTTGGAATAAACTTAATTGTCCAACAGTACCTAACCATTTAACAAAAATATCGTCCACATATCTACGCCAGATTACAATGTGTTTGTTTTATATGTCAGAAGGGTTCGTTCGCCTGCTCAGGAGTCGAGACCGATTTCCAAACTTGCATTCCGGGCAGTTAGATCTGAAAAAAATAATAAATGATTATATTTACACAATACTAAAACTGTTGCTTATTCAATAAAAAAGCTTAATATAAGTATTTATAGAGAATTTTATAATCTACCAATTTGATAATTACTATTTTTGTCGAACAACCAATAAATAATTAAACAAATTAAATTAGTAGCTCTAGTCCAAAAATATTCATAGCACTATACTTGGTTAAATATTAAGGGTCCCTTTTCTGCTTTTTTACGCTGTTGGTAAACATTAGATTGTTTCAGACTATATATGCATTACAAAAAAAATTCATCACACTTATTACTCTTCAGGCTAAGAATTCACAATTGTCAATTTGTTTGTATCTCAGGTGGTGATGAAGGTTCAAAAAAAGGACCGAAATATTATATATAAATGTACACCTTTCAAAACACAGTAAATTCATTTCCACCATTACTTCACATCTAGTAAACAAAAATTCTGAACACCTCAAAAATTTTTCCAACTATTATGTATTTTATTTTTTAAACATTAATATTAATATAAAAGTAAAGATTTGAGAATCTTATTTTTGAAAAAAAGTTGAAATGTTTTTCAAAAAATCACCTCAGGTTAAAACTAACAAATGTTTATTAAAAGAGAAAGAATTTAATTTTAGGACAAATTCTAAGATTTTAGTAGAAATATTTTTAAATTGCGGTATCAGAGGGGATTCATCCCCTCAGGAGTCGAACCTGAGAACTGTGTGAGCTGACTGCCCGGAAAGCATGTTAGTTCTCAAGTTCAACTCCTGAGGGGATGAATCTCCTCTGATACCGCAATTTAAAAATATTTCTAGTAAAATCTTAGAATTTGTCCTAAAAAGTAAATTAAAAATCATATTATGTTCTCTTCATAGGAAGTAGGTAGGTAAATACCTTAACATACTTTTTTTTACAGAAATTTTTAAAAATAAAATACTAGTAAAATACTAAGTAAATTAAATTCTTTCTCTATTAATATTAATCTTTATAAAAGTATGATACTATTCATTTAAGATTTCCAATAAATCAATAAGAAAAACACTAGTATTTTATTTTTAAAAATTTCTGTAAAAAAAGTATGTTAAGGTATTTACCTACCTACTCTCCTACGAAGAGAACATAATATGATTTTTTTATAGAGAATTTTATTGTCTACAAATTTGAATATAAGTAGTAAATATTTTTATTATAGCAAGAGTAGATAATGAAATATTTACCAGAAACATATGTAGCTGTATTTCAAGATCCTAGAATCCATAGAAAAATGTTAAGCAAGTCCAAAGGAAAAGACAAATACATGAAAATTTCTGAAATAAAAAAATTAGTTGAATTAGTATTATTTTTAAAAGGGTTTCTCATATAGGAAAAAGATATATAAGCTGTTTTATAGAAAATTTCATTATTTAGAAATTTGAAAAATAGGTAACTATTTTTATTATATAACCAGTTGATAACGAGATAGTTAAAAGATAGGCAAAACATATTATGTAGCTCAAACTCAAAATCTTAGCTAATGATTAATCCATGAAAAAATTAAAGGAGTCAATAAAAGAGTATCTTTAGACCATTAAATAGGAGGGTTTCAGCTTATACATTAATTGCAAGAAATTTTTTTTTTAGGATTGTTTGGTATGGAGTGGGTTTGCCAAATCTAAGTTTGCGATCTCGAAAGTGTGGGGAACAACTTTTGGTGGGCGAAAAACCTCGAAATTTTCAGTCTTTTTCCAGTTTTTCGCTTATAACTCGAAAACAGTCCATATTTTCTAAATAACCGTTCTATTGTAAATTAAAGAGGACAATATTTCTCGTTGATTAAAAAAAAGAAATGAAAAATTGGCCAAGTAGTTCGATTTTTAATGGGGATCCAAAAAACAGCCCCCGGGATCACTTTTGAATATCCCTAAAACTGGTACTCTTTTCGATTTTTTCCCATTTTGACCATGAAGGAGCACTTTTTCGATAAAGATAATTCTATACATTTTTAAACTAGATTAAATTAGCTACAATTGAAACAAAGTTTTATCTTAATTGGATAATGGTAACCTGTGCCGCAATGAGGTTGAAGTTTTTAAAAAATGCAATTTTTTGCAAAAAATCGCATGTTTTCCTCCATAAAGTGAAAAGAGAGGTTTTACTCTTCCTAGAAATTTGATTCTTATCTCATTGTCTAGGAAGTTTTGTTGACTTGAACGGTTACTTAAGACTACTTTTTTATAAAACTCTTAAATTTATAGATATCCTACATTTTCCGAACAGGATATGATCCGAATCCTCAAAAACATCATGTAAAATGCTGAATATCTATAAATCTAAGAGTTTTATCAAAAAAGTTGTCCAAGTAAACGTTCAGGTCAACAAAATTTCCTAGAGAATGAGACAGAAATCAAGTTTCTAGGAAGAGTGGTTTTAATTTTATGAATGAAAATCTTAGATTTTTGAAACAATTAAATATTTCCTGTCATGTCTTTGTCAAAAACGTGTCCCTTCATGGTCAAAATGGGAAAAAATCGAAAAATGTACGAGTTTTTGGGATAGGTATTCAAAAGTGATCCGGAGGGGGCTTTTTTTGGATCCTCATAATAAATCGAAGGAATGGACCATTTTTCTATTTTTTTTTAATCGATGAGAAATTTTGTCTTCTTTAATTTACTATAGGACGGTTATTTACAAAATATGTTGGGTACATCTCAATTATTCAATTCTTTATATCTCAATAGTTAGTTTTATCAAATTATCTTTTATTTAATAAAATATTAAGCATTTTATTCTGAATAAAATGACACCTTAATTTTGAATCGGCTTACAATTAATCGACTTATGATGTTTTTTTATTGTCATTATTATAGGTTAGTCATAGTTAATTGGATGAGATGAAATAGAATCATAGAATTTTGAATATTTGAATTTAAGCTTTATGCTACCAATCCTGCCATCTTACATCGATTTGTTCAACTCGCTTCTCTATTTAATTATGAAAATAATTCAAACAATCGGTGTTTGGAATCCATCACCATCTTTTTTTCATTTACTTAAGAATAACTAACCATAACTAAAACCACCATAACTCGGTTAATAATTAACCAACTTGCAAAAATAAGGTGTCATTTTGTTTATAAATAAATTATTAAAATTTTATTAAATATAAGATAATTTAAAAAAGTAACAATTATTGATAAATAAAGAATTAAAAATTGACAGGGCCGCTATTTTAAAAATTTAAGCCTGTATTCACTGTAATTTTTCCTTTATTAGCGATAAGTGAAGATGTGACTACTTAAAATTATTGAAAAAGATTTTGGGATATACATATCAGATGAAAGAAACAAGGAAAGTTCCAGATATTTTATTAATTTTAATCCGCAAATTTGAAAATTAATTGCAAAGAACGCTTTTTTTATAGCCTGTTATTTGTCGCTTTTAAGCATTATAAGTATTAAATAAAATACTATATTCCTTATATTCATTTTAAAAATGAACATTAAAATTGCTTCATTATTTTTTATTAAAAAATTTATTAGCTAGTGTTAAAAAAGTACACATTTAAAAATCAGGTGACATAATATTAAAATAAGATTGAAGTGAATTGAGTGGATATTGATGAGGCATTCAGGGTTTTGAAGAAGGAGGGAATATGCCACCGAAACCTAGGTTTTTGAATAAAAAAGATAGTTTAAATTATCTCTCTTTTTTTGAATTTTGGAATGCGTCATCAATTTCCACTTAATTTAAATTCTTGCTGAAAAATTTGACCAACGATTTAGTCAGGGAAATTTTTATATAATCCAGATACCCTCATCACGAAACACTTTTGTTTTTTAACTTTTAAAAATTTAATTTAAATAAATGTGATAAATCAATTTGCTATAATTTTTATATAAGATGAAAATAAATCCTCTCAAAATCCACCATTTAATGGAAAACTTTTTTCAATCTCGTTCAGTTTATTTATTATAAATTTTGCATTTACTTATTTCAATTCAATTACTATCAAAGCTATTTATATTATAGGAGTATTATATGGATAATTTCCTGTAAGGAAAATTCTTGATATCTATAAATCTAAGAGTTTTATCAAAAAAGTGGTCCAAGTAAACGTTCAAATCAATAAAATTTCCTAGAGAATGAGATAGAAATCAAGTTTCTAGGATGAGTGGTGGAATCGATACAGTACTTTTTGAGAAAATCGTAAAAAACCCCGAAAACCGTCTATGAAAGTCCGTTTGCGAAACATTTTAAAGTTCACCTCCATGCCACAAGTCAATGTTTCGTTTCATATGACTTTTTAAACTTTTTTCAAAGGCATCTCGTGCTTTCAAAAAACATCGCTTTTAGACGGTTCAGATGGTTTTTGACAATTTGCTCAAAAAGTTCTGCATCGATTTCGTTCAAAATTGAATTAAATTATTAATAATTAATTGTTTTATAATATCTATTAATTTCATATTTTTAAAAAAATTTCAAGAGTTTAGCGTTTTTTTAAATTGGACTTCAAATAAACTACTCTTTAAAATGCAAATATCTTAATAAAAATAATTTTATATAAAATATCAAAGTAAATAACACACAGATTTGAAATTTCCATAGATTTGAATAAATATCTAATGAGAAAAAAAATAAAACTTTTCGCCATTTCTCGTTGATTCCCTCCCGGAGAGAAGAAATTGAATCTTTTCATAAAATTTCTTTTAAACTACAAAATTCTTAATCCACATTCTATTTTCTTATATTACAAAGATACTGTGAACGTTCAGATAGATGAAATCGATAAAATAAGGCCATTTTGTATTTCATTTATAATTCTTATCTATAATTTTACCGAGAGGCTCTGCGACGCAAGTATCTCTCTCGCCATGAGAGTGGAATTCGAATTTGATGTCACGGGTTTCGCTAAAATTTTTTGGGATATTAAAGGAAACAATCCTTTACCAGAAAAAGTAAATATTTTTGAAAAATTATTTTTATTTTCTCCAAAAAAAATTAGTGAATAAAAATTTAAAATATTCGTCTATTTTCTAAATTAATGGTTGTAGACAAATTAATTATATAAGATTTTTGTAGTACATTTAAAACCCTAAAAATTGTTTCATGTAACTTTTTTGTAGGTAACTTACCTTTGCTTGTATAAGAGATCAAATTTGAAATTAAACATATATTTAACCATTTTTGCTTAACCCAATTTTGTATAATGACCTTTGTTAAAGTAAATTCAATTATAAAAAAAATGTCTATAATAGCTAAAAGCTCTACGAAGAATAACTAAAAACTTATTGAAGATGATAAAATTTAGCCGGAAAATTCAAGCCCAACGATTTGATCAAATAATTTTTCGGATCGAAAAAATTAGAATTTGGTTGGTGTCAAAAACCTTTGGAATATGAAAGGAAACAACCCTTTACCCGAAACCAAAAATATATTTCAAAAATCATTTTTATTTTCACAAAAAATTTCATGAATGTAAATTTAAAAACCTTATCAAGCTCTAAATCAGTGTTCTTCAGCCTTTGTCATTCAGCGGAATCCTTTTTTAAGATAATTTTTTATGGAACCCATCGTTCACTAGGACAGCCAGATTTGATTTTAGGGGGGGGGGGGGGTTATATTCCATAATATTAGATTTATTGAACAAGGTGCGTCCCTGCCTTTGTTATAAAAACTTTGTAATTGAAGATACATTTATTCAAACAAAAAGATAAATATTCCTTATAAAATATAAAGTATTTATATTATCCATCGAATTTTAGCACTGACTCAAGAATTCCTATAGCGTTTGAGTGGAGCCCTACGTTTCCGCGGAACACAGGTTGAAGAACACTGCTTTAAATTGAAAGTTTTTTTGCCGAGAGTAGCAGAATTTTTATATATTGAAGGAGACAATAAAAGAGTGTGTCCTCTGCTGGAATTATAAATTTTATTTATTTATAACGAGACTATAGTTTCGAGGGCTTTCACAGGAATTAATTTATGATAAATTAATTGATTTATCATAAATTAATTCCATTTATTATTTTATTTATATATTATTATTTAATTTATTTATTTTATATTATTATTTAATTTAATTTATCATAAATTAATTCCTGTGAAAGCCCTCGAAACCATAGTCTCGTTATAAATAAATGAAATTTACAATTCCAGCAGAAGACACACTCTTTATTGTCTCCTTCAACACTGCTTTAAGTTATTCGTCAAATAATTTTTTTTGAATCGAAAAAAATGGAAATCGGTCGTTGTCTCTTCCTCATGTCCCCCACAAGAAAGAATCCAAGTGCACCGAATCAGCCTTAGGGATCTGCATATGAACAAATTCAAATTTTTTTTTGGTTACTTTGAACGAAAGTAGGTGATTATTTATAATTCGACCCCGCCTAATCCAAATCTGAAAGTAGAAATTCTGTATCACCTATCGTTTTCCTTGAATGTTCATTTTTTGTTTTTAATAAAAATTTAATTCTCTTTGTAATAATACTTCGAAATTTGAAATTATTTTTCTTTATTTGCTTATGAAATCTCTTGCCGCATTCTTCACTAACTGCGCCCAAGTTAGGGGGAAAAAAAGTCCAAATGCGAATGTAAAAAAAAAAAGTGAATTTTCAAGGTCATGTGAAATGATAACACTTCAACAAGTTCCTTGTAGTTGTCAGCTATCACATTTCCAAAAAAATTACAGCATACTTTTCTGAAAGCTAACCATGCGCATTTCTCTCCCACGGATTTGCAGTCCAATAAATGCCTTCTTATAACTTTCTATCACTGAGTTTAGAAAATGTTTTTCCTCAAGTACCAGTGAATTTTTGAGGCACAAATAGTTTTACTTTCACTTACACTAAGATAAGAAAAGTAAAAATATACGAGGATAAGTCAAAAATTACCTAGACTTTTCGTTCTACAACTTTATTAAACTAAGATAGGAGGCGGCCGCATGCGCATGTGTTGAGTTGGCGCGTCTGTGGTCACGTGTGCGGAATTTAATCACGATCGCGTCAGTTGTCATCTAGCTACAACAGCATAAGCATGTCAGCTCCGCTATCAGATTGCACCAAAGAGGAGCAACGAGGAGTGGTCAAAGGGTGTGAAAGGTGCTGAAATTCACTGGTCACAATACGGGGAAAGTGCTTTATCTCGTAAAAGGGTTTTTTTTATGTATCGAAATGTTTAAAAGTGGCCGAACGAGCGTAACACAAAAAGAAGGAGCTGGGCGACCGTCAACTTTGAGACGTTTTGAGACCCTGGAACATCCTCCCTACAGACCAGATCTCCCTCAGACTTTCAACTCTTTGGACCGCTCAAGGAAGCTTTGAGAGGACATCGATTTGGCTCAGACATGGACGTTCGGGATGCGGTGCAAAAGTGGCTTCATGACCAACCGAAAACCTTCTACCAGGAAGGCATCCGGAAGCTTGTGGCTCGCTGGATCAAGTGCATTGCTAACGGTGTAAACTATATCGAAAAATAATGTATCTGTTGTACACCTCTCTTAGTTTAATAAAGTTGTAGAACGAAAAGTGTAAGTAATTTTTGTCTTATCCTCGTATATTTATATATAACGAAAATCAAAACAAAATGAGAAAATCGAACTTAGTAAATTATTTATTATTATATTTTAATGTGACTTTAGATAATTTATGATTGCAGTTCTTTCTCCTAAATATTTAGCATAATCCAATGGGGTTTGATTTCGAGGATTTTTTAAATTTTTATTCGCTCCTCTGTCTATTAATAATTTAGCTAATTCAAAATTATCATTTAAAACGGCTAAATGAAGTGGTGTTTGTTTTTGATTATTTTGGAAATTTATATCTGCCTTGTTGTCTAATAAATATTCAACCACTTTGATTTGTTCAAAATAACATGCAAAAGACAACGGAGTTCCTTCATAATCAGAATCAATAGCATTTAAGTCTGCTCCGTGCTTTACTAAAAATTTCACAATTTCCAATTGGCCATCTCTGGCTGCAAAATGCAACGGGCTGAAATTCCAATCTTTAGCATTCTTTTTATTTATAATTGAAGGATTTTCTCTAATATAGTATTTCACAGCCGGGAGGGATCCTTTGTCTAAAGCATTCCAAATATCCGTTGTATCATCTCTATAGCCTGGTCCATATGCATCAGATATCCATTCGATTGTTTTTTTTAATTGTTTAATCTGGAATCAAATGAACTTATTTCAGTCAAATTAATTTTTCATATTCTATCAAGCTTTCAGTTCTTTGTAAACTATAATACATTACACCTCGTTAAACGATAAAGATACATACACCTCGTTAAACGATAAAGATACTTTCCTCATAATTCTTATTAACAGAATTATTTTATCATTGACATAAGAATAACAATTAATTTTTTCTTCATTCTTGATTGAACGTTATTTACAATAAAACTTATTATTTTCTTTTTTCATTCTCGAATATCTTTATTTAAAAAATCTTTTCAATCTTTTACAAATTTAAGTAAATTACACACATACATGTTTCGAGTACTAGTCTACTCATCTTTAGTGACTTGGCCAGGAATATTTAAATAAATATAAAACTAGATTAAAAAAAGAAAATATAAGTTTTCTTGAGGAATGAATACACTAGTTTAATAAATTATTGCAGTGGCGCTACCACCGAGTGCTGAGGGGGCTGAAGCCAAAGTAAGTAAAAACCGAGGGGTGATCCGCGATTGGAAGTAGGTGTGGAAGTATTTTGGAAGTACTTGAAAATATTTGGAAGTATTTGGGAAATTTGGAAGTACTTGGAAATATTTGAAAGTACTTGGAAATATTTGGAATTACTTGGAAATATTTGAAAGTGCCTGGAAATATTTTGAAGTACTTGGAAATATTTGAAAATACTTGGAATGTTTGGAAGTACTTGGAAATATTTGGAAGTACTTGGAAATATTTGGAAATATTTGAAAGTGCCTGAAAATATTTGGATATACTTGGAAATATTTGAAAATACTTGTAAATGTTTGGAAGTACTTGGAAATGTTTGGAAGTACTTGGAAATGTTTGGAAGTACTTGTAAATATTTGGAAGTAGAAGTGGAAGTAGGTCTACAGCATATTAGGTCGCGGTTCACCACTCGATAAAACCAAAAATGAATAAATTAACAAATGAAAATGAAAAAAATATTTGATAAATTTTATAGCCCAGGCAAATTAATCTTCTGCTGGCCAATAAATATTCACAAGCTGGAAATAATTTGAATCGATGTCAGGCATCCCAAATAAGATTTATATGAGTTTGTGAAGGTTTCTGGTTAGTGCTAAATTTTTGAGGGTTTAAAAACCACGAAAATTTTGGACTTTTTTCAGATTTTAGCTTATAACTCGAAAAACATGCGTCCTATAGAAAGTTTTACCCTTATAAAAATAAAAGAGCATTAAATTTTTTGTCGAATAACGTATTATAAGTTAAAATCAGTTTAGCCGTTTAGCCACAATCGATCGTCAAAGATAGGCAATTCCTACCAACTTGGCGGAAAAGTAAATTATGGTCATTAGTTGGTCACAAGAAACCACTCTTCAAATTTCGGTGCTGACCCTCATAATAGTTGCCAAATAGCTAAAAAGTGAGATTGAAAAAGTTTCATCTGAGGTTGAAGTTTTAGAAAAACTGCAAAAAATTGCAGTTTTTCGTTCATAAAATGAAAACCACTCATCCTAGAAACTTGATTCTTGTCTCATTTTCTAGCAAATTGTGTTGCCTTGAGCCATTTTTTTTTTAAACTTAGATTTGAAGATATCCAGCATTTTCCAAGACAGGACATGATTCGACCTCATTGCGGCACGTGTTACCGTTGTCCAATTAAGATGACTTTTTAGCCAATTGGCAACTATTATGGGGGTCAGAACCGAATTTCGAAGAGTGGTTTCTTGTGATCATAATTCACTTTTCCGCCAAGTTGATAAAAATTGCCTATCTTTGACGATCGAATGTGGCTAAACGGCTGAACCGATTTTAATATTTAAATACGTTATTCGACACGAAATTGTATGCTCTTTCATTTTGATAAGAGTAAAATTTTCTGAAGACGCATGGTTTTCGAGTTATAAGCTATAATCTGAAAAAATTAGACAGCAGAAGCCTGGGCTATAAAATTTATCAAATATTTTTTTCATTTTCATTTGTTAATTTATTCATTTTAATTTTTTTCCTTGTCCTGGTGGGGGGGCTTCAGCCCCCTTAGCCCCCCGTGGTTGCTCCACTAAGTGCTAGACACAATGAGCTAAAAGACCTCATGAAAATAATATTAATATTTTTTTTAAACTCTTTTATAGTAATTTTCTATCAAAATATACTGATTGATTTTTCAAATGATTGCAATTTTTTATTTGCTGGCTTAAGACATGATTCAATTAAATTTAACAATAAAACATCAGATTCATTTATAAATAAATATCTATTGGGTACATATTATTTTTGATGGGCCCCTCTGACGAACACCACCCCCCCCCCCCACACTGTATTGTATAATAAAAAAAAAATATATATATAATGAGGTTATTAATGAACAATTTTAATTATTTAATAAAAAATAATTTTCTTAATTTTAGATTTTTCATTTGTTATAAGCGAGGCGCCACGACAGCGAACAGCGAGATATTACTGTATTCTAAAGTCTATTTCGCCTTCAATTCTAAATCAATTTTCTTGCAAATTGACCAGAATCAATCAAATATGTTAAATTTAATCCAGAAAAAATTCCAATTCGTGCAGAATGAGATTCTCCATCACATTAATTGAACTAACTTTTTAGTCATTGTTTTTCTCCGTTTTAAAATAATCATTTGTTGTCATTATTAAATCATTAATCTGAAATGGATAAATGAATTTGTTTTAGTATAATTTAAAAATAATCTGGGATGACTTAAGGTACGCCCATATAACTTTTTCATACACTTGTTCATTTCTTATGTTCATTTAATTTTATTTCTATTCACAACAAGTAAACTTATGTAATTATATTCTGTATATGTGTATAAAAGTTCATATAGGAATAGACTTAAAATTTCTAAAAAAAATCACTAGAGATTGTCATCTAACAAATGCGAATTATTATGGATGAGTTTCATAATGTCAGAAGGATTGTATTCACGAAGGTTAGCCCGAGAGAATTAATGATTTTCATTAGTATTTCAGAAGTAGTATTACTAATACTAATGAAAATCAACCATAATATCTCATATTTGGTTGATGACAATCTTTCGTAATTTCTTAAACCTGAAAAAATAAACTGACACGTTCTGATGTGGCCATCCACTTGACTTTACCATACAACCTGGCTCCTCACTTATATTTAATATTTAATAAAATTATTTATAATCATGTAAGTGAGAGGGGGTTATCTTTTGCATTTTTAGACTTCTGGGGGTCCTCTGATTAGTGTATTACAACATTTGGCTGAGTTTGGTACAAGAGCCTAGAATTTCATCCCCCACTCCCATTTTGGGCGGTTAGATTTTGCATTTTTAATTTTCTGGGCCCCACTGAATATGTATACAAAATTTGGTTCAATTTGGTTCATAGACCTATATTTTCATTTTTTGGCCTCCTCCCCATTTTGGGAGGTTAGTTTTCGCATTTTTAGTCTTCTGGGGACCCACGGATTATGTTTACAAAATTTGGTTGAGTTTGCTCAAATGGCCTAGATTTTTAATTTTTATCACCCCCTCCACCCCCTTTAATTTTGGGTCGATATGCACCAAAATCTAATCAGCTCTTAATCTCAATGCACCAAAACTATGTGTGAAATTTGATTTTGATATTCAAACTAGTTTTTGAGCTAGCTCGTCCACAAAAATTTGGTAACGCACAGACTTAACTAAACAGACATTTTGACAAAACAGTTATCTCGAAAAATATAAATTTTTCGATGTTCATTTATTAGGGCTTTTTTGTAGAACGAAATGCCATGGTTTCGCCCAATTTTTTTAATCAAAATCGTTTCACCTGTTTTTGAGATATTTCGAAAAAAAAGAAGCAAAAAACTCACTTTTTTCATGCACCATTACAATTACTTGACTTCTGTATGGTAAAGAAAAAATATGTTTTTGCTTGTTTTTTTTTTAATATCTCAAAATTGGTTAAACTATCTACTAGTTTAATATTTAGTATGGTGAAGTATTGTAATTGTGCTTAAATTTTTCGATTTATCTCAAAGACGGCTAAGTGATTTACGATACATATAAAAAATTAAGCGTGATCAAGATCAAATGTCTGGTGATGTAAACGTCAAGTATACCTACCTATCTGTTGGGATTTCAACCAAAATTTAATTAGGTCTTTATCTCAATACAAAACAACTAAATATGAAATTTTGCTTTGATATTCTTTTTGGTTTTGTATTAGAGAGTACATACTTCAAATTTGACTAAACCACTCATATTCTTTGACACTCTCACATTTTGGAAATTTAGAAATAATTATATCATAACGAATATCTATTAAAATGTCATTATCGACCCAGGTAATACACAATATCCCCAGAATATTCTAAGAAGTTATTTAAATGTCCTACACGAATATTTTAGTTCTAAGAAAATTCCCAGAATATCTACGAAGATTGAAAGATTATTCACAGAATATTCCAATGTCCAGAGAAGATATTATCAGAATATTTATAGATAATTCTTATGCTACCTGGGGATGTTTTTTAAGCCTTTAATGAAGACTTTTAACATCGTTTTTTGTCTCAATTGTTTAATCAACTAGTAGCCGTTTTAGGGATAATAAGACAAATTTAAGGACGGTTACAATACCTTGCCATACTGAATATGGAAAAGTAAAAAAGAATTTGGGATTTACATATTTATATTTCTGATCTCACGTTGAGCTTAAAATTAATTTTTTCAAAAAATTAAAATTACCCTATGTAGAACCCACTAAGTATTTTAACATATTTTTTTTATATATACAGGCGCCATTTGGTGCATTTGTTTAGAGACAATACAATAATCCTTCCAAAAGCTTAATTTACATGAATTTCAAATAAGTAACTACTTAAATTTAAAATACAGGGTGTCCGAGACCAAACGCCCTAATTTGAACTGTCTGTAATACTACATTAATTCGATACATTAAGAAGATTGATACAACAATGGATACACATGGTAATGAAGTTTTGTTTGTGCAATCAAAACATTTTTACATGTGCCCCATGAGTAGTACGGAGGATGTCTAGCCGATACTCGATTTCTCTCCAGGTAGCCTGTAGCATATGTGTCGTAACTGTCTCAACAGCAGCTCTAATACTCTCACGAAGCTCTTCCAGAGTTGTTAGTTTGATAGAGAAAATCTTGTCCTTAACATACCCCTAGAGGAAGAGAAATCCAGGGGAGTAATGTCAGAGTAATGTCAGCCGTAAAGCATAAAGCTTTAGGCGCTTGTGTAGCACATCGGGGACAGTTGATTTCAAGGAAATTTAAATTAAATTAAATTAATTAATTAATTTTAATTAAATTACCGCTATTAAATAACATAAATTTCCACAGCTAAGGTACCATGTACCACTTAACAAAATTGTCTTGGTTGTTTATTATGTTTAGTGTAAATGTTTCAAATCTGGGTGTTTCGTCTCGGACACCCTATATATACCATTTAAACTCACCTGCTCTTTCAGTTTTTCTATTTCTTCCATAAACTGCAAAAAAAAAGAAATATTATAAAAATTATAATTTTTTACCGTCTAAAATAATAATAAGGTACGTGGATTCGGATTTTTTTTGATATTAAAAAAATGAAACTAGAGGATTAGGTGAAAAGCATTTTCAAGTAAATTTTGGAAATAGCCGGGGAGGAGGGGGTCGAACTTACTCAGGAGGCTGGTTAAGGGGTACAGTTTTCTAATAATGTAATAATAAATTAAAATATAATAAACTATTAAAAATTATTTCATTAAACACTTTTTTGTTTCTTTTTGCTTTCAGTAGAAACACCTGGAAATCAAATTACAAATCGATATTTTCTGAATGTTTCATCAGAAAATTCTGAAGCAAGAAAACTCAAGAAGACAGATTATTTTTCTACATTTCAAATAAAAAAAAATTTACTTATCTCACCGCTGATTAATAGGTATACCTACTATTTATTATATTTTATATACTATTTTTGTCACGTCGTTAAGTGAAATAAGGGGAATAACTAACATAAACAGTGAAAATTTCTGCTCTGTAATTTTACCCGTTCTGGTTGACTCAAAATTTTCGCCAGTAAATGTATATTCGATTCCGACCCAGCCCTAATTTGTACTTATATATGTTTTCAATATTTATAACAAATAAATAAATAAATTTGAGAAAAATATGAAAACTTCCCGAGACTACTAATTGATATCAAAGTTAAATAAGAAATAAATAAATACTTACATTTTTTTTTAACTTTTCTGTTTCTTCTAGCATCTAAAAGTAGACAAACAAATAAATAATATATTTAGAACCATTTGGAGATTTAAAAAGAAAAGACAAAATAATTTTCTTAAAGCATGTCTAAAATAGATTTATTATTATTTTTGCTAATGTTAACCCCGAGGGGTGAACCGCGACCTAAAATCGTGTACATCTACTTCCACTTCCACTTTCATTTCCAAGTAGAAGACAATAGATGACAATAGATTATCTAAAGATAAGAGTAAATAAATATTTTATTTAAGTAATATGGATTTACTATGAGTTAAGGATACTGGGTCACTTATTTCACATTAAAATTAAAAAATTAAAAGATATAAAAAAAATTTATTTTTCAATATATATATTTCGGGCTATCAACCCATCTTCAGGAAATACAGAAAGATAAGAGTAAATAAATATTTTATTTAATATGGATTTACTATGAGTTAAGGATACTGAGTCACTTATTTCACATTAAAATTAAAAAATTAAAAGATATAAATTTTTTTCTTTTTCAATATATATATTTCGGCTATCAACCCATCTTCAGGTTACTTTCTGTATTTCCTGAAGATGGGTTGATAGCCCGGAATATATATATTGAAAAAGAAAAATTTTTATATCTTTTAATTTTTTAATTTTAATGTGAAATAAGTGACCCAGTATCCTTAACTCATAGTAAATCCATATTAAATAAAATATTTATTTACTCTTATCTTTATTAAAGATGTTTCACCTTGCACCAACACCACAATCTCTACTGAATAGATTATCTAATGAATTCCAAAGTAATTCCAAATAATTACAAAGACGGTGAACACCTAATTCCAATCGCGGTTCACCCCTTGGTTAACACTAACCATAGCTCTTGCACGAATTTCTTATTTCTGTGAACTTTGGGTATTTGATGTGTCTTCTCTACTAAAATTGGGATCATCCGTAAAAAAATGTCCCTAAAACGATCTGCTCTTAATAAAAAAATAATAATGCTTTTTCTTGTTCATGACAATAAAGTCATTCTAGATTAAAATACTTACATTTTGTTGTTGATTTTTAACTGTATTAGATAAAGAATTTTCTTCTTTAATTATCTAAAAAAAAATAATAATAAATAAATAAATAAAAAAGAATACCAAATAAATTAAATTATTCTAGATCTTGATTCTATAGTATACGTGGAGACACTTATGATAAAAATTGAACTCTCAAAATCGCTTATGACTCTCTCAGATGAAGATGCCTTTTATTAGCTTTATTTGCTGTCTAATTTTAGTTCTTTCAAAAGCATTATAATTTATTTATATAGTATTATATGTATACAAACGTTCACCAAAAAATCTTTTTTCAAAATAGGTTCCTAGTTAATCATATGACTATAAATGTGAAATCTGGGTATTTATAATAATAAAAGTGGAATTAACTGTAACTGTAACTTTAAGTGGGAGATAATTTTAACCTAATTATCGCACCGAGAATTTACCACTGCTCAAGATGTTAAAAGGATTTTATCTAATTTTCCGAGATCTGACTTGTGATTCCGGTTTCTTTCTTTCTTTCTATTCTATTCAATAATTTACACCCTCTCAATCATTCTTCAGCTGTTTAAGACCACCATCCACAGATACCTTCAACACCTACCCAGCACGTAAAATCCCCTCTTCTTCTTCTTTTCACGATGAAGGGGCCAACCCAGGCCTTTAGGTATGCGCCTTTTTGGTGTATCTCCTTCTCCCATCAATATCATTAAAAAAAAATGAGTAAAAGGTACAAATTAAAGCACTTAAAATGACCTCACCAAATCACCTGTAAACTATGGTCGTATTGGAATACCCTATATATAGAGTTCTAAACTGGGATGGGGTATTCACTCCAATGTAGGATTCTTAGACTTAGTTGAGACCACTATTCTACTATTCAGTCAAATAAGATGTGTAGATTTTGTACTAATTGGTAAAATTGTTGTTTGATCACTTCTTGAGTTGGAAAGGGGAAAGATCTTTTCTGAGCATGGAGATAAGGGGAAACGGAGCAAAAAGTTTAAGAACCAGATACTAGCATCCTGACTATCAGACCAAAATTTACACGAACAAATTTAAAATCTATTAATATAAACGAAATTAATAGCATTTAATTTTTAGAAAAAAACCGACTTCAAAAAAATTAAATGCAAGAACTAAAATAATAAGAACTCAAAAATAAAATAAAATGCACTAAAAGGTATAAAATAATTATCTTATTTAGTTACAACTAAACGATGAAATTTTTCCATGAAATCCCTTTTTGAAGTCGGTGCCAAACATATACATTTTATGAATAGCACTCGACGGATCTTACTTAGTACGTTTGGCGGGTAATGAAGACAACATCGCGTAAGCTCGGTTATATAGTTTATTTGGCACCGACTTCAAAAAGTAATTTCATGTAACAATTCCATCGTTTAGTTGTAACTAAATAAGATAATTATTTTATACCTTTTAGTGCATTTTATTTTATTTTTGAGTTCTTATTATTTTAGTTGTTGCATTTAATTTTTTTGAAGTCGGTTTTTATTTAAAGATAGGAGTAAATAAATAAAATAAATAAAAAATTATATGTAATATTCATTTACTATGAGCTAAGGATTCTTGGCCACTTGTTTCACATTAAAATTAAAAAAATTAAAAGATGTAAATTTTTTTTCAATATATATATTTCGAGCTGTAAGCTCATCTTCAGGAAAGTACAGAATTATAATATGTCAGTTATAATTCTGTACTTTCCTGAAGATGAGCTTACAGCTCGAAATTTATATATTGAAAGAATTTTTACATCTTTTAATTTTTTTAATTTTAATGTGAAACAAGTGACCAAGAATCCTTAACTCATAGTAAATGAATATTACATATGTAAAACACCACTTACACATATAATATTTATTTACTCCTATCTTTATTAAAGATGTTTCACCTTGCACCAACACCACAATCTCTACTAGGTTTTTATTTATCTCTGATAATACCTTGCATACATCTTGTAAGAGAAAGATTCGGGCGAAGAAATCAAAAATTGATAAACCAATTATTTTACATTAATTAATGTATACATTGTATTTTTGCTTCGATTCCGGAGATTACTTCTCCACCATCGAGTGTCCTTATTCATCTTTAGTCCTTGTTTTTAATAATTATTAATATATATTATATATTATAAGAGGAAAAATCTAATTAGATAAAAAACCTCTTTTCCGATAATTATTTCAATTCCATTATTCCCCAATCAAGTCGATTGGTTTGCTCCCTCCAATCAATCCTCTCATCAAAAATTGATATTTTTTTTTTTTTTTTTATAAATTTTATTAAACCAATTATTTTACATTAATTAATGTATACATTGTATTTTTTGCTTCGATTCCGTAGATTACTTCTCCACCATCGATTGTCCTTATTCATCTTTAGTCCTTGTTTTTAATAAGAGGAAAAATCTAATTAGATAAAAAACCTCTTTTCCGATAATTATTTCAATTCCATTATTCCCCAATCAAGTCGATTGGTCTCTCTCTCCTCAATCCTCCTCATCCCAATTCCAATCCCGAATCATCCATCAAAAATTGATAATAAAATTCAATTCATAAATAGAGAAATTATCTTGAAACGTTAGCGGGTTTTAGATGAACGTTTTAAGATTGTTTTATTTTTTTTATAAAAAAATCATTGAAATCGGTCCATAAACAAAGAAGTTATGCGTGAACATACATAACAAAAAAAAGGTCCAATACCAATGAAATTTAAATGGGACCAATCGGGAACTAGACTGAACCCAATGCAAAAAATCATCGAAATCGGTCCACATGGTAAAGAGAAATAAATAAATGTTCAAACACAAAAAAACACACATTCCTTTGAATTCATAACCTCCTCCTTTTTCAAAGTCGGTTAAAAAGCAAAATTTTATTCTCTACTCTCAGGGCAAATATGGACTTGGCTCACTTCAAGATCCACATATTAAGCTTCAGATGAGCTACCGATAGATTATAAATTTTTATTTTCCTGTTCTAGAAATAGCAATTAATTCATTTAATGAAAGATTTCCGTATCACCACGCTTCCCCTCACCTCACTCTAGACACCTAATATATAAGTAGGTACATATATGTATTTATTTACATAGATGTAGGTGTGTGTGTGTGTGTATTTATTTTCACCAAACAGAGGACACCTTTTTATAATAATAAAACTTGAGCAAGATGCGAGGTAGGTTTCACAAAAAAGAAATAAAACAAACTTAAGTTTTGAATTCGATATATTTCGGGGGTGAGCCCATCATCAGGAGTCAAAGAAAACTCTGAAGAAAGCTCTGAGCCTTGAGGAAGTCAACAAAGTTGACGAAACGTTGGCATAAAATAGAAAATATTTGCATAAGCTATTGTCCTTATTTCCCTACAACAACTTATAATTGGAAATAATGTGTACCTAATGTTTAATTCTAAATTTCTGTATTAAATTAAATTAAATTTATTGAGAAAAATCAAAATAAAATGTAAGAAAAATTTAAAAAATAATGAAATTATTCTTTATCTTAAAATTACAAAGTTTACTTTTGTTCGTATTTTTTTCCATATTTCAAAAAATGTTTAAAATTTAACAATTTATTTCTTATTAAACTGTAATAAATTCCCTAAATTATGACACCTTTTTTATCCCAATCTGATGCCTAGAACGTGAATTAAGTCAAGTTTTCGGGGGTCAGGTAGGCTAGGGGTTAGCATGTAAATCTGATAACCAAGTGAACCGAGTTCGAATCCGACTCGAGGCATCCGGCTAAAACCTGATCCCAGGGGGGGGGGGGGTAGAAGCAAATTTAATACAAAATAATTATTAAACTAAAGTTTTGAGCATCTTTTTTTTTTTTTAAAATAGTTGGAAGTTTGTACAAAATAATTAGTATCGTATATTGGCTTATGGCTAGAAAGGACAAAAAGCCAAAAAAAAGTCAAGTTTTAGAAAAAGAGACTATAGGTGGCTCGATTATTTTGTCCTCAAGTTTATAAATTTAAAAAATATAATCGTATTTCGCTACTTATTTTTTTCAATAGAATAGGTGCTGAGATTGAAATTCGTCTAGGATGCCAAAAAGATTTGGGCCGGCCCTAATTCTAATATATTTAATAAGTAAAATATTATTGAATAAATGTTATTTTTACTCACATCTATTCTTAAATCACGCATTACTTTAATTATCATCTGAAAAAAATGAATTAATTTATTGCAAAGACAAAAATTAGTTCATCTAAAGTTACCTGGGATTCTACTGTAAGATCCTCTTCAGTAAAATCAGTTAATTGAGCGGATGTTCCTTTTATCCCAAAGAGGATTAGAATGAAACAAAAGCTGAAATAGAAGTGCATTTCTTCAATTCATTGAACGAGTTGGTTGTGTTGTGTCTTCTCAACTCTTTGATTTATATAAGATAGCTCTTCCTCTGACCCTCCCACCTCAGCTTCATGTTTCGTTGCTGTCTTTTTCTTGCTAGAATAACATCATGATTAACACGCAATTCCATAAATGTAAACAAAACAAGGACAATTTTGATCATTTTCATTTTTATTCCAATACAACCCTAATGGATTTTTATTTGAAACTAAAACTTCCAAAGTCTAGTAGAGTGTGATTGTTGTGAGCCGATTTTCGGCGAACCACCCCCAGGGGGTACCCTTAATTACACTGCTCGACAAAAATTAAACCAAGAAGACCAAAATTCTCACAATCTCTAAAATACCACTCCGATGTAAACTACAACTATACGATACGATTGTCGAACAAGTCATGTCCTTCACGTACCTTGAATCCAAGTGACCTCTTATCGAGACCTAGAATCAGAGGTAAAACATCAAGCAATAAAGGCATCGAAAATATCGGGTTGCTTTAACAGTGCAATCTGGTCAAACCAATATTTAAGAACGGAGGCCAAGGTACGAGTCTACAAAACCGTGGTACGCCCAATATTAACATACGCAGCTGAGACAAGAACCGACACTGCAAAAACTTCTCAATTATTGGAAACAACAGAAATGAAGACATTGCGAAGGATAATGAACGTGACCAGGCTCGATAGAATGAAGAGTGAAGATATTTGAGAAAAATGTGGAATACAAAAGGTGGGAGAATGGATCAAGAGAAGAAGAACAGAATGGTACGCGCATGTGGGAAGAATGACAGAAGACCGACTAGTAAAGAAAGTGATGACCAACAAGCCGGTTGGAATCAGAAGTAGAGGTCGTCTCAAGAAAAGATGGCATGACGATCTGGAAGAAACAAACCTATAGGTTTAAAAACAAGAAGAAGAAGAAGAAGAAGACAAAAATTAAACAAAAATTTCTCCCCTAACAATAGATTCCAGTAGAGTTTTATTAGCTGATTAGCATCCAATTTCCCGATTTTTTTACAACACGTCAGAGTTTTGAGATATTGTCGGTCAAAAAGCCCATTTTGACCTATTTTCGAGTCCCATTAAATATTATATAATATTTGAAATCAAAATAATTTGTTAACGTAAAAAGAAAATAGCTTCCTCTTTGATTTTCAAATTACCACTTGTTTTTAGCTCAATTAGAATTCGAGTTATATCTAAGAAACTAAGACCTTATGTTTTTATCTATCTTTCCTATTATCCTTTATAATCACGTAGTTTTAGTTTTTTAGTTATAACTCGAGATAAAAACAAGGGGTAATTTGACAATCAAAGAGGAAGCTATTTTCTATTAAGTGAACAAAATATTTTGATTTAAAATATTGCGGGACTCGAAAATAAGGTCAAAATGGAATTTTTTCATTGTTTTGACAGATAATATCTCAAAACTCTGAAGTGTTGTAAAAAATAGGGAAATTGCATGATAATCAGCGTATAAAACTCTACTGGAACCATTGTAAGGTTTACGGGGAGAAATTTTTGTTGAGTAGTGTTATTAAAAGAATAACAAATACACTCACGAGCAAAGAAATGGTATCACTCTCTTTTCATTAATTCAATGATACTTTGTATGTTTCTTTGTAATTTATTAAAAATTTAAATATTTTTTCTGGAAGTTTCATTTTTCAGCATTTAATGGCCCCTCTACACTATGGCCCAACGTGAGCCAAACATGGCCCTCTTTGATACATCGAAAAAACCGCTACGAAGGCCAACCATCGCCAACCAGGGGAAAATTATAGGGTACATTTTTGATGATGGTACTTGCAAACATATACGGGAGCTCGGACGCTCCAAAAGTTTTAAAAGACAAAGCCATCTGACATATCGTCGCTGATCTTACAAATTCTCGTAAGTCCGATTTTTGGTCAAATACGTATTATACGTTTATAGCGACCAACTTTTCACGCCGCATCTGTCTATTGAAACCTTATTATTCTATTCCATTTTAATTTCGCGCTACGGACAAATAAAAAATATTGCATTGTATTTCACAAAGAGAAACAAAGAGGTTGTCCTCTGCTTGATGCAAATAAACATACACACATATATATCGAGATGATATATCTGTATATATATTGTTTGTTTGTTTGAGACTATAGTTTCGAAGACTTGGTCTTCATCATCAGTCTTTCTTCAATTATAAATGTTTTTCGTGGAGTCAATATCCATAAGACGGATGATGAAGACCAAATCTTCGAAACTATACTCTCATCATCATCATTGAGTATACAGTCCTAAGACTGGTTTGATGCAACAATCCGTCTCCACTCGACTCTGTCCCCCGCCAGCTGTTTGACCTCTCTAAATGTCTGGCATCCCATATCCCAAATTATTTGGTTGAAATATTCTAATCTGGGTCTTCCCCTTCCCTTTTCTTTCCCACCTCCCCTCCAAGATATCCCTAAGCAGTCCCCCATGTCTCAGTGTGTGCCCCATCGTCTCAAACAAATAAATAATATATATACAGATATATCATCTCGATATATATGTGTGTATGTTTATTTGCATCAAGCAGAGGACAACCTCTTTGTTTCTCTTTGTGAATCAACAACTCTGCTACTCTCGGCAAAACAAAAACTTTTCAATTGCATTGTATTTGTTTGTATTCGTGTTTAAAATGTTTTTTCTTATTTTCTGGCAAACAATGAATTTAGAACATACGAGGTTTTGTAAGATCAGCGACAATATAGATCTTGCATCTTCTTGTATCATGAAAAAAAATATTATTTTATCCACTTGGTATTGTCGGCCACTATAGTTCACCGGGGGGTTTTAGTATTGAATTCACACACAAATTGCATTTTTTCTTTGCTTATTAGTGCTAAGAATTGTCGACACTGGAAGAAAATATTTGCAATTATGATTATTTCTGTCTGTCTGAATTTCAATACCCACGATAAAGCTAGAGTGGGATTCTATTGAAAGTTGCTTCTATAATGTTTATATTCCAAAAACAAAGAAATTATTAGATTTCTTCTTTCTAGTTTACAAACTTTTGTTGAAAAATAGATAAATAAGCTGACGTGTTTCTGATGTGACCATCCACTTGACTTTACCATACAACCTGGCCCTCACTCATATCTTATATTTAATAAAATTATTTATAATCATATAGGGGAGGGGGGGTTAGTTTTTCTATTTTTAGACTTTTTGGGGTCCCACTGATTATGTATACAAAATTTGGTTGGGTTTGGTACAAGGGCCTAGATTTTCATTTTTTGCACCCCCCCCCCCCATTTTGGGCGATTAGTTTTTGCATTTTTAGACTTCTGGTGTTCCAGTGATTATGTATACAAAATTTGGTTGAGTTTGCTCAAATGGCCCAGATTTTTAATTTTTAACGCCCCCTTCCACTCCCCTTAATTTTGGGTCGATATGCACCAAAATCTAATCAGCTCTTAATCTCAATGGACCAAAACTACGAGTGAAATTTGGTTTCGATATTCACACTAGTTTTTGAGCTAGCTCGTCCACAAAAATTTGGTAACGCACAGACAGACAACCAGACTAACTAACAGACATTTTGACAAAACAATTATTATCTCGAAAAATATAATTTTTTCGATGTTCACTTATTAGGGCTTTTTGTAGAGCGAAATGCCATAGTTTCGCTCAATTTTTTTAATCAAAATAGTTTCAACCGTTTTTTAGATATTTCAGAAAAAAGAAGGGAAAAATACTTTTTTCATGCACGATTACAATACTTGACCATACCCTGTATGGTAAAATAAAAATTAAATCGTTTTCTGGAGAGCTATTTAACTGACATTTTGCTTTGTATTCATAACTCGTATTTGTGCCAAGTTTTAGCTTTCTAACTCAACGTTGAATTCATTACTCGGGCCGCCTTGTGGGCATTGTTTATAAGGATTTAAGGCTTTTTTGTATACCTTAATCGTATAATGTTTATCAAAATAGCTTAAGCCGTTATCGAGATAATAATTATATCCATACAACTAAGGTTAAACAATAAATATTTTTATACTGCACGTCACTAACTTCCTATACTAGGTACTTACTATACAATTTATGAATGTTTTATTTTTTAAATTTTTTCCTTATTATTAACTAATGTTTTTGTTTGTTTTTTAATTTTTTCCTTATTATTAACCAATGTAAAAAAGCATAAAAATAAATTGAAACTCAGCTATTCTCGGCAAAAAATCCATTTAATTATATTTAAATTAGCACTATTATTATTATTATTTGTTCCATTATCAGTATTAGATGTAACAAATCAGAGGAAAAAGGAACAATTAAACACCGTGTTAAAACATACGACCAATTGCAACGTTTCACCAATTTATTGTGGCTTCATCAGGCTCTATACAAAAAATAAATACAAATGAATCATTCACAATAATCAAAATCAACCCAGACATAATACAATATAATTACTTTGATCAAATTTTTACAAACACTTCGTCATTCAATTCTTTTCTTGCTAATTAGAATATACACATATATAACAATATGAACACATTTATTTATACAACACCAGTTAGAGTAGAAATGGATTTAAACAGACCAACTGTACACCTTCAACTGATTTAAAAGGATTAAAAAAAATAATAACTCTTATCAATACATTATAATAATTAATCTAAAATTAAATAAATTGGCGAAACTTTGCAAGCCGGCCCTAACTAACTTTATATCCGGCTCTAACTAAGCTTTATATCCGGCCCTAACTAAGTCACTCCAGCTCCCTGGCTCACCGAAGAACCGTTTCTGCCCTTTCACTGTACTACAGATACTACCATGTTGTCTGTTCAGTCGAGCTGAAATCAATCTAGGAGCGTCGACAGAAACCTCCCAAACATATCATTCGACTCAAACTCACTAGAATTCAGGGATAAAATTTCAACGCTAGGCGTAACTCTATGGGTCTGACCTTTCATGGAATGACCATATCTCAACCACTGCTAAAGCTGCAGCGCGCAAGCTTGGTCTCCTATTTAGGTCTAGACGCTGTTATACTCCCAGTCAACTTCTTATACTGTATAAGGCTCAAATTCGTCCTTGTCTCGAATATGGCTCTCATTTGTGCAGGGGTGCCTCCAAGCATTCTCTTGCTACACTGGATGCAATTCAGAAGCGAGCAATTAAACTAATAGGAGACCCGGCTCTAACCAACTCACTCGACTCCCTGGCTCACCGAAGAACCGTTTCTGCCCTTTTCCCGTACTACAGATACTATCACGGCGTCTGTTCAGTCGAACTGAAATCAATTATCCCCCCTAAAGCCCTCTTTACGAGAAACACGCGGTTTTCGAACGCTCAGCACCCCTTCGCTGTCAAATTGATAAAAGTCGAACAAACGCTTTCGCCAACTCTTTTATCCCTATGACCTCCAGAGACTGGAACTCGCTCCCTGCCACCATCTTTCCCGCGACTTATAACTCTTCAGCTATTTAAGACCCGTATCCACAAGATACCTTCATTACCCAGGCCTTTAGGGGTTGCACCTTTTTGGAGTAACTCCTTCTCTCATCATTTTCATTAAGGGAAATTGGTCGTATGTTTTAACACGGTGTTTAATTGTTCCTTTTCCTCTGATTTGTTACATCTGTTAGCATTATTATTAGTCAAACTAATAAATATGTTAAGTGTATCATTAAGTTGAAATTTTATTAAAATCACACATAATTAATTATAATTATTTATTGAACACGAATAAATAATACTAAAACTATTAGGTACGTTTCGATCTGCAGAATAAGTCAATCGAAATCTCGTAGTTTTTATTCATATTATTTTATTCGTTCAATAAAGATTTATAATTAATTATGTGTGATTTTAATCAAATTTCATCTTCAAATTAATCACAAAAATAAAAACTTTAACAGCTTGATTACTGATGAATGTTATATCATGTTATTTTCATTCAAGGTGAACCTCAATCGAGCTCAATATCCTACTATTAAATTAAAGATTTTCGAATCCTGGAATTTCCAAATACAAACCTGTGTGTCCGCAACTCAAGTGAAGGAAAGTCGCCTGGGAGGCCAAGACCTTCAGAATATTATAGCGGAAGGCGCTGAACAAAAAATGGTGACATGCAATATTATAAATTATGATTTCACTGAAAAACTAGTCTCATATTTTTAAAATCTGATGAAGGAAATTCCTAAAGTCCAAAAAAAGAAAATCAAAATATTCAATTTGTTTATTTATTCATATAAGGGATAACAAACAAATATGGAGCGATACTCCCTTGCAGGAGCTATCTTACTCAAAAAGGCTAATTATTAAATATAAACTAGAATGTATGATCTGAAATTCTGGGCCGGGCTAGTCGAGAATTGCCGCTTTCCAGGGAGGGAACTTGTATTTAAGTCACGCATCAACTATATTTACAAATTTAACAGGCTATTTTCTCACATCTATACTTATTTACAAAAACAAACACACATACTGAGATATAAAACATTTGGTTTGTATTGGTCAAAATGGACAACAATTAGAAGGTCATTAAATAAAAAATTCACTTTTTCTGAATTTTAGTTATTAAATCCCATTAAAAAGAACTCATGACACGATTTAACTTTTCATTTCTTTGTATTTTGCGGATCTTTTTAGAAACTTTATATCAATAAGGATTTCTGGGTCGCGCGGTTTAGCATTCCATATTTTAAATAGAATAAGCTGACGTGTTCTGATGTGGCCATCCGCTTGACTTTACCATACAACCTGGCCCCTCACTTATATTTAATATTTAATCAAATTATTTATAATCATGTAGGGGAGGGGGGTTAGTTTTTGCACTTTTAGTCTTCTGGGGTTCCACTGATTATGTATTCAAAATTTGGTTGAGTTTGGTAAATGGCCAAGATTTTCATTTTTTACCCCTCCCCCCCATTTTGGGAGGTTAGTTTTTGGATTTTTAGACTTCTAGGGTCCCACTGATTATGTACAACATTTGGTTGAGTTTGCTCAAATGGCCTAGATTTTAGATTTTTAATTTTAACCCCCCCCTCCACCCACGTTAATTTTGGGTCGATATGCACCAAAATCTAATCAGCTCTTAAAGTGAAATTTTTTTTTGTAAATATATTATGTAAATGTTCCTATAATTATGTAAATACTCCTATAATTAAATTCACCCGACTATGTAAATATTTCTTGTTAGTGGAGGCCCCCACCTGCGGGCCTAATTAACGAAACAATTGTGTGTGAAATTTGGTTTCGATATTCACACTGGTTTTTGAGCTATCTGGTCCACAAAAATTTGGTAACGCACAGACTAATGGACAGACAATCAGACAGACTAACAGACATTTTGACAAAACAATTGTTTTCTTGAAAAACATAATTTTTTCGATGTTCACTTATTAGAGCTTTTTTGTAGACCGAAATGTCATGGTTTCGCTCATTTTTTTTAATCAAAATAGTTTCAGCCGTTTTTGAGATATTTCTAAAAAAAGAAGGAAAAAAACCACTTTTTTCATGCACGATTACAAATACTTGACCATACCCTGTATGGTAATGTAAAAAGATTTAAACCTTTTTTGGATTTTTATCCCTCTCCTCCATGCTTTATCTTCTCATGCCTTTTCTAATTCCTGGTTTGTAGAATTTGGATATTTCTTATTAAAACCCCCCATTTCGCCCCTTCAAAATTTTATGATCTCAAACTCTTTTTAAGAACCATGAACACAAAAGTTAATCTCTTATGATATTAAGGGCCAGTTATATGTCGGTTGGTAAAGTCTTTGTAAAAGTTGACAAAGGGTAAAACCTTAGAATTTACCTTGTGCCCAGCCGGATGGCCAATCAGATGACAAGCACTTTGAAAGTGGGCAGAATGTGAATTCTAAGGTTTTACCCTTTGTCAACCTTTACAAAGACTTTACCAACCGACATACAACTGCCGCTAAAAAGGATTGAAGACCTTCCTTCCTATCAATTTTGAAAGTATATTTTCTATTACTGACCATTACTGAAACTTTTTGGTTAAATAGTGATCTTGCTATAAAATATTATATTTTACTTGATTTGAATCCTACTTGAATCCAGAAGTTTTTCAAATTATATGTCATCTCAATACATTAAAGTTTTAGGTTTTATGTCCATCAAAATTTAGAGTCACTTAAAATCTGCCATATCTTAACAAAAGCCTTTGCGAAATTTCATCTTTCAAGATCTTTTTTAGATTTGAAATTTTTTAACCTATTTTTGGTTCCTCGTGAAAATTTACGGCAACTATAAACACAGAATATTTTTAAATAAGGACTTGATTCTTTACCTAATCTAAATACAAATATAAATATATTTTTTACATATAGTAGTAATATAATATATTAAATGCAAAAAAGCACTCCATAATTAACTAAATTTAAAATCCTATCACATTTATTTAACTTAAGTCATTAAATTAAAGCCCTGTCTATAGAAATTAATATTGTTCAAACACAATTTTTACATCGACATCAAAAATATATGAAAATTGTTTAAAGGATGTTTCTATCCTCTGCTTACAAATATATATATATATATATATATATATATATATATATATATATATATATATATATATAATTTTATTTGACTGAGGCTATATTGTTTAAATGGCTTTTGCATTCATGTTATACATATTTGATTTCTGTTTATTATTTGAACATTAAGCCTTAATTGGATACCTCTGCTTGGATATGAATAGAGTTAATCCACTACCCATTATTCTTTATTAAGAAAATATTTTAATTTTAGTAAAAATATTTTAAAAAATTCAAAATCTCACATTGATCAGGCTGATATGGATAAATTAGGAAATTTGTTGAAATTTTATAGTTTACATTCGTCTCAGCTTTTAAATGTATCAAAGTATATGAAAAATCACAAAAAGATATGGCTTGTCTTAGCGCAGTACTTTAACAGCATCTGCTCTTTCTCTCTTTCTTGTATATTTACAATATTTACACAATTTTATTTCAATTACATAATTATAATAAAAATTGTAATCATGCAGACAAATTTTTAAATACTGTTTTAATATTTTTTGGGGGTTTTGAGGTAGAGTATACACAAACTTTGGGATGTCTCGAATGATTATCCGGGCTTTACTCAAAAACGACCAAATGTACACTAATTTATAGAGGCTACTAATGTCGACAATACGCCTTTTGATTCTTAAGGAGGTTCGGGACAGCTTATCTATCTGGTTGTTCTACGAAAAAATCTTTTGTATTTCTGCAGAGTGACAACTTCTGCCAACTAAATTTTTTAATAAAAAAAATGTTAATAATGAGGTTAATTTCGAATAAAATCTTTGTTTTGATAATATTAATAAAAAGAATATTGAGATAAATTTTTTTCTCATTATAAAAACATTTATTTAACACAAAAACGATTTCAAGAAATAGAGCTGAAATTCTACACTAGTGCTTTTGTTATATTCTGTTGGCTGCAAATAACTTTTTATTTTTACATTTATGAATAACTAATTAACTAGACTGTCAAATCTATTGAAAAATGTATCTATCATTCGATTCATAAAAGTTGAATTATTGATCTGTATAAATTTGTTGAAAATGGTATAATTTGTATAGAAGTTATAGCCCTTTTAAAAGCTCGGTCCATTTACTTCCATGTTAAAAGGACAATTTTCAATCATTTATTTCTCGGTAATAGGACAGACGATCAACTTCAAATTTCGGGAATAAATATTTCATACATCAATGATTCCATGGTAAAAATTTGAGAATTTTCTTATAAAAATGATAAACAGTCAAGAACCCCCTTATAAAAATTAAAATTCTAAGCCTTTTGCCGGATTTTGACTGAATTTCGTACAGTTAGTCTTTAGGCGCTTCTGTGTTATTAGTGTAAGAATCATTTATACAAATTAGGGGAAGGGCAAAAAAATAAATTTTAGGCTCTTTATCCAATCTAGAGGACTAAATTTTGCACTCTTAGAAACCGGGGGAACAATTACTAGTACTGCCGACATCTTGAGGGATTACATGGATGGCTTAGAAACATAGATTTAAAGTTTCATAGAAACCTTAATAATTAGTCTGGAGGTTCAACTAGCTTGGCTGAAAGGGTTTATAAGCATAAGGTTTTAAAGTTTAAATGAGAATCCCAAAAAGCTGCCCGGAAAGCCATGGAGCCGCCTCTCGACAGCCCTTTCACAATCTAAGTCTTTTCTATTTGCTTTAATCCCATGATTTTGGTTAATTTTATTTTGTAAAACTGTTTTAGCCATTTTTGAGATACTTCGATAAAACTAATCGAAAACATCAATTTGTCTTGCACGATTACTACTACAAGTGCTAAAGTAAAAATAACAAAACAAAAAGCAATATAATGTAGAAACATTAACTTATATTATATTTAATATATCTTAATGTGAGTTTATATAATCAATAATTGCAGTTCTTTCTCCTAAATATTTAGCATAAACCAATGGGGTTTGATTTTGAGGATTTGTTAAAGTTTTATTCGCTCCTCTGTCTATTAATAATTTAGCTAATTCAAAATCATCATTTAAAACGGCTAAATGAAGTGGTGTTTGTTTTTGATTATTTTGGAAATTTATATCTGCCTTGTTGTCTAATAAATATTCAACCACTTTGACTTGTCCAAAATAACATGCAAAAGACAACGGAGTTCCTTCATAATCAGAATCAATAGCATGTACGTCTGCTCCGTGTTTCACTAAAAACTTCACGATTGGCAAATTTCCATCTCTGGCTGCAAAATGCAACGGGCTAAAATTCCATTCTTTAGCATTCTTTTTATTTATAATTGCAGGATTTTCTCTAAAATAATATTTTATAGCCGGGAGGGATCCTTTGTCCAAAGCATCCCAAATATCCGTTGTATTATCTCTATAGCCGGGTCCATATGTATCAGATATCCATTCGATTGTTTTTTTTAATTGTTTAATCTGGAAATAAATAAAGGAATAAATAAATAAATTTATTTTAGTCCAATTAATTTTTGAAATTCACACATTAGGTTTTCCGTTTTTCAATTATTCTATAGTCTGTTTCGCGTTTGAGAATAAAGCACTTTCCATGCGACGTAAAGTAAATTTGTGGACAATAAATCAAAATTTTATCCGGGAAAAATTCCAAATGGTCCATCACAATTAGTCGGACTATCTTTATGCTGCAGGAAATAACCAAACCACGACAGACATATATACTTTACGCCGTGCTTTTGAAAGAACGATTTGTTGTTATTAATAATTCATTAATCTGGAAATAAATAAATGAATTTGTTTTAGTTGAATTCATATTTAGTTAACTTTCAGAATGCGATTCATTCTCTATTATATCTCACGTTAAGTTTCTAGCACTTTCCCATCAGGCACTAACAATATTATACAGTATTTCTACAATAAATGTTGTTGCTGAATTTAGAATAGCCCTCCTTAAACAATTGCTTCTTTCTATATATCTATAAATAAATACAAATCTTTTATGTATTGTACAGGGTGGGACATAAAGATCTACCATATTTTGAAGGGGTATAAAAATTGAAAAAATTTAACTAGAAAAAAACTGAATTTATTTTTGAATATAAAATATTTTTTTTTTAATGTGTTTTAAACATTATATCAATTGAAAAAAAAGGGGGGGGGGGTCAAAAATAAAAATTCTAGCCCTTTCGACAAAACTCCACCAAATTTTATATACATATTCTGTGGACCCACCCCAGAAGGCTAAAAATGCAAAAACTAACAACCCGAAATGGGGGGAGGGTCAAAAATGAAAATTCTAGCCCTTCTGACAAAACTCAACCAAATTTTATATAAGGAAGCCTATTCTAAATTCTTTGGACCACCAGAAGGCTAGAAATGCAAAATCTAACCAAATTTTGTATACAATACTCAGAGTGCTTACTGAATGTCAAGTTATTATATATTTAAAATAATTTTTGGAGACGGACTGATAAGTGAATTTAATGGATTTTGATGAGGCAGACCAAGGTTCAAAAAAGAGAGATAATTATAACTATCTTTTTTTATTCAAAGCCGACGTTTCGGAGGTTTATTCGCTTTTCTTCAGGGTTTTGAAAGGTCACTGAAGGAAATACAATGTGACTATTTCCTCTGTCTCTCTCTCAGGTAATAACAATATTATACAGTATTTCTACAATAAATTTTGCTGAGATTGAAATACTGTATAATATTGTTAGTGCCTGAGAGAGGAGACAGAGGAGAATTGTATTGTCAGAACAATTGTCACATTGGATTTCCTTCACTGACCTTTCAAAACCCTGAAGAAGGAGCGAATAAACCTCCGAAACGTCGGCTTTCAGTCCACTGCCTCACCAAAATCCATTAAATTATTATATAATTTTTGGCACCTCATTAATTCATTTGGATTCCTTCGTGATTGATATTCCTTTCTTTTTTCCCTCTTCCGGGCATAACTAGTACAAACTTCTGGACCCACAAAAACCTTATTCTTAGGCGATTCCCACACACTCTCTCTTTCTTTATAAGATGGAACTCTCAATTCTGGCTTTGAAATAATCCACCTTAAACCCTCTTATTATAGATTTTATTTCACGGCTACAGCAATTTGCCTTGCCATCTGACCACAAATGATTTATGTTTTACTCTGTGGGTTAGGTTTGTTCTGGATACTCTAAGTTTAGTTAGACATATCTAAAACTGTTCGCTTTAAACTTAACGTGATATAAATTATTTGATTAATTAATATTTCTCAAAATGTATAATAGTAGTTTAAATTCATGAAAATAATAATAATCTCAAATTGTCTATCTTAAGGTAATATGATCGTGGTTGATATTGTTACTTAGGTTTTCAAAAAAATATCTAATAAAATATATTTTAAATTCTATCAAGTTTGACCTTTTTTGAGATATAAAATTTTACTTTGTTACTTTTTTTACAAGCAACTACAATATCTTTATCATTCCATTTTAAAGCACCTATTTATGGAAAAATTTCAAATTTTTATTTATAAAGGGAAAATTTTCCCTGAAGTATTGTGATTGTGGTTTTTAACATATTTTGTTCAACCTAAACGTTAGAAATATTAATAAACGTTTTATAATTGTTTTTATACAGAATTTTATTTATTTAATAGAATAAAAAATAATCAAGAATTTATTTAAAAATATATTTCGCATAAGCAGGTCTCAATTTTCTGAAAAAATAACACACTTTGATAGGTTTTATTTATTAACAATTGGATGAATAAAAATGAATCATATGGTTGAATCAAAACAGGTGCAGGAGGTGGGGTGCAGTGGTGGGGGATCCGGGGGTAGTTCCAGGTTTCGGGGGCGGGGTCGAGCGGGGTGGAGGTGGGATACAGTGGTCGAATATTATATATTTTTGTATTTTTTTTAATTTGAAAACGGCTCTCAAATAAAAATCGACCTTTTTATCAGAATTTTAAATTAAAAATAATATTAAAATAAAGCTTTTAACTGAAGGAAGAAGTTACCGAGCATCGCTCGGTGCCTCCAGGTACTGGTTATTAAGATTCATTTTAAATAGTTGTATTATTTACTGGTTATAATATCACATAGGTAAGTTATAAATAAATATTACTCACAAGGCAGGGAATTCTGGCAAAGCTATTTCTATTTTTAATTTTTTGCACTTTAATGTACGAAAATTTTCATTTTCAAACATCATTTTTTTCTGCCTGTCTCGATTCCGATACCCACGATAACTCAAGGACGGAAAGCCGTCGAAACTCATTCATAGTTTATTACAAATAATTATATTTTAAAATTAATTAAGAAATTGAATATATTCCAAGTTATCTTTTTTTTTTTTTTAATGCAATCGAATGCAAGAAGGGGTGTACCAGTAGAGATGCAGCCCCTATGGATCTCGAAAGACCCTTTCATTACCGAAGAGAAGGGAAAGTTGATTAAGTGAGAGGATGTAGACGTAGGTGTCTATGCACTCCGGTTTTGAAGGTTTGAAGATTATAGGTGCTGGGAAAGATAGAGGCTGGGAGAGAGTTCCAGTTCCTTGAAGTCATGGGGATATATGTATTTGCGAATGAAGTGGTCCGGCACTTTTCTAATTTGACCGCGAGAGAGTGTTGGGAGTCGGCAAAACGCGTGCTACGTGCAAAGCATGCTTTGGGGGGAATTATTGATTTTATCTCATCAGAGCATCTGCCGTGATAGTATCTATAGAAAAGGGAAAGGGCAGAGACATTTCTTCGATGAGCCAAGTCGAGGGAGTCGGTGAGGGCAGAATCGTCAATTAGCCTGACGGCTCGTTTCTGAATTGCATCCAGGGTAGCAAGAGAATATTTTGAGGCTCCTCTCCATAGATGAGAGCCGTATTCGAGACATGGGCGGATTTGGGCCTTGTAGATGGTGAGAAGTTGTGGGGGTTTGTAAAATCGCTTGGACCTGAATAAGAAGCCAATCTTCCTTGCTGCAGATTTCGCCACAGAGGAGATGTGTTCATTCCAAGACAGATCAGATGCGACAGAGACGCCCAACATGGATAGGCTGTATTTGAATCGAAGTGAATATCAGGGAAATCTTTATTTTCGCGCCTAGAAATTAGACAACATTGAGTCTTGTTTGAATTAAAGTTAACTAAATTTTGAGAGCCCCATTTATTCAGTTTGTCTAGGTCGAGAGTAATTGAGGAGGCAACATTGATTCGATTATTCGGGAGTGAGGGTTTGCCGTGTAGAGTGCTATCGTCGGCGTAACAATGAGTGGGGTTTGCCGTTTGATCGATAATCGATAATCTAAATCAAAAATGCATTTTCACTAGCATTTATTATATTTATATTGTTGTAGTTCGGCGCTAACTAATCTCAGAGAGTATCGAATTTTGAAAAAGTTGTCATTTTTTTCTTCCTATTTTTAATTTAAATTTAAATATATTTTTCGTGATACAATTTTCTCTTATATGGGTATATAATATTGAAATCCTAAGTGATACTTTCTATCTTGATCATATTACCTTTACAAACTATAATGGCGTAGTAAAATTTAACTATATATTAATTAGTGAAAAAACAAAAAGCTCACCTGTTCCTTCAATTCTTTGATTTCTGCCACAAACTAGAAAAAAAATTATACATAAATTATAAATATTTTTTTTAATTTAAAATTTATTTCAAATATATAAAACTAAATTGATTTGTGTTACTTATAATTTATGCCATGAATGAAAATATATAATTAAATCAATGAATGAATAAATAAATAGACTATATTTACTTATCTATTTCTGTTTGTTTATAATTCGATAAATTTCATTTTATAAGCAAAATTAATAGCTTATAAGGAATTAATAAATTAAAGATTGTATCTTGTACTTAATTTAAGATTAATATTTAATACAATTTTAGAAAAAATATATATAATTTATTTGTACTTTTGTTGAAAATAATTAAAAGTATACCCTGTATAACATGGTATTCCGAATAAATAATAATTAAATAGACTAGTTGGTTGAATTGGTGATTCTGACCCTTTTATTTTCTCTGGGATGTGATTGAAAGATAGTGAAAAAATAGGACTTAACCAGGCCCCTCTCTTCCATTGGGCACACTGGGCAAGTGCCCAGGGCCCCGCAGTCCATGGACCATACAGGGTATGGTCAAGTATTGTAATAAATAGTGCATGAAAAAAGTTCTCCTTTTTTTCGAAATATCTAAAAAATGGCTGAACTATTTTGATTAAAAAAATTGAGCCAAACCATGGCATTTCGCTCTACAAAAAAGCCCTAATAAGTGAAGATCAGAAAAATTATATTTTTCAAGATAATAATTGTTTTGTCAAAATGTCTATTAGTCTGTCTGTGCGTTACCAAATTTTTGTGGACGAGCTAGCTCAAAAACTAGTGTGAATATAAAAACCAAATTTCACAAGTAGTTTTGGTCCATCGACATTAAGAACTGATTAGATTTTGGTGCATATCGACCCAAAATTAAGGGGGGTGGAGGGGGTTAAAAATTAAAAATCTAGGCCATTTGAGCAAACTCAACCAAATTTTGTATACATAATCAGTGGGATCCCAGAAGTCTAAAAATGCTAAATGGGAGAGAAGGGCGGGGGGGGGGGGCAAAAAATGAAAATCTAGGTCCTTATACCAAAATCAACCAAATTTTGTATACATAATCAGTGAGCCCACAGTAATCTAAAAATGCAAAAACTAACCCTCCTCCCCTACATGATTATAAATAATTTTATTAAATATTAAATATAAGTGAGGGGCCAGGTTGTATGGTAAAGTCAAGTGGATGGCCACATCAGAACACGTCAGCTTATTTTAGTCAAAATAGTATTGCTTCAATGAAATAATGTAATTTTGTAATCTTCATTATTATTTTTTTTAGCCATTTTAATATTATTAATTCTCTAATATTTTTTTTTTTTTGTTTTTTTTGAATTTTGACATTCAAGTTGATGATTTGTAAGATTTTTTTGGTTTGAATAGCTAGAATTAGGATACCTATACTCATGATAAAATCAGAAAATAAATTAAAATTGTTTAATTTTTTCACTATGTTTCAGCATCTAATTTTCAAGCATTTTAAAGAAATAATAAATATATGGTACCTATAGGTAATTAGAGTCAATTTATTTTTCAATTTCACCAAGGTTACCAAGCGTGAAAAATCTTTCAAATCAACCTATGATCGTCAAGGCTTCAAAAAGAAAATATTTTAATGTATTAATAACGATAAAATAATAAAAAAAAATACATTAAATCCTTCACGCTTGAAATTACGATGGGAATTCTGACGGCATGTGCTTTTTTTTCTTTAATGAAAATGATGAGAGAAGGAATTACACCAAAAAGGTGAATCCCCTAAAGCCCTAGCTTGGCCCTTCCATCGTGAAAAGAATGGAGAGGGGATTTTATGGGCTGGGCGGGGGTCGAAATTATCTGTGCATACGGGTTTTAAACAGCTGAAGGTTATAAGTCGCGGGATGCTTGCCGTTTAACGACCTTTCTTTGAATTAATGATGACATCTGGACCAATCGGCCAAGTTAAGCAACCTGGGGTCTGGTTATCTATTCGATGGGGACCGGATGATGTAGTGGGGTTAAGGCCCAACTCATAAGAATCCAAAGAGGTTACAATTGAGTATAATCTGCTGTTAACCTTTTACCTATTCATCACAGCATATTTATAATTTTTTATTAAATAAAAAAATTCCTTGCATACCGCGCTTTTCGTTTATTTACGGGTTTGTAAGAATGTAACCCCGTCATTAAGTGAGTAGTGTCTGTAATTTTTTAAGGACGTTCTCTAATAAATCGATTTTCTTGCAATCCTTTTAAAACTTTGAATACACATATTTATAAGTGTCCTTTATATGTAGAAATTTTTTTCAATAGTCCTTGAGGCACTAAATTTGTAAATATTGACCATTGAAATTTGGATATTTAACACGCGAACCCTATCCCGATTGATGTTAAAACGACTGTTTCATTAAATAACAATCGTAATTTTCTTGAAATTATTTTGAAAAACTGAGAATCATTAACTGAAGATATAACAAATATTTTTTTGTTAAAATAATTGTATCAAACGGTATTCGTTTTGTATTAAAAATGTTAAAACTTAGGTACTTTTGTTGGTTTTCATTTTTTCTCTCATGGCATGGCAAGTGAGAGATGACGTCTTGGCAACGTCGAAATAAAATCACTCAAATTTTTCCATATCTAAAAAACTTCTGTAGCCGGTGAATTTGAGATTTTTAGCTAATTCTCTCAACCTAACTATACTAGTCTCATCTGGAATTTTGCATTGAGTTGTATCATGGAGTGTTTTTTTTTCTTTGTCTTTTAGCGTCGGTTTGTGGAACACTGCCATAGGACATAATCTCAGTTTTAAGAAAATATCATCAAAAGATGGTTCAATTAAGTTATGTTAGTGATTTTTTTCAATCTCTTCCAATCACGTACCAGTGAAAAAATAAAAGAGTGGATCTGGTACTAGATATAATCCAACCACCCTGTTATATAAAAAATAAATAAATGATTACTTACATTTTTTTTCAACTCTTCAGTTTCTTCTCGTTGTTTCGTAATTGAATTGGTTAGAAAATTCCTTTCTTCAATTATCTGAAAATGTAAACAAATAAATTAATATAATATATGATAAATGTACATTTTTAAAATTAATCTGACTTAATTTAAGCACCATACGTGACTTGACCGAACCATATACTCTTTCGTAAATTGATTTTTATTAGATAAAAAATAGATTTATGTTATTGTAATTTTGCAGAAAAAAATTATGTTTTTACTTTGTGTTCTGAAATATCTCGAAAAAAAAGTTGGAACTATTTTGATGAAATTAAACGACATTGCCATCTTAAAGCCTGCAAAAATGCCTGGACTGCAGATTTTATTTTCTCTGAAGTGATTTTAGCAAACTTTTTACCCAGATACTGCAAACATGGGTTTTCTTTATTCATTGCTTTGACACATTGCTTGCCAAGTTTAATGTGGAAGGTGGAAGTAAATCATTTTTGGGGTTTAGCAATGGAGCGTTGGTGACGTTTTTCGAGCCAGGAATCAGTTTTTTTTTAATGATATTGATGTGAGAAGGAGATACACCAGAAGGTGCATCCCCTAAAGGCCTGTATGGGCTGGCCCCTCCATCGTGAAAAGAACAGAGTAGAAGGAAAGAAGCCGGGATCACGAGCCAAATCTTAGAAATTTAGATACAATCTAATATCCAATTTACTAAGTTTTTAGGGGCTTCGAGCAGTGGTAAATTCTCCGTTCGATAAATTAGGTTAAATTTATCTCCCACTTAAAAGTGTGCTCTTTTGCCAAACTTTGGCATTGCAGTGATTAACTCTATCCATGCTGTCCCATTCAAGTAAAAAACATGGCATTTTAGTGAATCCACTCAGGAATTCAAGCAGTAGACCAATGATATTTAAGTCACCATATATAAACCAATTGTGAGCTTCGTAATCGATATTCTCAATTTTTGAAAAAGAAAAGTTTTGGCCATATCACATTGCAGTGATTAACTCTATCCATGCTGTCCCATTCAAGTAAAAAACATGGCATTTTAGTGAATCCACTCGTAATTCATGTAGACCGATATTTAAGTCACCATATATAAACCAATTGTGAGCTTCGTAATCGATATTTTCCAAAGAAATTTTCACATTTTCCTAGGTTTCTTTTAAATGAACTAATCGATGTATAATTTGTTTCCGTTGTGTAAAAGAACTTTCAAACTAGCTTTTACCAACTTATACAAATTTCATAAAATTGTCTATAGCGAAAAAAACTGTACGTAATAGAAATAAAATTTCAATGGACGTGGGAAAAAATACTATAAAAAACACTTTCAAAACCAAACATCAAATTTCATGCAGCATTGTGTAATTTTAATGGTTTTTAACGTTAAAAAAAATCCCTAATTTTACTACACACGACAAAATAATTGAATCGCTGATTGCAGAAAGGCTACAAGTCAATGAACTGAGATTTGAGAAACTGTTTTTTTGGGACTTTTGTATAATAATTGAAGAAATTTGATGCACAAATAAAAAATATATTGAAACACTATCTTTTTCAGCAGTATTTCAAATTATTTGCTTTAATCGCTTAGGTCTTAGTGACCTTCGAATTTGACCAAAATATATCTATAAAAATTACTTGTAGCTTTTCTGAAATCAACGATTCAATTTTTTTCATGAAAATGATGAGAGGAGTTACACCAAAAAGGTGCAACCCCTAAAGGCATGGGTTGGCCCCTCCATCGTGAAAAGAAGAAGAAAGAATTTTATGGGCTGGGCGGGGGTCGAAGGTATCTGTAGATACGGGTCTTAAATAGCTGAAGGTTATAAGTCGCGGGAAAGATGGTGGCAGGGAGCGAGTTCCAGTCTCTGGAGGTCATAGGGATAAAAGAGTTTGCGAAAGCGCTTGTTCGACTTTTATCCAATTTGACAGCGAAGGGGTGCTGAGCGTTTGAAAACCGCGTGTTTCTCGTAAAGAGGGCATTAGGGGGGATAATTGATTTCAGCTCGACTGAACAGACACCGTGATAGTATCTGTAGTACAGGGAAAGGGCAGCAACGGTTCTTCGGTGAGCCAGGGAGTCGAGTGAGTTGGTTAGAGCCGGGTCTCCTATTAGTACAGGGAAAGGGCAGCAACGGTTCTTCGGTGAGCCAGGGAGTCGAGTGAGTTGGTTAGAGCCGGGTCTCCTATTAGTTTAATTGCTCGCTTCTGAATTGCATCCAGTGTAGCAAGAGAATGCTTGGAGGCACCCCTCCACAGATGAGAGCCATATTCGAGACAGGGACGAATTTGAGCCTTATACAGTATAAGAATATTAATATCATTTAAACGTTTTAAATTACAAATTTTTCGATGTCCACTTTAAAAAGCTTTTTGTAGACTTTAAAGGTATTTCGCTTTATTCTTCTTCAAGTGCCATACTCAATCGAACTAGCGTCGGCGATTAGTATAGAGAGTATCCTCTCCATTGTAATTTTCCTGGAGAAATTTTTCCACAGAGGGTGGGTGGTCTTCACTTGGATTTAAAATCATAGATTTTCAGTTCCTGGAGCAAGGGAGCCGTTATTATTAATATTTTGCAAATATTAATTTTCAAATTTTTGCTTCTAGCTGGAATCGAACACGAGATGTTGTGTTTTTGAAGAATAAATGCATCGATGACTTTATCCGCTCGGCCTTTATTACCTTTATTAAAATAATTATGAAATATTTCGAAAAAACAAAGCAAAAAAACCAATTTGACTTGCACGATTACTTTACTTCGTATGGAAAGGTGAAAAAATACTTATATTATTATTAAACTGTTCAATTTGTTGTTGTTGTTTTCTAACAGTATCGGCTAAAGAACTTTCTTCTCTAATTATCTAAAATTGCAAAAATATAGATAAATAGATAGTTAAATAATTGTATAGAAATGTTTCTAGAGTTAATTTGTCTATCTCTGGAGACAGTCTTCTGTTAAGTAGGCATGCGACTGACTCGGTTATTTCTTAGAGTTCATGACGATTCCAGAGGATAATACTCTCTTCTATAAAGAATGGGTTAATTTATAGTGATCATTTACATGCATAAACAAAAAATTAAGGTTTTTGAAAAAATAGTAACTTAAACTTACAAAGCCCGAAAAAGATCTTGTAGAGTGAAAATAGTTAATGAATTTATGAGGACCTTATATTTTTATAATTATCCTCTTCTTAGGTAACATCTCGCCTCACTTTTTTGATACTTTTACATCATTAGTTAAAAGTTAATAATGAATTTATTCATTGATATTTTTTATTTTTATTATTTATTTCCTTAATAATTGGCGACCTACTAATATAGGATTTCCCCGAATCGGGGTCACTACAGGAAAAACGTGTTTAATATTTATTTCATGAGAAAAAATTATTCTTTATAAACACATACATATATAAAAAAAAGTATCCGGCTAAGATAATCAATGTTTAATGTAGTGCGTAGGCCCGAAAAGTCAATCACTCAAAATTAATCTTTATTTTAATTATAAAGGCAAAATATTGAATACAGTAAAGTGGTAACAAATAATAAACTAATTATAAATTAACTTAAAATTTGCATATATGGTAGTCAAAAAATGAAAAAATAATATTAAAACTTGAAAGCAATAATTATTTATTTTACTCGGTGCGCCAGAGAGGTAGAGGAGCCTGTTCTCCGGGCGAGTCTAGTTTTGAATTCACTCAAAAATTTTCAAATTTTGTTTATGCTCATTGTGTTGAAAATTATATGGAACGTGGAGAAAAATAATTTTCAACCATGATGTTTTTTCCCTGGGTGTCCGAATTCAGATACCTACGATAACTTAAGAACGAAAAGTCGTAGCAAGTTCGAACCTAACTTTTGCAAAATATTTTACTTTTTTTTAATACTCGAATGAATACCCATTTGTATATATAGGTCTATAAGTCATTTACTTAAACGAATACTGACACGAGTTCACTACTCAATGAAGGGAATGACCTATACATACAAACATGGGCTTAGTTAGGGGAGTCCCCCCCCTATAAAAAATCGAAACTCCATTATTCCGAGGCATCACTGATGTTTATTTGTTTGTTTGTTTTTATTTATTGTCACCGGGAACAAAGCCCATTTAGACAGCACATCAGTAAAGTGTTAGTAGGGTTAGTGAGGGAGCCGAGTTTTAGCCTGGAGAAATTTTATATGCTAGCCAGGCTCGAACCTGGGCCTCCCGCTTGGACATCGTCATCAACAATGCTGAAGCGGGGCCAGCGCATTAGCCAGCTCGGCCAACCCGACTCCCCCAAATCACTGATGTATTTCTCATTAAATTATCTCGTTACTTCCAAAATTTGTCAATTCTACTAAAAAGTTAGTTGATCTCAAATAGGATTACCAAAATTGAACCCTTGTGGTGTCTAATCAGCTGCCCCCTATGAAAACTCCCTAACTACTCCAATGCATAAATTGCATAATTTTATAAAAAATATTTTCTAAGACATGTTTCGAATTTAGTTGAACCCATCTTCAGTTATTAAAACAAAGCAACTCTCCCCTCCATACAATTTATAATTTAACATTTCGCACAAAACACATTACAATTGAAATCACAATCAAAGAAACACAAATGAAAGTCAAAGAGAGAAAACAGATAATAAATATATGACTGTAACTTGTTGTTTTTTGTGTAGGTATGTACAATTTGATATACAGGGTGTTTCAGGAGGAATAGTAAATATTTTAGGAGGTGGTAGTATAGACGTATTGCAATAAAAAAAATGCCATATAACATGTGCCCAATTTTTATTGAGTACAGAGATACAGCTGAGTTCAATGCATTTTCGTTTCGTGTCTTGGTACAGCGGTTGCTATAGGCGTATTTATCGAATGTCAGCAGTAGAGTGCTGATGTTCAAGTTGTGAAGTTGTGCTTTAGATTACATAGAAGTTTTCATTGTGATTTGTTGGCCAAGTCTACTGTACTGTAGCGTGTAAACATGCCCCACGCATTTACCCATGCTGAGTATGCCGTTATTGAGTTACATACTAACAGCTGTATCTCTGTACTCAATAAAAATTGGACACATGTTATATGGCATTTTTTATTACAATTCGTCTATACTACCACCTCCTAAAATATTTACTATTCCTCCTGAAACACCCTGTATATACTTATCGTATATTCACTGGAGATCGAGGGGTGAACCGCCACCTAACATCGTGTACACCTACTTCCACTTCCAAGTAGAAGACAATAGATTATCTAATGAATTTCAAAGTAATTTCAAATAATCCCAAAGACGCTGTACACCTAATTCCAATCGTGGTTCACCCCCCGCTGGAGATATACTTTTTTCGTTTTTTTTTACATTTCCAATTTTTGAGTTATACTAGATTGAAGAGGAGAATAGTTCATTGTTGTTATAAATATATAGTTCAAATCTCCGGGTTGGAAATAGAAATATTTTGACACTAAAACGAGCTTTCGACGATTTTTCGTTATTTTGTTATCGAGGGTTGTTTCTTTTTAACCTGGAGCTTTACTGAAAGTTATTATATCTAAATCTCGATAACTATAAATAGGGAAATAAACTAGAATAACGGGTTTCTAACAGATTTAAAATAACTAAATAAAATATTTTAATTACTCACATCTATTCTTAACTCACGCATAATTTTAATAACCATCTGAGGAAAAAAAATGGTTTAATTAGTAGCAAGGATAAAAACAAGTGAGTTAATTCATCTAATAATTAGACTGGATGGTTTACCTGGGATTCTACCGTGAGATCCTCTTCAGCAATATCGAATTGAGAGTATATTCCTTTTAATGTTAATCCGAAGAGGATCACAATGAAACAAAAACTGAAATAGAATTGCATTTCTTTCTTTGTGAGTCTAAGTAGTTGAACTAACTGGCTGCTTCTCTTTCACGATCTTTGTTTTTTTATAAGACAACTTCTCCTCTATCCCTCTACAACCTCTGCAACTTAGAGTAATATCCGTAAACTAAGTATAAATTATAGGTACCGCGCAATACATTCTATTGATGAAAACTTACCAAGGACGCCGATCTTTTGAACTTGTCCAGCTGAGTGGGGCTCACTTAAGGTAGAAGTCCAAACAACTTTTTCCAGCGAATTTTTTTTTCTCATAATATTGATTAATCATTTATAAAACGCACGCCGTTCTAACTAATATAGAGAGCTAGGCGACCTCTTGCAGATTACTGGCGTAAACAAAAATGACTTTGATTATGGAATAAATCTGATCCAAGAAAATCACAATAGGGCAGTGACACAACCAGGGGGAGCGGGGATCTAAGGGGGCTGAAGCTTGCCCCCCGGACAAGGAAAATAAGCTGACGTGTTCTGATGTGGCCACCCACTTGACTTTACCATACAACCTGGCCCCTAAAATTATTTATAATCATGTAGGAGGGGGGGTAGCTTATGCATTTTTCTACTTCTGGTATCCCACTGATTTGTATACAAAATTTGGTTGAGTTTGGCAAATGGCCAAGATTTCCTCATTTTTTGACCCCCCCCCCCATTTTGGGCGGTTAATTTTTGAATTTTTAGACTTCTGGGGTCCCACTGATTTGTATACAAAATTTGGTTGAGTTTGCTCAAACGGCTCTAGATTTTTAATTCTTAACCCCCCCTCCACCCCCTTAATTTTGGGTCGATATGCACCAAAATCTAATCAGCTCTTAATAATAAATAAGAAATTTTTTTGTAAATATATTATGTTAATATACCTATAATCATGTAAATAATCCTGCTAAATTAAATTCACCCGATAATGTAAATATTTCTTGTTAGTGGAGGCTCTGACCTGCGGCCCAATAAACGAAAAATCAATGGACCAAAACTACGTGTGAAATTTGGTTTCGATATTCACACTAGTTTTTGAGCTAGCTCGTCCACAAAAAATTAACAGACAGACTAACTTACTAACAGACATTTTGACAAAACAATTATTATCTCGAAAAATATAATTTTTTTCGATGTTCACTTATTAAGGCTTTTTTGTAGAGCGAAATGCCATGGTTTAGCTCAATTTTTTTTAATCAAAATAGTTTCAGTTGTTTTTGAGATATTTCGAAAAAAAAGAAGGAAAAAAACACTTTTTTCATGCACGATAACAATACTTGACCATATCCTGTATGGTAAAGTAAAAATGAAAGTATACTAGTATAAAAATTTAAAAATTAACTTTGGAATTGTCAAAACATTTTGCCATTTTACAAAAATGTTTATAAATATATATATTAGGCTGGTCATTAAAAATTTAAAAAAAAAATCGACGCCCCTAAAAAGCTTCTTTTTGATGAAAAAACGAGAGGTAATTTTTTTAACAACACGTGCAGCAAGACGTTCTAAGTTCATTTTTTAGTAAAATAAAGTTTTTTTTGGAAATTTCTCATTAAATATGCAATAGTAATAATAATTTTTTGATAATTGGATATTATTAACAATTTTACATTATTATCATTTATTTGCAACGAAATTTTCTCTGGAGAAAGACAGACTGGTAGAACTTTTAATTGAAAGTAATGGAAGGCGGCAGCCCAGGGGTAGCGAGGAAAGAAAAAATTAACACATATCCAAATAAGGCGTAATTTATTGGATTCCTTCCTCCTTTCCATTCGGAAGATTCTTCCCTCCTTCTTCAGGGTTTCAAGGGGTCAATGAAGGAATCAAATAAAATGCTTCCTTCCTCTCTCCACAGCAGTGATTAAAACTTTTTCTTCCTTATCAGAAGAATGGAAAAATGTTCTGATAAGAAAGAAAAAAGTTTTAATCACTGCTGTGGAGAGAGGAAGGAAGCATTTTCTTGATTCCTTCATTGACTCCTTGAAACCCGAGAAGAAGGAATCTTCCGAAACTCTTCCATATCAACTTTGCAAGTAACAACTACTTATATCAGGGGTCGGCAACCTTTTGAGACGGAAGAGCCAAAAGTTACAATTTACAAAATTTCCCAGATTTTAAAGAGCCACTAACATTTTTGTTTCAAAATTATGGTATTTGATTAGGATTAATTTAGAATGTTCCCATAACAGCAAAGGTTAAAGTACTATTAGATATTTAATAATTGGAAATCCATGTCTGAAAACATGTAAAAGAGCAAGTGTCTTTCAAAAAACATTTTTAACCCCTAAAAAAACCCTGTACAATTTTTTACTTTATCCAATGCGAAGCATGGGAGAAAGTATTGGAATCGCTCTCGCGGCAAGCGCTGACTTCAAAGGGTCCTCAGGTAAAGACTACGGAACCCATAGACTCAATTAAGGTCACAAATTGAAGTATTCAATGAGATTGAATTTTAGCACGTGACGGTTTTGCCAAAAATTACCTGGAATCTCGCCGAAGAAGGCCAAAAGAGTGCCATTTTTACTTTATCCACGCAGAAGCATGGGAGAAAGTATTGCACTCGGTGCGTGCGGCAGCGCGGCTTCCAACGAGGTCCTCAGGTAAAGACTACGGAACCTATGGACTCAATTAAGGTCACAAAATTGAAGTATTCAATGAGATTGAATTTTAGCATGTGGCGGTTTTGCCAAAAGTTACCTGGAATCTCGTCGAGAGGCCAAAAAGTGCCATTTTTTTGAAAGTGCGTGGGGATGGATGGATGGATGGATGGATGGATGTATGTATGTTATCGTTTTTTTCGTCCACGATTTTTTCCACACCGTTGCACCGATTGAAATGAAATTGAAAACCTACCATTATTTTAACAAAATGAAGCGCTGATTAGTTTTTGGTACATATCGGCCCACAAACATTAGTACTTTATTTCAGTACTTTTTTAGTTTTTTCTAAATATCTTGAAAATGATTTAACCAATTTTGATGAAATTTAATATCCTAATTAAGTACCTTGGGGAACACAAAAAAGGTTAAATAAAGTTTTTAGTAAAATTATATTTTAAAGTACTTTACTCAAGAACATATTAATATTTCAAATGAATTTGGATAAAGTTTAGCAACGATCCGTTGCAGTTTATTTACTCCTAAATCTGTGAGGGGACTCTGACTCTGCTGCACACCGACGAGTCATTCAAATATGAGAATTTAAAATGTGGCGTGAAATTTAAAATTTATTTATATTGAAAACTCAAATTTCTTTACATGAAAAATAAGCTGACGTGTTCTGATGTGGCCATCCACTTGACTTTACCATACAACCTGGCCCCTCAAATTATTTATAATCATGTAGGGGTGGGGGGTTAGTTTTTGCACTTCTGGGGGCCCACTGATTATGTATACAAAATTTGGTTGAGTTTGGTAAATGGCCAAGATTTTCATTTTTTGACCTAACCCCCCTCCCCCATTTTGGGCCGTTAGTTTTTGCATTTTTAGACTTCTGGGGATCCACTGATTATGTATACAAAATTTGGTTGAGTTTGCTCAAATGGCCTAGATTTTTAATTTTTAACCCTCCCCTCCACCCCTCTTAATTTTGGGTCGATATGCACCAAAATCTAATCAGCTCTTAATCTCAATGGACCAAAACTACGTGTGAAATTTGGTTTCGATATTCACACTAGTTTTTGAGCTAGCTCGTCCACAAAAATTTGGTAACTCACAGACTAACTAACTGACTCACAGACATTTTTGACAAAACAATTATTATCTCGAAAAATATAATTTTTTCGATATTCACTTATTAGAGCTTTTTTGTAGAGCGAAATTCCATGGTTTCGCTCAATTTTTTTATTCAAAATAGTTTCAGCCGTTTTTGAGATATTTCGAAAAAAAGAAGGAAAAAACCACTTTTTTCATGCACGATTACAATACTTGACCATACCCTGTATGGTAAAGTAAAAATATTTGTACTATTTCAAAGCATACCTACTTCTAAACTGAGATTAAGGTATAAAATGTTAGGCTGAAGTATTTTTAATTCAAAAATATTTGAATAACTTTTAAGGAGTTAGGTGTTGGTTCTAGGTGAAACATTTTAATGTAATAATAAAACTTGAGCAAAATTGAGTTTTGTTTTATTTCTTTTTTTGTGAAACTTACCTCGCATCTTGCTCAAGTTTTATTATTATACAAAGATATTTGGGTTTTCAATATAAAAATAAGCCACACCACAATTTTTTTAACATAGTAAAATTTTTAATTTCAAAAATATATGTATATATAAACCGTGTAAAGAAATCTGTAAGTAATCAATAATATTTTTCACCGAATTTATTAGAAACTTCAAAGAATTAATGGTTGCTCTGTATCAGACTGGCATTTGTTCGACGCAACGCAGCGTAACCATATACAAACCCAAACCAATAGTTTCCATATGGGAACAGTGGTCCCAAATAGATTAAGCTACTGCATATTACTTCCTATAAACACCAAGGGCGGATCCAGGGGGTCGGAGGGGGCGATCGCCCCCCCCCCCATACAGGCCCGTGCCTGGCGGAGTGCAACACGTGCGTCGCACGCAGTCTGCCAAAAAACGGAGGCCAAATTGCCAGGGAATTTATAACAATTTTTTTTTTTTTTAATGAACTTAAAATATGAGATATGAAATTTGTAAAAAAAAATTCTCTAAAAATATCTAATTGTAAAAAATTTAGAGAGACCCTACTGGTTATAATGTGCTCTCAGGAGAACATAAGCTTGGTAGAAGAGTAGAGGTAGGGGCTGGCATGTAGCCAACGAGGCAAACAATGAACCAATTTTGGTTTAGACATTGGAGTTTGAGAGCTTTGCTCAAAAGATAAAAACCTTTCTATAAGCTACTTAAGGGATATCCATTTATCCATCCTTCTTGGAAGGCTGTTTAGTGATTAAAATTTCAATAAACCTTTTTGCGAGACTTCCAAATCGCCCTGGTCATATTCAAATTTCGCAGAGACAAAATTTGCCACCAGTACTTACCACATTTGCAGCCAGGAGGCAGACATATCGTCTGAGCACCAATCACAGAGCGATATGAATTTTAGTTCATTTATAATTTTTGAGGGCCTAAAAACCACAGAAATTTTGGACTTTTTTCAGAATTTCGCTTATAAATCGAAAACCATGCGTCTGACAGAAAATTTCATTCTTATCAAAATGAAAGAGCATAAAATTTCACGCCGGATATGAACTTAAAAGTTAAAATCAATTCAGCCGTTTTGTCACAAATGATCTTCAAAGATAGGCAATTTTTACCAATTAGCGGAAAAATTGGATTATGCTTATTAGGGTCACAATAAACCACTCTTAGAAATTTGGTGCTGACCACCTAATAGTTGCCAAAAGGCTAAAAAAAGAAATTGGCAAAGTTTCATCTTAATTGGACAACGGTATCCCGTGCCGCAATGAGGTCGGATCATGTCTTGTCTTGGAACATGCTGGATATCTACAATTTAAAAGTTTTAACAAAAAGTGGCTCAAGTAAAATTCAAGCCAACAAAATTTCCTAGAAAATGAGATAAGAATCAAGTTTCTAGGATGAGTGATTTTCATTTTATAAATGAAAAACTGCAATTTTTTGGAGTTTTTCAAAAACTTCAACTTCATTGCGCCACGGGTTACCGTTGATCAATTAAGATGAAACTTTCCAATCTAATTGTTTAGCCAATTGACAACTATTATGGGGGTCACCGCAAAAATTCGAAGTGTGGTTTCTTGTGACCACCTAATAAACATAATTAACTTTTCCGCCAAAATTGCCTATATTTGACGATCAATTGTGGCTAAACGGCTGAACCGATTTTAACTTTATTCGTTCTATTTTATTTATTCTTTAACGTTATGGTCTTTCATTTTGGTAAGAGTGAAATTTTCGGTAGATCGCATGGTTTTTGAGTTATAAGCAAAAATCTGAAAAAGTCCAAAATTTTCGTGATTTTAGGCAGCCAGAAACCGTCGCAAACTCATATAACTCTTATTTGGGATGCCTAACGTCGATTAAAATTATTTCCACCTTGTGCATATTTATTAGCCAGGGCGGCCTTTTTTCGGTCTAATTTGCCTGTAGCCCAGTAAATAGAGAGTCCAAAAAGTGGTTCTGCTTACATTAATTGAGGGAAAATATTTTCTTTCTAGGATCGCTTGGTATAGTGTGGGTATGTCAAATCTAAGTTCGTGACCTCGAAAGTCTGGGGAATAAGTTTTGGTGGCCGAAAAACCTCGACATTTTCAGACTTTTCCAGTTTTTCACTTTATAACTCGAAACACGGTCCATATTTTGTAAATAACCGTCATATAGTAAATTAAAGAGAACAAAATTGAATTGAAAATAAGTAAAATATGATATTAAAACTTAAAAATTAAAAAAAATGAAAATTGGGTCCAGTAATTCGATTTTTTATGGGGATCCAAAAAATAGACCCTGGATCACTTTTGAATACCTATCCCATAAACTTGCACTTTTTTCGATATATTTCCCATTTTGACTATGAAGGAGCACGTTTTCGACAAAGACCACTCTGTCGCTTTTTTGAGGATTCAGATCATATCGTGTCAACAGGAAAAATGCCGGATATCCTATAAATCTAAGAGTTTCTCGAAAAAAACGTTCGAGTCTGCTCAAGTTTGCTAGGGAATGAGATGAAAAAATGAGGATCCATTTTAGCGGATCATTTCCTAGTCATGGAAAAATGCTGGCTATCTGTAAAAATCAAGAGGTTTCTAACAAAAGAGTAGGTCCAAGCGGGCGTTGCAGTCAAGCTCTGAAGATTTCCTACAGGAATCGAGTTTCTACGGATGAGTGGGGTTTTCATTTTAAGAAGGAAAAACTGCGATTTTTTGCAAAAAATTGCATTTTTCCAAAGAACATCAACCTCGATTTGATGGCTTCGAGTCAACCATGGTCTAGTCTTTAGTCGAAAACGTGCTCCTTCATGAAGGTCTAAAATAGGGAAAAATCGAAAAAAGTGCTAGTTTAGAATATTCAAAAGTGATCCAGGGGCTGTTTTTGGATCCCCATAAAAAAAGTCGAACTCTACCTGGTAGTACAATGTATTAACAAACTATGTAGTATTCCACATGCTTTCTGCAGATTTTGAGAATCTACTAGGGCCGGATCAATTTTCTATCATTTTTCTAATCAGGCGTGATTACTTTGTCACTTTGATTTACTATGGGACGGTTGATCTACAAATATTCACTGTTTTCGAGTTCTGTGCGCATTGAAAAATTGGTAAATCGTCCGAGAATTTCTAGGAGTTTTCAAGCCTCAAGAGTTCAATCCCCACTTTTGGAGTATAGCAACTAGGTTTGGCATACCACGCCATACCAAAGCAGATCATAGAAAAAATTCCTTCGCAAATTAAATGTAAGCTGAAACACTATATGCTGGGCTCTGCGGCTAGCCGTATTGATTTGAACTGTCTATGTGTCTACTGTTACTGACCATGGCTGTTTCTCGTGCATTTATTTTGTCATGATTTTTTCAATTCTAGTTTTGTGCATTTAATATATTGTACAATTTTCATAAGTGACATATTAGGAACGAAATGAGTTGCATTCTGCATTTTTAGAAGTAAGTCCAGCCAAATTATGTGAAAAAATGGCATAAGAAATGTAATTCGGAAAGATTTTTCTTCGCTGGAAAAGCGCTTCTTCGGTAGTCCAATATTGCTGCACTCTAAATTTTCCCCCAAATCTGTGTTGTGGAAATTTTTCTACGCCTCAAAATGAGAGCATTTCTAGGACTTTTTTTAATTTCAATTCCCTCAGTCCATACCGTCAATCATTGCTCACGATGCATTCCTCCAATCGTTTGCTCAGTCACTTGCCCTCGATCATCCCATCAATCATTGTATTCGAAGTGTACCCTCGATCATTTGCTCAATCATCCATCAATCATTTATTCGATCATGCCATCAATCCATTACTCAATTATACCGCCTAATCATGTACTCAATCATACCTTCTTAGATGTATTTTATTCCGAATTTTGCAAGGTTATTGTCCCATTTTATTTGTTCCGTTCAATTGTTTTGAAGTCCGGTTTTTTTTTGGATCCTCTAGTTGCTGGGACTAATATTTGGGATGTTACAAATCCAAAAATGTATTTCTTACAAGGCTAATAGATTCAGAGATGAGGTAAAAAGTGAATTCCTAAATTCAAGTGTTTCAATTTGCTAACTAGATAAAAATGATTGTTTTCTACCTACCGAGGATCAAACTTAGAATCCAATCTGGTACGGATCGAAGATAATGAAATCTATGAATATAAAGTCTAAAAATTTGCCAAGCCTGTTCTCAATACATTTCGAGTGAAGCAATCGTTCTACGTTCATTTCGGATTTAAATCTGGAGACTACCGCCAGTGGATCATTAATCTTCATCTTAATCACGAAATGCATTAGTTATTTGCGAGGATTTTTTCTGTTCTTTATGGAACCCCAAACGGACTCCATCGGATTCATCACTTAGCTTCGGATTTGTCAGCCATAGAAATTGATATTTTTTACCTGGATCCTACATTCAAAGTTCGTTTTATAGAGGGAAGAGACAATGGCGTCAGGTATTCTCCTCTCATCAGTTCTGTGGATGCTTTCGAGCTAACCAGCATCGCATCCAACGAGATTTCTCCTTCGTGAAAATCGGCAGAGGAATAGATGGACATTTCGCTGAAGAAAGCTCACGCACTATGCGTTCAGTTTTTCAGAGATATTCAATATCCGTTTTGAATTGGGTTTGTACTAACGCTGATGTCTAACCATTTGTCACAAATTACCGGAATTCAGTGGTGATGTTGGGTTTCACTAATGTTGGTGATTTAATTCCATTCTCCGCATTGAAATAAATCCGTTTGGTTATGTGAGGGTTATATGTGGTTATTTCTGGACTCTAGCAGAATTTTTTATTCTATATTGAGTTTATATATCGGTCCCATTGATATCCAGTTATATGTGGAAATACATCAAAGGCATTTACCAAGAACCATCATCTTTCTGGATATTTTATCGAAGTTTTATTATATGTGAATATTCGTCGCCGAATCGGAGCATCGTGTCAGAATTATGGGTCCAGCCGCCGTGGAAGAAGAAGAGATAAAAAAGAACCAAAACGAATTTCAGGCGCATCTGTTTGCACATTTCAATAAAAAACCCAATCTTCATAAAAAACTTTACAGATTTATTAGGTGGAGCTTCTCATTGGAATGACACGAGATCAAAAGAGAAAATAAAAGTTTGGTCGATTTTTTTAACTATGGTAAAAAATTTTAACGCCAGTAAAATTTAGAAATCAGCGAAGTCAAAGTGACTATGATTTCATGATCTAAGAATATCCATATTTTATAATAAAATCGAGAATAGTGTTTTGGATTGGAACCATTGTGTTTTCAGTGGTCCGAAAGGCGATCTTCATCCGGATTGGCAGGCTTTGTTCTGGTGCTTTCATTCGGACCTCCTGGCTGGCTTTGTTGAGTCATGTGTGCGGTTTGTGGACTCGTCTGGCACATCATTTGCAAAAGACCAAACTTTGTTAAAATCCCAGGTAGATATTCTTCAATTATTAACGACTTATCCATCGAAT